>JAOUZG010038069.1:4114363-4143150 GCA_026289955.1 Argiope argentata | reverse complement strand
ATATATATATATCATTTTTTCAGCTTAAAAATGCTTTCTACTTTGCAGTTTAGTACATTCTTTTTACAGTTTGCTTTGCAGTTGTAAAAAAACGCATCTGGATGCTGAAAGAGCGAGTTTTAGTTTTCCATATTTGCACTGACAATAAACCAATATTGATGGTGTATAGACATAACTATAGCCTAGGTTATCAACTTTCAGAGCATAAATAATTTTAAAGTTACCTAAGTACTTGAACTCAGAAATTCCTCACCTACGTAAGTTACAAATCTTAAAGGAGAAACAGAGAATAGGTGCAATTATATGATACATATGATATACGAAAAAATTGAGCGACAATTATTCAAAAATATTGTTGACTCATAGTGATAATTAAACATTGTTATGGCGATCAGCGTAATTCATTCGACGAAAACCTCCAAACATCCAAATAAATATTAAAATCCATGAAAGAAAGCAATAATACATATGTAACAGGCTATTAAAGGCCGTATAGCAATTTGTTTCCGTATTTTTATCGTTTCTTACAGCTGTAATGATACCATCTAATTAATACGAATCTTTTGCATAGGAGAATACTTCCAAACGTATGACGCACATGGCATATTTTTAGCCTGTATCAGTATTCAGAAGAAAAAAACAGCATATTTACCAAAATTATGAATTTGTCTAAATATAAAGTTTTTATTAAAACAATGATCTAACATACTATATCATAAACAGTTAGCTTATTACATTATATCATAAACAGTTAGCTTATTACGTTATATCAGAAACAGTTAGCTTATTATATTATATCAAAAATAGTTAGATTATTATATCATAAGCAGTTAGCTTATTGTATCAGAAACAGTTAGCTTATGATATCAGACACAATTTACTTTTTTTCATTATTAAGTCGAAATAAAGCTGATGTACATTATGATAATAGAAGAAGTGTTTGATATAATATATGAAGCTAAAGTGTGTTTTTACAGCTTTACGAAAAGAAATGATGCGAACGATACTCTTCTTGCTATGATGAAGACATGAAGATTTGGTAATATTTTGCATTAGAGAATACTTTAAAAAATATAATGTTTATAATATATTTTTAGCCTGTATCAGTATTCAGAAAAAAAGAAGAAAAAACCAGCAGCATATTTGCCAAAATTATGAATTTGTAAAATTATAATATTGTCTCATTAATACAGTTATCTTATATACTATATTAGAAACTGTCAGCTTATTATATTATATTAGAAACAGTTTACTTTTATTCATAATTATGTCAAAATAAAGCTGATGAACATTATGATAATAAAAGAAACTGTGGATAAAATTTATGAAACTAAAGTGTGTTTGCGGCTTTAACCACTTAACAGTTTTATTTATTATTATTTTTTACTATATAATAAAATGACACCTATTTTGGGAATATTTTCTAATTTTGATTCAAATGGAAATCCGTCGAATATTTGATTTATCTACGCACTCGAAGTCATTTTACTATTGAATTATAATTGTTATGAATGGTTTATGTTTTGTTTACAATTATCAAAATTCGATAAATCGCTACACGTACGGCATACGGGCAAGACAGTTGAGTGGTTAAGAAATGAAATGATTCAAACGATACTCTTCATGATACGATGTTTGCAAATCTTAGTCAATTTTAGTTAGATTTCATAAAAAATACATAATCAATAATGGTGAACAAATTAATAAGGTTTAATGTCTGAAAATCTGCAAATAGCTATAGAATGTCGTACTTGCGAAGCTAGGGTGTAGGTGCTCAACATAGAAAAACTTAGTGCCTGAGTCTGGGTAATTACTGTCAAATTAATTTCTATCTCAGCTGAATTTTTTTGATTTAGAATACGCTGCTGAGCGAAATGAACCGAAACAAGCATAGAAGCTCGGGCAAAATGAAAATGGCTGCTCCACACTCGGTGTGGAATGGTCATTCCATGTCACGGTTACGATATACGACTTCAAGCCCGACTGACACAATAGAAGCACAATGATAAAAACTTATTTTATAGCTCTGAATCTGAGGTGGTGCAGCAGCCACCAAGGTCGTCGATAGAAAATGACGTCACGTAATAATGATGCGGGCCCAGAACAATACACGACTGGAGAAAAACAATAAAAACATTAAATGCTTCAGCGTGCATCATCTAATTCACTTGTTTGTCAATAACCCTGACAATAGTTCTCCAGTGGACTACTTTTACAAACTATATTACAGGTGCGTTTCTTTTATTTGAATCTGAACTGGGATAAAAACAAAGGATGGTATTTATTGAGAGAATACGTTAAAAGACAATATACTCTAATAATTTTACGGTGAATTTGGAGAGAAACTAACATGCCAGTGTCGCCAAAAAGTACACAAGCAATCTGCATAATTATTACCAAATTAATTAAAAGTTCAAGTTAGTATTTTTTAAAAACTCAAACAATTTAAATCGAATATACTTTTATTGGTAACGAATTGTGTTCGATTTGCTAGTATTCATTGCCAGGTAAAGTACAACTGATAATGCAAGTTGAAGTAATTTTAAAGACATTCATATCAAATTTGGTTATTAATATGAATTTTTCATTTTTAAAACAGCTTTAAGATTTTTTGGGGGGATGGCATTATAATTTTTAAAATATTGATAAGGAATGAGTTTGGATTCGGCATCAAATAAAGAGTGGATGGGGGATATTTGCATTCTGGACCTTAAAGGAAATTAAGTTTCGAACTTGAAATTCTTTGTTACCAAGCCCCAAGACCACATTACAAAGTAAACTCTCTGTAGGCAGATCAGTTATAAATAACGTAGAATGTCTTTCAATTATTAAACTACAGCTCATGGACAGTAATAAATATACGTCCTCGACATCTCATAGACAGCAATAAATATACGTCCTCGACAGCAATAAGTATACATTCTCGACAGCAATAAATTTACGCTTTCGACAGCAATAAATAAACGTTCTTGACAGAAATAAATATACGTCCTCGGCAGCTCATCGACAGCAATAAATATACGTCCTCGGCAGCTCATCGACAGCAATAAATATATGTCTAACTCATACAAATTATTTGGAAGTTAAAATCCGGATTAAGTGGAAAGGGATATCAAATTGTATGACTTCAATACAATCTTCTGTTTACCATAGTTCTACATCCTTATATGCCATGATAATTTAAGAATAACTTATTTAATTATTTTATAACTTATTTATCTCACCCGACGATTAAAGCACTTTTACATTTCGAATACCTGTACTGGAAATATTAAGAAAAAAAATTAACGCAATACCGATAAGAAATTTCCTTCTATGTATCAGAAATGCTTAGTAAAATTGCAATGTTCGATTCGTTCATAGATATAACTTATATAATTTGAGCTGAGGATGAAAATTTAATATTATATTATAAAGTCAATTCTATTTAATTGGGTTAATTCAACTGACAGGTTTATAGTTCAATCTAAATTCTTCATAAAACTTTAAATTGGTAAGAAAATGAAAGCAGAAATGTTTTTAAAAATACCTCCATTCATCCTTATTGTCCCAATTTTTTTCTTTTATTTAAAAACGTTGTTTTTTGAATTAGCAGATGATTGGCCTGAATTACTGAAAGCTACTGTGTATTGATGCTCATGTGTATTAAAGTTCTACTCGAAATAAATTTAACATACCGCATTGAGTATAAGGATCTGTTTTTAAAAAAGTAATTGTCCGTTAAATTCACATATTAATTAAAACTACATTACAGAAATATAAGTTGAGTAGAAATATAATTAAAATCTGCTGTTTAGGCATTTAAAAAAAGTACATATCTACTGTAAAACAACATAAAAATCACTTGTAAAGATACGAAATCATTCTTTACAAATAACAAACAACCCCTCTTCCCGTTATAAAGCTGACACATTATCATCATCATCAAACAAGAAACGAATTTTTCTTCATGAGATGGATAAATGATTCATTGCAACAAGACTTACGAAAAATTCCTTGCCAATTATGTTATAGAAACAATTTAAATTTCTAGTATCAGCACATTTATTTGATTGAGAAATATACAGTTATCAGTTTAATGCTTCTAATTTCTAATACTTAAGAATTAGCGCAAATTAATTAATATTTATTAACGACTGAATCTAAATCATGTAGTGATTCAGCCCATTCATCCCGTGATCGTCCAAAAGATTAATGTGCAACAACCATTTTATTGTTCACTTAAAACAATATCTTAAAAGGTTAACGGCAGAACGTAACATCTAATAACGATACTAAAAGAGCGCCACGCGATGACTTCTGAATCTGATATTAAAGGATTAATGATACAGGAAACAATGATAGTAATACTAGTCGATTAATTCTATTAATACATATAAGGTTCCTCAGTACGATATAATCCATACCACCGCGTGTGATATGTTGAATTAGCTACATTGTTTATTTCAAGGATTATATCACACGCTGCCTATAATCCTATAATTTCATCTTCTGAGATAATATTATGAAACGTTAGTGGAGAGAGGCGTTTCAGAGCTTAAATACAAAAGAACTTTGACAATTTCCTTTCATGCTGGGAGCACGAAAATTGTAGTATTAAATGGTGGGCCTATAATTAAGAGCTGTGCATACTTTTAACAGGGATGCACAACCTATGGCCCGATGGTCAAAATTGGCCCGCGAATGTTAATAAAATAAGACTAATTTAAAAATGAAATGAGACTTTTTCAAATAAACAGGATACAAATCTGATACGAAAATGATTCTACATCAGAATAAATAATTTACAGTTGTTCATAAAGTTTATTTTTTATTATGCGGCTTTTCATTTTGTTCCCTTCATGGCTACCTGCGAGTACGATTTTCGTATAGGAAAAGCCCGCGGACGTGAAAAATGTCCACACATGAAAATGCAGTACGAGGATCAACTTCAAATCTCGCGTAAAGCATTTGATGATCGGTTTTCAGATTTTGAAAAGGGTCAAACAAAAATTGATGTATTTTCTTCTCCAATTTTTGTTGATGTAAATCTAGTAGACGAGAGTATGCAGTTAGCCTTAACTGATTTACAGAATTCTGATTTTTTTCAAAAATCAATTCAAAGAAAAATGGTATTGGAATTTTATAAAGATTTACCTGAGGAATTTTTGTGTTTAAAGTAAAATGCTGCTGCATGTGCAAGTTTCTTTGGCAGCACTTACATTTGTAATTAAACTTTCTCACTAATGCATTTAAACAAATCAAGATCTCTGTTATTCTATTTCAAGTTTGCCCCCTTTTTAGAAGGAATATTTTTTAGGTAAAATATTTTAATCAAAGGTATAATGTTTGTGTTTTATTTATTTGTTTATTGCATAATATATGCATAATATATAAATAAGTAAAGTAATAATTGTAATTTATGCATATTGCCACAAAAAGAGTGTTTTCCCATTTATACTTTGACCCTCGTCATGATCCCTTTTCATATTTTGGCCCTTCATCCTTTTCAGGGATGCACAACCTGAAACGGTTGTGCATCCCTGCTATTAACATCTAACAACTGTATTTTTTTAAATATGGTAATGCTTCAAGATTCGCATATAATCTGTTAATCGTGTCATATGACATGCATGATCAAATCGTTCAAAATGTTGAACATGGCAAACCACTCGATATAAAGAGCAGAATATGTGGCGTAGTTGCGTTTTGGGTAAAAGAATTTTCAATAAAAAAAGTAGGTTTTCTTAAATTTTAAACTTTTCCTTAATAACTTCGTAATATTTTATAACACACACACTTTTTTCATTCTAAATAAAAATTCAAAGATAATATTTTCAATTAAAGTTATTTTGTATTTAAGAAATAATATTTTTTGTTTAAAAAGTTTAAAAACTATTTTCAAAGATACTTTGATTTATGATTATTACGAAGATATTAAATACTCGCTTAATTCATTATAACTGTTAATTAAGAATAAATTTTACAAATGGAATAAAGATAGATTAATCATACTCTTTGTTTTAGGGTAGATGTTTCAAATATTATAAATCTAACACTTTTTTAAAAGAATTTCACAAAGCATGATAATGTTTCAAAGAGCATAAAAATGGTTCGAGAATAGATATCAGCACGGTACTTACGTATTAGACCGTCTTCGCCAACGGTTTAGTAACTCATTGGTGTCGGATTTAAATTTGGCGATAAAGATCAACGGATTATAATATTGCCGGATTGCCATAATTGGCGGTTTAGCAACTCATTGGAGACGATTTCAAATTTGGCAATAAAGTTGGACGGTCTAATACGTAAGTACCATCAGCACTCATACGTTTTTGATAGTTACCCTCAATATCTATTTAAAAATTAGCATCCATCATATCAGTTTTATTTGTATAATTTTTTCTGATTTTAATGGGTTTTTTTTCAAAATAAATATTAATGCAGTTTTTAAACATGCTTATTTATTAATATAATGAAGTTCAAACCGATATCATTATTACATCAAATCTTTTGACTGTTTCATCTTTGAAAATAGTTACCTTTTGATTTTTACTTCCTGTATTTATAGAAAATATGTCAGTCTAAATATATTATAATGTTGAAGCAGAACGTGGCTCTAATAAATTAACCAAGTCCAAGAAATATTTCCAAACAATTTGATGCTTTTTTTTTGCTATGAAATAAAGATTAAGAAATTCATTCTAATCATAATAATTCAAAACAGGACATCATTCCAACGAAACAATTCAAAATCAAAGATAATATTTACAAAACAGTCAATAAAGGTCGTAAAAATAGTTTTCTTCTTCTATAATAGTTTGAAATTACAGAATAAGATTTAAGAAAAATATTTTACGATGGAATTTTTTTCAAACCACGAAGCAAAACTTCTTCAGAACGCACTTGATAAAAGGACCTTGTCCATTAACTTACTTTATGATCCTGCTTTAAAGAAACGACCCAAATAAAAATAAATTATTATCTTTACATTGAGACTTCCGGAAATAAAACCAAGCTAATGTTCAAATACAGGATATTTGGGGGGAAAAACTTATTCTCAGTAATAATAATGCAAAATCGAAACGCGTGCATCTATTGTTACCCAAAGAAATTAATACTCGATGGCCGGTCAAATATAAATAGGAAAAAATTTGCGGATAAGAGTAATATAGTTTGCGTCGATAGGGAAATTACAGTCCAGAAAAGAAACATCAGGTAACAAAACCGTAATCTTTTTTCGATTTTTCAATCATTCAGCAAAAATGGGCCAAATACCCAAACTAAACCAACACCCTTTCTGGAATAAAATTCCTTTTTTTTTCATAGAGTGATGCAAGTGTTTTATATCTTTTAACCTCATCTCTGTAAAGCTATATATCAGGCTTCAGATATTAGGTTTGAAGGGGAGGAAGAATTCTAAGAGAATAACTAGATTTCTTTTCTTTTCTTTTTATTTTATTTTCTTTCATAGAAATAACAGAGTTTGCTGCTTTTTTTTATTTGAGCGAATGCTGTTGAGTTTTTTGCATGCAACTCTTATCACGATATTCGAAAAAACAAACTAACTAGATTTGAAACTGTTTCAGCAATTGATTTAAGACAAGTAGTACCATCCGTCTGGGAATTGAGCTGAAATTAATGGTTTGATGTTAAGAAATGAATACATCTCGGAAAGAAAAATAATTCGTACTCAATTTCAGTTCAGAACAGAGCAGAAACCAATACTTCACAAACACAATGAAATGAATACATAAGAAATATAAAAGGATATTTGCATAACAATAACTCACTTTGTTTAGGTTTAACTTGGAACAATATCGTCCGAAATCGCCCATGTTGTTAAACATTTTATTTATTTGAAAAAGATACAAATAAAAAATGCCAGCTTGAATATCAATACCTTCTAAGTCTTGAAGAATTCTGTCTTTAAATAATTCAGTGAAACATATATAATTGTTTTGAACTGGAAATGGATGGAAACCGAAAAGTTTATAGATCATTCTTTTTATTTTACAAAAATGTTCTTTTTTGAAGTACTTTAGAAAATAGCTTCTGATACAGCAGAAACTGATCTTTTTCAATTTCATAAAACTATCTAAAACTTGTTTAATGTTATGAAAAATTTAAAGAACTATCATTAAAAAAATATTAGAGAAATCATGTAAAACAAACAATAGATTTCAATTTATATAAAATCTTTTTAATAAAAATATTTTTATTTCTATATTTATATAAAACACGGATGTATAACTGAATCTATTGGAATACGTTTCATGCAAGAGAAATTTAATATCGATAGAAGTTCAAAAAATTTCTCTTTGGTATTTTGTTAGTAATAAGATTGATCTTTGTGACTTAACCTAAATTATTTCAAAATTCTATTAGTAAAATAAATTTCATGGATATTCCAAAAAAATATTTTCAATAGTTTCTTCAATTTATCTTATTCAGATATTCTAAACATTAAACAGCTTCGCTTAGAAAATAAGAATCTATTTCGATATTATAAAAAGTATTACAGCCATAAATGAAAAAAAAATATTGTTTATTCTAACTTTAATTGTCTCAGAAATATTTTATAAATTTAAATATCTTTAAAAAACATTCTTTTCCAGCTGAAGTACTTATGCGAGAAACTAACTATCAATAGCAATCTTCTCTATAAATAGTCGACAAAAACTCGTTTGCATTCATTTTCTTCCAGTAAAATGTTTAGAATTTTTTAAGTGCCATTTGCCCCAAACGATTAAAATAAAAACCAGAATACTAATTATAAATATTAATCTTCTATAAGTATATTTCACTTTGATTTTAAATTATCTGTTACATAGGGGGGATCTATTTATTTGGAGGGAGGGATATTATAATTGAACTGAATAGCAATTTTTTTTAATGTAATTACTTCTCAGAGCTGAAAAGAAAATGAGCTGAACGTATGAAGGAATCTCCGCAATTCAATTTATTGGCCAAAAAGGTTTAGTTTATCAAACAAAAAACACTCAGATTTAGTAAGATAATCGGCTAACAGTATTTTAATTGTCAGAAAATAATTGCATTTTTCAAAAGTTCGTTTAAAAAGTAGTATAAAAAACATTTTTTTAAAAAACATTTCCTACTTTCGATATTGGGAAAAATGTAGGAAGTTAGGAAAGATTTTATTTTAATTATTTTTTATTAAATAATTACATTCGTTGTTTTCATGTTCACTTTACAACGGAAGGAGGGGAGGGTTGCAGTAGCTTCTGAGAGTATGGACCCCTGAGCATCCAAATAACGATCACCTTTGACTCAGTACCCCCAGCTTTATAACTACCGACATGGAGAACTTTGTGACCAGGTTCGAACTCGCAGCACAAAGGATGCTAAGCCAACGCCCTACCAATCAGGCTATCCCGACCTAACAATTACAACTACTATAAAGAACTACCATAAAGTTAGTTTGAAATTAATTAATAAAAAGTTATGAATTAATATTTGAAAAAACTGTATTAACATCAAATGTCATCCACTACAAATTTTAAAAAATTTACTTGGACTTGATTGGATGAAAAAAAAGTATTTTATTAACGACTGAAAATTTAAACACACACACACACACATATATATATATATATATATATAGGAAGAGTGTGAACTAATAGTAGGAATTGGAAACTACTATTACTTTCCGCGTTTAAAATTTTATATCATCAGTCCTCAAAGTTTGGTTTGCCTTAATCATTTCTTTTTAAAAAAAGTAATAAAATTTTAAAATAACAATATGAATTAATTTTTAGAGTGAATATTTATTATTTTTTCTAGCCTTTAATATAAAAAGTTTAAATTAAATTACTTACAATAATTCATAATGTTTTAATTATTGTAGACCATTTAGTTTTGGCATTCCTAGTGAATATTTACATAGAATTCGCTTCATTGAAACAATACCATGGCTAATTCTAATTAATGCCAAAAACATAAATTTCATTGATATATACACGTAATAAATATATATAACTTATTTTTTTCTACGTATTTTATTATTTATATCACTATTTTCAATAATTTATACCATAATAATGTTTCTAATTATAGTCCATTATTTGGAGAATGGTCATGTAAATGAATGTTTTTTCAAACGATTTTTTCTTTTAATTAAACATTTTTTTAAAAACATTTGTTCAAACAAATAGTTATGTAGATATATTGCTGAACAATTATATTTCATTCAAAAAATACATTAAAAAATGAAATCAAATTCGAAACGAAATCTAAATATCGTAATTTAGTATCGGATAGGTTTTCCTGCCTTCATTTCAGTTTAATTCTTTTTTCTTATTTTAATTATGCAGCAATGATATAAGCTGAAAATATAAATACCATCTCAAAACTTGAGTCTATAAATGCAATAACTAAAGCAACGACAAATATTTTTGTAACATGTATTAAAAATATTTTTAAAATTGAGAGGAATACAATGTTTATAGAATAATAATATAAAATTTATAGAATAAAAATAACGGAAGTATGAAATTTATAGAATAAAAAATTAAATTTATTAAAATATTGAAGAGGTGTAAAAATACTTTTTTTGCAATAGGATATTTTGAAATTATCGAGCAAAAACATTAAAATTTCAATTAAGCTTTCAATTAAAATTACAAATACTATTCAAGCAATTAAGCACCAAATTTGGTAACAATAGGCTCAACAATCCCTGCCTAGAGTTTTCAAAATGTTTTTTGTGTTATATGTGCTGCAATTGTTAATTGATATTCAACCTAAATTCTAATTATATAGCCATCATGGCATTATTAACACGAGTTACAAATTTCATTAATAAATAAAATCATTAATTATTCTGATTAAATTGTTTGTGATAAAAATCGCTAGCTAAAGAATGAAACGGAACAAAGACAGCAAGCAAAAAAAAAAAGAAGCTATATCTCAATAGAAAATATAATAGATAATGTGCATAAATAATCATAAAATGTTTAATAAATTGTGCTTTTAACATTAAGAATTACCAAATTAACTGTGTTAGAAATGTAACGAAGATAAAAAGATTTGATAAAATACCATCATTAAAACATACATAATTGAGAAAAATCACTAAACCAAACGCCTCATTAGATTTCTGTAAAACAAGAAAGAAAGAAAATTATTATACAATATATATATATATATATATATATATATATAACAAGTATAAAATATTTCTTTCTTTAAATTGGTCTAAACAAAGTTATAAAAAGCTAATTAATTCATAGAAATATCTGCCATTTTTCTTCCAAAAGAAACACGTTCGATGAACCCTTAATGGATAAAACTAACGGATGAGTTCGTTAAGTTTCTAAAGGAATTTAAGGCATGAACTGGAGCATAAAATTTCCCAATTCCATGCAAACATACATTTTTTTCGCTTCGTAGATATCACTTTTAATGAAAGAATGTCTGTTTTCCTTTCTAAAAAAACGCCACAAAAAATTCTATAAGTAAGGAATTATTAATTTTTTAATGCTATAAAAGTTATTACCGAGTTAAAGAAAATTTGGAATTGATGAATTTAAGAAAATTTGATTAGAAAATTTCAGAAAATTTGATATTTTTTTAATTACGTTGTTGACAAATAATTTAGAAGCAAATATAAACATATTTAATCATTGAATTTTAAAAAAATAATGACATAAAAATATTATTAAAAAAGTTTTTCACAAAATAATTCTTTAAATCTTCAGAGAAATTTTGAAGTTCAACTATTTACATTCATTTTAAATACATTTATTTAAATACATTTATTTATTACATTTATTTAAATACATTTATTTATTATATTTATTTAAATGCATTTATTTATTTAAAATAACTATTTACATTTTTATTAATATAATAAAAATAAATAATATTTTTTTAGTAATAATAGAATATTTTCGGGCATATTTTTTCATCGGTATATAAAAATATTAAATTAATCCAAAAACTGAAATACATTTAAAATTAATTTAAAGACGTTTTGCAACAAAAAAAAAATCTTGCAACAACACTTTTAATTGATCTTAAATTTCATTGGTTTTGTTAAGCTCTTAAAGGATTTAGACAAGGTGGGCTCTAGGTTCGAAGCCTGATTTCATCAAGGCTTTATCGTATATACTGGTCTGGTAAAATTTAAATTTAACGTCAACAGTTATTCTTCTGTTGTAGTGTCGTAGCTAAAAAGAAAGATGGAAACTATAAAAATTGTTCTCGTCATTTGACCATAAGCAAATATTATGATTTCAAATAGTATGTGCCGTTCCAAAATAAAACGCATATATAACTCAACTATATAAAAGTATCGATCTCAATACAAAGTAGTATATTATAGTCTATACCATTAATCTGCCATTATCAATAACAATTCTGATTTGTATTAATAATAACCATTATATAATAAATAAATTAATAACCTTTACTAGTTATTAATGAGTATCGATAGATCACATTAACTATGTATTAGATTGAAATATTAATTTTTGGGTACATACGTATTAAGCCGTCGATCAAAAATCTTCAAATTTGAAGGCATCACTAATGAGTTGCTAAACCACCAATAATGGCAAAAAATCGTCATTATTTTAAAAATTGTGCATGCCTTTACTGTCGTCCGCCTTTTTGTTGGTTTCACAGAAGATCATTAAGTGCTTTTTCTGTTCTGATTTTTTGACTCGTTAAAATGATTATAATTTGGGATTTGCCTGACAAGAAAAAAGATGCAGTGACGTATTTCCAAAATCATGGGATTTTTTACCTAAAAATGCATGTTTAAATGGACATGAAATGAGTTTATATGTGAAAACGAATAAGCAATGGCTGTTTAATGTATCAAAGAGATCTGGCCACCTAAGTAAATTGGCTCGAGGTGATTGGCGATCGCTGGCACGTCGACGGTCTAATACGTAAATAAAAAAAAATGTATTAAAAAAATCAACCCTAAACATTCTACTTTTAATTTCAGGTTATTTAAATTAACTTCTCATACAACATTTATTAACAAAAAATTAAATAAACTGAACTTTAACATGTTCCCTGACTCATGCCCGATACTCACACCTATTATATAATAAAAGGATAATTTCTTTTAATCTCTTTAGTAGAGAAAAGACCATCTAATTAGATATATAATTCGATAAAATTAGAGAATATTTGTGAATTTAATTTGACAGCTAAAGCAAAGAATGAATATTAGATTAATCGTACAATCTTTAAAATACTATATTTGCTAAAATTCAGAACAAGTAGCATTGCTCTGGTGAAGATCTGTTAATTCGAGAACCCACTCAATGGAAGATTCATTATATACATGAGTCTTTGTTAATGCTAAATACGATGATTTGGAGAGAAAATATTGAAAGAAGGATGACTGATGAATTTGTTTAGTTTCTTCATCTGACGTAACATTAATACGAAAAACGAAGCTGAATATAGCATTTCAATTATTTTCTTTACATTTTTAAGATAAAAAAATGTCACAATGGGGATCTTCAGGAGTAAGCTGAAAAATCATGACAAGAGATACTTAATAAAAGGTGTCCAAAATTAATGATTTGAATTGACCACCATTAGAGCGGTAAAAATTTGGCAGCATTTTTTTTAAAAATGCCATTTAACAGCTAATAGCTTAGGTTAGTAAAAATGATGCTCTATATGATAGGTCAGTGTGTTTTCATTGTTGAACAATATTTAAAAAATAATTAAAGTCCAGCGACCACAGTTCGGTATTTTTTGAGAATTGGTCCCCTAGATCGTGTGATTTAACAACATTTGATTTCTTTTTATGGGGTCATTTGAAGTCAAAAATCTATTCCAACAAATCCACTACGAATCAATGAAATCCAGTCAAATTTATGAAAAATAGTCATAAAAAATTTCGCCCAAAAAGTGCATATGTGCCAATAAAGCCGTGGAGGACATTTGGCCTACGTGTTATAGTATATGTAACCCTTCCTGTGTACTTTTACGATTCAATAAAAATGTAACAGCTTAAAGGAAATAATTATTTTTCATTTTTTTCCCGGGTTCGAGTAACGGTTAGGGAATGGTTTTTCGTCTGTGTCCTATCTGTAAGGTGTGTGACTGTGTCCCCCCCCCCCTGTAATAAGGACCTGTGCAAGCGAATGTGATTAATGAGTAGCAGTGATTTATCTTCTATTGGCAAAAGTTTAAGAATGTGCTTATTATCTATACAGTTTTCATTGTGAATTAACAAATGAGGCTACGCTACAATTGAAAACAACATGCAATTAGAATATAATTTTTTTAAAGGCACTATGAAGTTATGGAATTTGACTGCGTTAGAAAGGTTCATTTACACTATAAACAAGTGCAAGACTTATATAAGACTAATTTCTATAGTAATTTCTTCAATAAGGACTGTTCAAAAGGGAATTATAAATATCAAATTTATGAATTAGAATTTATTTAAAATTAGTTAAGTTTTGAAGGCGTCCGGGCACAGAGGTAGCGCGTCTTCCTCGTGATCTGGACTTCCCATGTTCGATTCCCGGTGAGGGTATGGTTGTTCTTCTGTGTACTATCTATGAGATATGTGAATGTGCCCCCCTGTCAAAAAAGAGGCTGTACGAGTGAATGTGATGATAGTGTTGTTAAGTCGTACTCTTGGCCCAAGGTTAGAGCTACTACAAAAACAAAGATACTGATTAGGCTTAAATCGCTGTTTATCTCAGTGATCTTGTCCAGGGCAAGTGCCATAAGAAGCAACAACAACACGTTGGTCTATCGTGTAGTTTTCCATTCTTACTAACTCTAAACTTTCAGATGTAAAATGTTTTTTTAATGAGATAGGGCCAACATTTTACAGTACGAGTGGTGGTAAATTCAAATCTTGCATTAGTCTTGGGACACCCTTTACTTATTAAATTCAAAATAAAATACATAAAATGGGCAGATAGACATAGAGACATATGATACTTTAAAAATGTTCTATTGCACTAAAAATTGTACAAAAATGTATTCATTGGTCCGAAATTTGATTTAGTGAAAAGATGAAAAATAATTTCTAATAAAAAATATCAGTAGAAAATAGCTTCTCGAATAGAAAAAGCTAATTTAGATATCGTTAAAATTGGTAAGAGCACCAAGGAAAGTATATCGAAATTGATCTGATGAGGAAATTCATGCAAAGCAACAAGAACTAAATTTCTCAAAATGGGCCATAATAAAATTGGTATTACCACCTAAATAGATACGCGAACAATAGACTCTTCAAAGTGGGGAACGCCGCCAAAACCAAACAAATTGCAATTACCTATTCTGTTTTCTCTCGTTATATCTCAACAAAACAACAGGACAAATAATTACATCTGTTTTTATAAAAACACACACACACACACTCACTTCGAAATAAATGGGGCTGAAAGGAAAAAGAAAAAAAGAAGGCCGTGAAAACAAAATTGTGGTTTCACTAACAAGAGCAGGAGCTAGTGAATCGAGATTAAGTGAACGAGAGGTATGTTTGGCGAGTGAAAGACACAGGTCTAAAATTGGAAACGGAATTTGGCGAGATGCTGCTTTTTTTAACGCCTCAACTGATATCTGAAGCCACAGAATTGCATTCTTGTGGAACCATTCGTTCGCTGATACTTGTAAATGCGGAAAATTAAACTAAGTGGATAATTTATTGATTTTTCCGCATCAGATTCTCGAATCAGTTTTCCGTTACTTTTATAAAGGTTTTTATTTAATTAATACTATTAATTCACACTCTTCCTATATATATTTATATAACTTGTTAAACTTTTCAATCGGTAATAAAATGCTTTTTATTCTGCCATTCAAGTTCATATACATTTTTTCAAACCTGTAATGGATGACACTTGATTTTAATGCATTTTTCAAATATTAATTTGTTAATTCAACATAATTAATTTTTATTGCTTTAAATAGAATTTTGCATTTTTTAATAAAAACTGAAATCTACAGATGATGAAGTATTAATTTTTCCGCAGCAGTTTTTCGTTACTTTTTTAATAAAGGTTTTTATTCAATTCCTACTATTAATTCACACTCTTCCTATATATATTTATATAATTTGTTCAAATTTTCAATCGGTAATAAAATACTTTTTATTCATTTACTCGAGTTCAAATACATTGTTTCAAACTGTAGTGGATGACACTTGATTTTAATAGGGTTTTTTTTCAAATATTAATTCATTAACTAAATTTAATTAATTTTTAATACTTTAAAATAGAGTTTTGCAGTTTTTAATGAAAATTAAGATCAACAGATGATGATGTATTAATTTTTCCGCAGCAGTTTTTCGTTACTTAAAACGAAAAACTTAAAGATCTTTATTCAATTCCTTTTATTAGTTCATACTCTCCCTGTATAAATTCATATATATTGTTCAAATTTTCAATCGTTAATAAAATATTTTTTATTCATCCACTCAAGTTCAAATACATTTGTACTTGTAGTAGATGAAACCTGTTGTTAATACAGTTTTTCGAATATTAATTCATTAATTAAATTTAATTAATTTTTAATGATTTAAATAAAGTTTTAGCCATTTATAATGAAAATTGAACCTTGCATTTAACCTTTGAACCTTAACCTTTGCATTTTAACAACAGGCTGTAGCTCAATTGTTAAAATGCAAAGGTTTCAATATTTTTTACGTGAAGATGAAAAATGCGAGTTCAATTCTTGCAAAAATCAAAAAAAAAATTTGATTAATTATTTTTATTAATTGTTATTATTTAATAAAAAGTAACTAAAATAAAAGTTTTCTTTGTTGACGTAAGTAGGAATTGACTTGAATTTCTTTAATATTACTTGTTTTAATACCATGAGACTTACGCTTATTTATGATGTTGTCCTAAAACATTATATTAAAAGTTATACAATAATTTAAAATTTGTTAATGATAACAGGAAAATTAACTGCAATCGTTTAATAATAATTAAATGTAATTGTTTAAAATAATTAACTGTAATTAATAATTAAATGTAATCGCTTAGTTATAATTAACTAAAATAACATTTTTCTCGGTTGAATTAAATAGGGAGGATTTTTTTATATTACGTGTTTTAAGTTTTAATTTGTTATCCGTTATAAAATCGTATGTACGAATTACTGTATTTCCGTTATTAATATTAATTTATAATTATATTATTATATAATCATAAAATTTATTGCAGTTTATTATAATGAAATTATTATATAATTAGAAGTTTATTATTAACTATCATATTATTTGTAATAAATTCAGATATTTGATTAATATATTTCAGATATTTGATATTTGATAGATCCACTCTAAAATAAAACAAAAATTGGAAACAGAAAGGAATTGTAGTTTAGCGGATTTTAGCTTTTATTATTGTAGATTGAATCCAAAAAACCATACTTTTAATATCTATAAATAATAAAGATGAATATGTGTGAGTATGTGTATTAATGTTTTACAATCCAAACCATTTGACGGTAATATGTTTAATTTGATCCGAATCCATTTAATTCATCTGTTAATTTATCCATTCTGTTTAATTCACCTGATTCCTTTAATGAATACACTTTTCAGAGATTTTTTAAAAATATAATTAGAATTTTAATTAAAACAAATTTAAATTTTGTTATTTTCCGAGATAACTTCTGAAAATACTATTGCGCAAAGATCAGTTTAACACCGTTTCAAACTTTTTAAAAAATGATATCTTTTTAATGATATCTGTGTAAACTTTCTTCAAATTTTGACAATTTTCTAAAAAATATTTTTTGCTTGAATTTCAACTCCAGATTACAATATTCGTCTGAAATTTAGGCACTTTTCATTGCTTTATCATATATTTTTATGGTTCTAGTTTATTTTTTTAATTGAAAACTAAAAAAGTAGGATTATGCTTAAAATATGTAAAAGTTTATAGTATAAGTTCATTCCTCATATGGCTCATTGGTAGTTTTTCGTGGGGTTGAGTGGGATCACTAATGTATTTATTATTTTAAAACAGGAAGATTTTCTAACTTATTAATTCAAAAACACAAAAGTTTTAACTAATTTATTAATACAAAAACACATGTGGCCATAAAACCAAATATTTTATTCAGAGACCTGAAGATATGACAAATTGATAAAGAAATGATGAAACGTGATTGAAATGCATAAATGAGAATGAATGTATAAATTCTTTTCAAAATACAAAGCAAAATGAACTATATATTTCTATGATTAAAATAATTGCATAAATGATTGATATAATGAATCCAAGATCAAGAAAACCTTTGTTTTTTTAAAGATATTTTAATAAACTTCAATCTCATTTCTTCATTTTTTTTCTACATTTTCTACAAAGTAACTTTTTTTGAAACTAAATAAAACTCAATGAGTTAAATAATAAATAAAACTTAATGATTTCTTAAAGTCGGCTGCTCATTTTAAGCAAAATTTGTTTTTTTTATCTTACTTCTACGGTACAATTTCTTCTAAGAATTGCTTGAATATCAACAAATTTATTTCGTTGATGATACGAGACAAATTTTCTAAAACTTCCTTTTAATCTATTAATAACTGCTGAAGAAAATAAGTGAAATCTTTAATGATTTCTTTAAATTTATTGTTAACTTTTAAAATAAACTTTAATTATAGAATAGAAATTGAATTGCTTTTATACTTCCACTAGCTCTTACCCGCGACTTCGTACGCGTGGAAAATTTGATGTGTATATGTGAGAACTGACAATCTAATCACAATGTAAAATGTTATCAAAACCGTATGCATGCAAAAATTTTCAACGTCAATTGGAGCAAGGCAAAGACGTGAATTTTAAACACCAGTTGGAGTAACGCAAAGCAGATTAGAAAACTTTAATTTCAATTCATTTGTTTTTTTATTCAAAAGTACTTCTGAAGTAATGAAAAAAATTAATTAACAATGTTTAATTTTAAATTTATCATACACTACGAAAATAAACAGAATTGTTTGAAATAACCGGTTGAAAACATGTTATGTCTAACATCATTAGCGGGGGGAAAAATTACTTAAAAACTATGTACTTGAAACTATAAAGGTACTTTTCCGTTTGGCGGACGCAAATGAACAATCGCCTAAGAAATTTGAGAAAATTTGGCGAATTTATTTGCTAATAGAAGCATACCATTATAAGCATATGTGAAAAATATATAGCTAACACAAATACAATTTAATTACAAAAAAAACACAGTGGAGCAGTTTTAATAAATAGTCATTTTCACCAAAAAAAGTTTGAAACTAAATTTTAGCGAAATGGCATTTCCAATCACAAGGTTCGGTGACTGTTACAGCAAATTAACAGAAAAATAGAAAAAAATATATCAATAAATGCAGTAATATGGGATGCACTTTAAAAAAATTTAATCAAAAATGATGAAAATAGGCAAAAGGAATATGAACGGCAAAAAAACAAAATCAAGAGAAATGAATAGGAAATATCGAATTATATTAACAAAAGAACAGCGTAAAAAAATTAATAAACCTTTCTTTAGAATAGTAAGATAGTATTAAAATGAAAAACGGAAACAGAAAAATAAAAACAAACGATTCAAAAAGCTCGAGCAGATGTTTTCAGATTTTTGTATTAATTTTTTGTTCAGGTGAAAAAGGCTTTCTTTCGGGAAATTCTACAATAAATCACAAAGGATTCCATCAGATGAGATCATATTAAAAGAATACTGGAAATAGAAAAATAAAAACAAACGATTCAAAAAGCTCAGGCAGATGTTTTCCGATTTTTTTTATTTTTTGGTGGAAAATTTAGTTTTTAATTAATAAAAAATTAACCACTCAATTAACCGGAATAAAAATTAGCCTATGTTCTTCTGTAGACTATAATCTATATCAGTGCTAAATTTCATCCAATTTCCTTCAGCCGTTCTGGCGTGATTGAACTACATCATCCATCCATCCATCCAAACTTTCACACTTATAATAGTGGTAAAGATATAGATATCTCTAGTATACGCATATCCAATATCATTTATAGCTTTATAGCGCTTAATTAAAAATGATGAACCGAATATTCTTTTACCTTAATCTTTTTTTATTATAAAAAACAGGATTATCAATTCAAATTTGAATTTTCGTTTAACTATCGTAATGATGAAAATTCGTCTTGGAAATTCTTTAAAACGATTATCAAAACTAAGACTATTCGCAAAAAGAAAAACGGAACGGATCATTTTTTGAATTAAATGAAATACCTGTTATTTGCCATTGTAAAATCCATTAAAAGAAGTGGAAACTGGCTTTTGTGAAAATGAAAGTTGCATTTCTTGGAAAGAAAAGCATTGTAAAATGAGCAGAAAATTGAACGAATATAGGTGCAATGTGCTCTAAATTACGAATCCCATTTAATGTTTATGGATTCGTAAATTTATCGAAAATAGAGTTAAGAATACTAGAGGATAATATAGAAAAAAAAATCATCTCCTAGTAGAGTTTATTTACCTTTTATTATTTTCGATCGTTTCATGAATTCTATTTTATTTTATCATTTATTTATTGTGGTAAGTATATTTATAAGAAAATCAATGTTTGTCTAGCGAGAACTTCTGCTGATACTAAAATACGAGTGTTATTTTTATTAATGAAAAGTTTTCATATAGAAAACACTTTTAAAACTAGGATGGAACTGATGCAATTTTGAAAATTTTGGATAATAAACTTTTTTTTAAAAAAAAAGAAATTTAAATATTAATTATAAACAAATAAATATCCATACCTGCATTCTTAATATTAATTGACCTTCACATTTCATTCAGTTTCCAATTTTTTTTCACAAAATGTTTTTAAGAACATTAAGCATATTTTTCGTTCATTTATTTGGTGTTTTTTAAAAGTTAAGGGATTAATTCAATTAACTATTTAATTGCCAAGTGATGAAAAATTGTATTAAAAATATTTTGGGACGTACATACTAAGAAAGTAGGATACAGCTAGCCTATTTTCATGTTCTTTGAATATTTTAAACTACATATTTACTATTTTTTTAGAAATATATTTATTTTTATTAATTTATTTTAATTATTCTGCATATATCTGTATAAGAAGGTATGATTATAATACATATTTAAAGAACTTGGAATTGCATATCTTCTACAAAAGACAACCCCCTTCCCCCCCAAAAAATGCGTTGCCCCATTAACGATTATGCTAATAAGGGAATAAATGAAAATTTTCTGTGATAGTAATATAAATTTTTCCAGAAATGTAATTTTGCTTATTGTTTACACAGCTTATCTAGACATAGCATGTTTTAAAGATATCCTAATAATTTAAGACTATAAAACAACACTCATAAATATCTGACAAATTTGTGGAGAACATAGAGGTGACTCAAACAAACAATTTTGTAAATTACTGTACAAGTTGAAATGATACCGGCAATAAAAGTTATGGATTGATTAACTTTATTGTGATTTAATCTCACAAAATTAAGACTTAACTAGATAGCTAAGTCTTACTTAGCATGAGATCATGCTAAGTTCTGGTAGGAAAAAATGTAATTATTTTTATCTCTAAACCTTCCAAAAATAAACGATTAAATTCGAAAAACAGTAAGTGTAAATTCACAGAGGAATACCTAAAAAGAAAGATATTAAATTTTATTAATTGATGTTGATGATGATGTCATTTCCGCTCTTTACCACGGAAAGAGGGGTGCAGTAGCTTCTGAGGGTATGGACCTCCGAGCACCAGAGTCAGAATTCTGACTTCTAGCTCATATGAGGATGAAACACACACCCACAGGGGGCATATTCACTCATTTCACAAACAGAACACAGAACAACCATGCCCGAACCGGGACTCACAACACACAGAGAACACGTGCTACCTCTGTGCCAGAAAGACGGCAATTTAAGGAATTGATAGTTGAAATTAGATCATCCTCACATGATAAAAATCATATCTTTTAGATCAGTCAAATTTTTCAACCCATTAACCTTTTTATAGTAGGAAAAAGGTCATGACATAATCCACAACTTAAAATCCATTTGGTTGTATACTCAAATACATTCATCGTTGACTTACAATTGGCACTGAACATATAAAAATTTTAAAGAAGAATCCTATTTTCAGACCTGAAAAAAATTGTATTAAAAGAGAAAATGCAAATATTCAAGGTGAGAACAATTCCACGTACTCAAATTAGGTATGTAGTGGATCCTATCAGCGACAATCATTAATGAAACTAGTTGCTGGTATTCTACGCTCCTTGCATATCAAATAACAAGTTGCTTGAGATAAATATTATAATCTCAGACTAAACACGAGAAGATCGCTCTTATGGAAATTGGTCAACTATTTATGATTATACATGTGCTAGTCATCTTCTGGATTTAGAAGGAATGAAAGTTGAGGAACCAGACACACAAGATTCTGGTATTATACAGAATTCATCCTAGGAGATATATTGGCTGTTCTTTTTATTACATCCTTTGATAGACCTTCAATATTTTTTTCGGCATACTAAATAATAGTCATTATTCAGTTTATGAGATGCATATACGTGTAAGATACAATGGTAGCTTTTGAAAACATTTTCTGTGCTAGGTTAATTTTGTTGTTTTATATAAAAATATAAGCATGAATGAAAATTATTAGGAAGGGTGCAATTTTTCTTCTCATAGATGCTTTACATAGTTAGAACACTCTATTTCGTCCACTATTTGTTTCCATTAATCCTTTGTACTCCGAAAAATAATTAGATGCAAAATATTCACCTCATACAAAGATTTGTTTATTGCTGTGAAAAATAAATACACATAGTTCTTTTAAATTTAATTTCTTTGAAAAATTAATCGATATCTCATCTCTTAACCATTATGTAGGCGTTTTTAACAATTAAATTTGAAAAATAAATAAAACGTCAAAATGATGCACAATCTTGAATGCTGAGTCAGAGGAACCATCGGAGTGCAAATGATTAATACAAAAAAAACTAATTAGAAAGTTATGATGTTTAACCACTTGACATACGAATTCATTTAACTTTCTAATTAAATTACCAAAATAGGATGAGTTATCTATTGTTAATTTGATTTTTTAAAATAATATATGGAGCATTAGGGATACCAAATCGTTTCATATAGATTTTTTCGTATTTAAGTACTTAATTCTGTGGCTTAATTGCAGACTTGAAACTAATAATTCAGCAATTCGATGTGCGTGTCAGACACGTTATTGAATGCGAAGGGGTTAAGCTTTCTACCTTCTCTCTTGCCCTTTAAATTCATAATAGTGAGCGACTAAATCATAACTCGCAAACCAAGAAACTCTGTAATTTGAGTAAAAGTCATCATTGTATGTTAACCTATTCAGAAGTGAATTATTTTTTTAAATGTTTGATTACATTTTATTGACAAAATAAATACAATCTACAAAGACCAGTTTCCGTTCAATGGTTAAGAAAGTATCACATGGCAGGATTCAAATTAAACAGTATTTTTTTTTTAAAAAAAATATTGCCTGATTACGCACGATTTGAAACTAAACTTCGACATTAAAATATATAATTTTCGAAATTTATGCGTGGCATTTGGAAACAAAAATTGCACAAATGAATTCCAATTTCTTCGATATTATTCTAAATAAAACACATATTTTCATTATAGTGGTATTTCTATCATTCGAATTTTTTTCCTCCTGTTACCACCTGGGGGCACCTCAAAAAGAGTGAGATGCTCCGGCATAGTGGTTGGATCTCGCTACCATGGGGAACGTCCTTCAAACGGGATGAGTTGTACCGTGCCCGGTGATGCTTCTTTTGACGCAACCACAGTTCCAGACGGTGTTACTGTTGTGGCAATCCGGTCGTTCAATTTTATTATTCGTGTGGCTTTCGGGCTATTCGGTGAGTCAGCGATATGACTTTCCGTACTCCTGCATTTTTAAGTATGGAAAGATTTAGAAGAAGAAGTACTTGAAAACCAGGCGTTGATAGAAAATAATTATTTATTACTCGAATCATAATAATTTTACCGTAAACAGTTGTCGAATATTTATTACAAACATATCTATCGTTAAGCGAGAAATTTTTTGACTTGATAACTCTTATGCTGAATGAATAACAAAAATTAAAATAAAATATTTATGAATTAGATTTTTTGTTTCAGTTAAGGAAGTAAATTTGTTTTCTTCCTGCAAAGATGTAACTATTTCCATGAATTATTTTTATGTTAATTTCAATTTCAAAAGTTCTATTTATACTGTAAATTCTGTTAAACGCTGTAACCTATTTTAAGTTTGATTAATGTTTCCGTCAAAATTTAAGCTGGGAAATGGTATCCAGCTACTTACAACTTCATTTGCTGATTTTGTGTTTATTTATTTCTAAATTACATGAATGATAAATTAGATAATAATAAGTTATGAATTATATATAATATTTATTTATCGACTATTTTATTTTAATTTAACGAAAATTAAATTCTAAAAAATAAATATTCTTACGTTAATTCCTGTGATCAAATAAAAATTCTATACCGAAAATGATGCAATTATAATTTTTTTAACCATATGAGTTCATTTACCAATTGTATTGGCGCCACAATTGAATAGCTGCTCTCATTTATTTTTAATTCTTGAAGAAACACAATTAAGATTCCTTCGCTTTGCCTTTGAAAAGAAATTTTTGCAAATACAACATTCTTTTTTCCATATTTTTTCAATTCAGCATCCGTAAACAAAAAGTGAAAATAAGTGCAAATCAAATCAGATATAAAAAACCGTACTTCAAAACTACTTTTTAGTTACATAAGAATATTTGATTAACTAGGATTTCAATATGTTCAACAAACTAAAATGAAACTATAATCATTATAAATTTGAAAATGACACATATTAATAACTATATAAATAATTAAAGAGCTTAAAAATTATTTATAAGTTGTTAACAGTTAAGGAGAAAACAGCATCAGATATCTTAATATAATCAATAATAATACACCGTTACAAAATAAATAAACTTATTTTATTTATCGACAAGCATTTCAGCAAAAAGTAATGGAAGAATGTTATACTAGATATATTATGTTTTTCCATATACTGAACTGTAAATACTAAAAATTGATTATCATTCGAGATAATAATTTAAAACTAGAAAAAATATCAATTAACTAATAATTCTTATTTGTGTGATTTAGGATGCGATATTATATATCTAAAAGATAAATGAAAAGATCAGGATTCATAAATTACCCCTATGCAATCAGATGGTTTCTATCACTCTCTATTCAAAAAAGAGCATTATTTTGACGTTTTATTTAGTTTTTTTTAATTTTAATTTTTAAAAAATACTTAAAGATTGATAAATTTCTCAGTAATAAGCAAATTAATGTGTTAGTTTAATGAGTTTAAATCAAATTACATTCCCGAGAGCAAAGGGTTAGTTTATTTTGTAATTCAAAATGTGATAATTTTATTTAAAAAATTTATAACAGTTAAATGCTTAAATTGCTGACGTTTCGTACATTAGGCATTATATAAAATATTTAATATATATTTAAACTTAAATTCTTATTTAAAAAAGTGCATTAAATAGTTAAATAAATAAAAGGTTTAAAAGAAATGTAAGATTCAAAATTAATCAGAAAATATCTTTAAAATAAAATATTAATTATTTCTCTTATCGTATTTATAAATAAAAATAACGAAAATTTAAAAACAAAACCAACCAAATAAAGTACACGCTAAATAAAACTAAAATAACAATTGAAAAATCATTTGATTGTTTCGTTTTTTTTTCTCTAACCATCAGATTAGATTTTTATAGGTCAAAAGTATCTCTTTGTACACCAGTCAAGAATTATTAAGTTTGGATTCGAATTCATAAAATGTGCGAACTGGACAAGAAAATTTTTTCGGTTTTCGGTTTCTTGAATGCCGATGAACTCCAGTGTGGTGACAGTTCTCACTATCTAGAATTACGAGTGAAAGAGGGGGAAAAAGTGGAGGAACGTGCATTAAAAAGTAAAAAACGAAAAAGCAAAGAAGAAAAAAAAAATGCCACTCCCTGTAGGAATAGAAAAATGCTAATGTAATTGAATATTCCTGGTAAAGTAAAACTTAATTATGCTTTTTTGGCATGGCAGTCTACGAGGAAACGAACATCTGCTCGCATTGCCAGAGGCCCAATGACTGACAAACGACGAAGCGCGTAGTTCGTCCTGTAGTTAACAATATTGCTTTATACCACAAAGTCCTAGTTTCGTATTTTCCTTTAAAAATATTGTTCTTTCATATTTTGCATCAGAAGCAATGTATCATTTGATTTTGTATAAATAACTGGCATATAATAGTCTACAAACATTCTTCCATGCCATGATGCATTTCTCTGCATATGAAAGGCTAATCCAATACCTTTTGAATTAAAAGTCATGCAAAATCTACGGTTTTGAGGGCATGGAAACTTTAAAGCCTATTTAAAACGATTTAATTTATCACAGACTGATAGGAGTTTGTGCTACAGTGGTGCAGTCCAGGATGTAAAGCACTTGATATTTGAGAGCACTAAATTTTTTCACGAAAGATGTAAACTCAGAAATTGTCTTCTAAAGAATAATATAGCTTGGCCTCCTCATTTATCTGTATTTGTACAGAATAAATCATCTTACATTTCCTTTTGTACATATATTAATAGTATTTTTCCCTTGTTATTTAAACTTCATTTCAGTGTGTTTGTCTAGAAATATTTGCATATATTCTTTGTATTGGTGTTTTGAATGTTCTATTTTATTTTATCATACTTCTTCAACTGTATTATAACATATACAATGTATTTCTGCTAGTTTGTGAGCAGTTTTGTGTATTTGCTTTCCCCATCTTTTTTATATTTGCATTCATGCCTGTCTTTATTTTCCAAATTTCTTCTTCTGTTAATTGTGAAATGACTTACATCTGTAAGCTTTGTGTTATACTTGTTGGCACACAAGGAGTTTATACTTCGAGAACTAATAAAAAAATCTACGGTTTAGAATATTAAGCAGCTAGAAAGATCGTAATTCTTCAAAGGTTGTCAACAGTAATAACTTAAATACATTCATATAGTTATCCATTGAAAAGTGAAAAAAAATTATTATTTCATGTTCTTATTCAAGGTAAAACTTTTACAATTAATACTTTAAATTTTCCTTTGCCAACATTTTGGAACATATTCGTTATTTTACAGCTGTAGGGAATCAATGAGGACATGTAAATAGAATACAACACGATTTCAATTTGGAAAATAATGGGTTAAAATATCTTCTAAGCCTAAATATCATTATATTTTATACTATACTATATAATAATAACTAGCAATATCCGCACGGCGTTGCCCGTGGCATAGCATCCAAGAAGAAAAATGAGCTTTAAATTTAAGTCTAGCCTCCACCTGCTTTTACATGGGCATGTTAGGCAACATCAAACATTAAAATATATTTAGAAATTATAAAAAATAACTACAAAACAATGTTTATAGCACACGATCAGAAATATTTAAACTGTTACCAAGATAAAAATATGATATGTCCGTAGACAGAACACAAGCGATCATTTCGAGGTAGGATTTCCTTCTTTTCAGCATAATGAGATTTGAATCGCTGTTTAAAATCAGACGTAAACAAAGAAATGCACCGCATATGCATACCACAGCTGTTGCAATTTGCACATGCGCAGTTTGAGGTTTTCTCACATACGCAGATAAGTTAAAATCGCAAATACAAAACTTCACTTTTTATTTTGATATGATTATAAGGATCTAAAACCTTTCCCGATAAATGCTTCACAAAATGGTATAAATATCTTCGATATCCGTTAACTATTTCACGAATTTTTGTAGTTCCAACATGCAGACGCTTTCAGTAGATTTCAGTTTATACTATGCATAGATAGGCAATTGACTATTACCTACATATAAGTATATATACTTACATATAGGTATTGACTGATTATCTGTATAGGTAACTGACATATAATAGAATTGACATGGAATTATCCATTTAAAGCACAAATAATTAAACATTTTGTATTTTTTTCTTTTCTTTTCTTTTAATCTTTCTTTTTTGTAAAAAAACCCTTTATAACATGAAATTAAAAGATAAAAATTCAAATTAATTTTCACTTAATTCTGAATTTATTGCAAAAAATAAATATTGGCACTATTCATACAACATCACATTAATTAACAACAAAAGAAATATCAAAAGAAATTTACTAATATGCATTTTTTAAAATTCGAAATGATTTTTCTAGATTTTAATGCAATCAAAATCAAAAAGATTAAAATGAAAATCTGCCATGCAAATTTCAATGTATCATGTCAGAACATCATTTCTTGAACGGCCAAGTACCACGTGTTCGTGCAAATTAAATTATTTTTTTATTCATTTTTATTGTTTCATTGAATCAGTCACTTTAGTATTGCAAATGATACAAAAAACTTTGTCTCGCATTGATTGTTTTAAAAAATATGAAATTTCCCATTTATTTCATTTATTATAATCACGCTCTCAAAATGACATTTTTTCTAGGTTTTATTTGCAGTAGTAATTAAGTTTTTTTAAAAAATAAGAGCTTTTGATTAAAAAAATCGATTTAAAAATCAATAACGGCAACTGATTTAAATTGATTTAAAAATCAATAATGGCAACGCATTATTGATTTTTTTATTTTTCGCCTACGTATTACATTGAAATATGCATAGTATTTAATCTTTTTTTTATTATTTTGCAACCTTTTTAATAGACAAAAAAATTTAATACTTTTCTAACAAGTTAGTTATTTCTAAAATGCTATGCGTTTTAAATTTCAGAGC
>JAOUZG010038069.1:4101319-4113963 GCA_026289955.1 Argiope argentata | reverse complement strand
TAGGGAAAAAAGAAATCCATCATTATTTTACAGCCATCTACAGAGAAAATAATGGATTCTTTTTTCCATCATTTTCAAAAATTCCATATGGAAAGAAATGGAAAGAAATCCATTATTTTCTCGGTAGATGGTTGTAAAATAATAATGGATTTCTTTTCCTCCAACCTAATATATATATTAACTGCCATTTACGAAATATTTCAATTTTTTTAAAAAAAATTGGAAGCACTGATAGTGGCTTGTTAAATATTTATGGATTTAAAACTATGCTAATTAAACTAAGCAACAACTATTCGCTTTTATTAGAAAACATTAAATGTATTTTAATAGAAGAATAATGCATTAAGAACAATAAATATGTCCGTATGAGTAAATGGTTAGTCTTTGCGAGTACCATCTTAAAATCTCCTTTAATGATCCAAACATCTCCCCACTCGGATTTAGAAACAAACTGCCAATAGTTCCAAGTATGTAGACCCTACTTAAAGCACCATTCCAGATGATTCAAGGTAAGACAATGCAAAAATAAGAATGCTTAATATACATGCTCTAAATCTCGACTCTTCTTGTAGAAGGGCTGCACGTGAAATGGTAATTTCAGGCGATGCGAGCGAAACTGGATGAATGCCTTGTAAGGCTAATAGCATGAATTGATAGCTAACACCTTATTGTATTTAGATCGCGTGTTCCATTCGGTACACAATCATTTAGAAAACAAAAGGAATCCATTGTTACGTCTGCGATCCTATTTTGACGGCCATCCGCCTCACGGTTATTTAGTGCCTAAATATTGTCTGTACGTCTTTGGCATCCAAACTAAAGGTATTTTTTTTTCAAGGTAGTTCATTTTCTCCTGGACTTTGATGCATGAGTAGTTTCTGAAGCGTCCCAAAATCTCGTTTAGAAAGCATTTTCGTGCACTGAATAGAAAATGGGGAGCTCCGGGACAGTTTTGAGGAAAAGGCACACGAGATCGTAAAAGTAAAAGAAAGCCTCGTTTGATTCACAATGATAAGTTGTTACCGAAAGACCACGCTGATTCATTTTTTGTGTTCATCTTATCCTCACGGTATCATAGAACACTTGTTTATTACAGCGAGTTCTAAAATGATAGTTCAGTCGTCTACTGAGAACTAAGGAGGTTCATTGTTTCAATTTTAGAGTTTTATCATCAATAATATCCATAATCAGAAGGCAAAAATAGCATGGTTTCGAGATATACATCTAGAAGAGGAAAGTCATCAAAAGAGAATTATTCTAGTTAAGATTTTATTTAGATTAGGTAATTAAATAGGAAAATAAAATAGTTAATGGCGAAGATGAAACTTTTGTAGGAAGTTAATTGCCTCTGGAAGTATTGAAAAACAATAATTAGATTATTTTTTTTAAATTCTACATTTAAATTAGTAACAATAAAAAAATCAAGGAAATGAAGCGCGATAAATTCACTTTTATATGCGCATAAAATTTGCGTTTGTTAAATACATAAATCAAGAGGAGAAAAGTTGGTTTTTCATATTCTAAATATTGGCATTACTGTGCCGGTTTAAATCTGGCGAAAAGTTAACATTGTTTTATGCGTAACATTCTATTTTTACTTTCTCATATACAGTATTAAAATTGTAAAAAATAATTATAAATCGAAACTTTGTCGTATCTCTATATTTTGAACCTCCCTAAATCAGAAAAAGGGATTTTTGGAACTAATTTCTGCCAGCTTGTGAGCATATTATCCGAAAACGTTTTGAGCTAAACGAATTCAATTTAGTGTGTGTGTTTATACCAAATTTATATATATGCCAAACATTGAAAAAAATCCGGTTACTGGTAGTACGACTGTCGGACAACATAAAAACAGGATAACAACTACAGGCGTAAAGAACTGATAAAAACATTTGATAGAAGTTTTTAAAGTTCAGAAGTAAGAGTATATTCGTGTTAGCTTTTGAACGGAATCTATTTTTTAGTTGGACCAATTTTGCCACCATATAATTTTTTCCTAACCTTTTATATATTTTAAAAAAAATCAGCATTTTGTATAATTTTCAACGATAGATTAATCAACAACTGCGGTAAAGCTAATATCGTTTTCATTGTTACACCAAATTCTAAATTAATATGATTTTTTTTCTATGAAAGCTAAAAAAAATTATTTATGCAGCTTACTTAAAAGGCAACAGAAATTATACATCACAATAGTACAAAAGACAACATGCAATTAATTATAAATGGATTACCCAGACATTTAAGATTTTAATGACATTGTGATTTTGCTCTAACTGGAGTCTGTCAGAAAGGATCATACATTCAATAAAAGAAAAAGGTAAAAAAATTACTAAAATAACATCCTTTTTATATCTGTCATGAAGTAATATTTCAGAAAGCTTTAATAAATAAATCACAGGAACAAAATTATGTCTATGAATTATAAATCAAATAAAATACAATCAATATTCACGAAGAATCAGCTGGCTTTCAAAGATCATATGAGATACATATGAAAGGTGAAAAGTATGATAAATATGGCATATAAAAGGTCATATGAAATAATCCTTCAAAGGTCATATGAGATGTAATCAATATTTCGGACAAATCAGCTGACCTTCAAAAGTGGTTATAGGGAAAATAAAAGGAATCAGTAAAAGGGCATTATGTAATACTAATAAATTTCAATGTTGCAATTACAATTTTACTGCATGTTTTAATTACAGACATGATTATTTCAGATGGATATTTTTCAGATTTTAGATAAAAAATGTCATGTGAGGGTGAATACGAAAATCTTAGTAAATTTTGAAAACTATATAGAAAAATTGAATTCTACTATTTCGTTTCATGTTATCATGTGAGAACGTTATTATTTATAAGGCATTGTTTATGTTAGTTAATTTAAGTCATTAGCCAATTTAGACAGGTTTGGAACAGTCATGTGACTATCCGAATACGTATGCGTCGACATGTTGAGAGTCAAGTACATGGTGAACATTTGTGCCAAGTTGTAACTTTTTTGTTGGTGATAATCGCCAGCTCAGCCATCTTTACCATTTTCTAATAACTCTAAAAGCGGATATTTGATACCCTAAAAGTGAGGAATCACTACTTTTCAGTCCATTTATTTTGTGGCTTCAAAAACCTCAAACCGAAATAACATCAAGTTCTCACTGATAACAAGTAATATTAAAAAAAAATTTCAATCGATTCCTACTTTGGATATAAGGAAAAAATTTATTTTAATTATTTAATATTAAATAACTACAATTTTTGCACTCGTGTTCCGCATTATAATGGAAAGGGGGGTGCAGTAGTTTCTGAGGGCATGGAACCCTGAACACCCAAATAACGATCACCCTTTTACACAGTACCCACAGTGGTATAACTTTCGACATGCGGAATTTTGCAACCAGGTTCGAACTCGCAGCACAAGGGATGGCAATTTAACGTCTAGGTAGGCTATCCCTACCTAACAATTACAACTATTATAAAGAGCTATTATAAAGGCAAGAAAGTTAATTTTTAATCAATTAGTTAAAATTAATCAACCAATATTCGAAAAAACTGTATTAACATTAAATGACATCCACTAAAAGTTTTAAAAAATTATTTGAATTTGATTGGATGAATACAAATTATTTTAATAACGATTGAAAATTTGAACAAAATTATATATATGGAGAGAGTGAACTAATAGTAGGAATTGGAAAATTCCAATTATTTGTAAACTATTAATGCAAATTTTTAATGTCAATAATAATCATGGATTTACGTTTTTCTTCATAAAACAGTTTTAGGATTATTCCATGCATTATAAAAAAAATAATTTACTTTTCTGTTTAAAACAAAGAATAGCACTAAAATCAAAGCAAGTAAAGAAATTAAAACGGAAATGATGTATACTATATTCTACATTTACTTATTTGATGATCGGATGATGTTTGTGCCTTTGTAATAAACTTTGTGTCAATACAGGAATTCATAGGCAATAGTAATATAAATGCTTTAATGTAGCAGCTGTTTATATAGAAAATATCCAAAAATAGATCTGAAAAGTTCTTAAAAACCTTTTTAACGTACAGATGTTGAAGGAAGAATGAGAGCGATATATTTTTCTCTACTAAAAGTTTTGAAACCTCCAAGTTTCTTATTTCAAGATATATAAATATACATAATACACAATGAAAATTTTTTTAATGCCAATAAGTTTCGAATGCTACAAAATGAAAAGAAGAATAAAATATGGATACAAAAAATAGCTCTTCAAAAATTTGAATACATACATTATGTCAAAGTATGCCAATTGTGAAGGAGTACGGAATTCACAGCTACATACATTGACAGTATTTTGAATGATATAATATTATAAAACATATTAAATATATATTTTTTATAGAAAAGTATAAAATAGATCCTATTCAGTATTTAATTTTTGTATATTTATTATCTTATTTTTTTTAATTTTGATAGTTTCCCAAATTCTCCCCTGACTTTCAAACATTTCATAGCATTTGATGCATTTACCAAAATATATACTTGATAATTTGACTCCCTCTAATTATTATCAATTTTATGATCAAATTAACATGTCAACATTAATTTTTGTATCACTCTGCAATATCATTCAAATTTATTACATGACATCTGTTAAATATTTCATTCACAAAATATGCATAAAATATACTCATACTAATAATTCTAAAATGTGTAACAAAATAACTTTAATTTAGTGCAAAATTTTTAAGCATGTTTTAAATTTAAACAAATTACCCCAAGAAGAGTAATTAGCATGATGTAATATTACAAAATATATTATATTATTTTTATAGAAAAATATACTAGGATATTGATAATATTTTTATCAAAACAAAACAATATGAAATAATCGATGCCAAATAATATCGATATAATATAGAACAAAATTATTTTAATATATTTATTGCTAGGAAATAACGAATGGTGTAAAAAGGAACTGCAATAGTCTGTTTGGTTTGATTTAGATGCGTTTTCAAATTCAGAATTTTAATCTATATTAAAAAAATCACATTTTAAAATAATATAAGCAAAATACAAATATATCTATTATATTATTGTCGGACCTCACAACTAAAATAGAACCCAATCTTGATGGAAATAAGAGAAAATATTAATAGATAAAAATATAGAACAAACTAAAAAATAAAATCAGAGTGTAAGATTCTTAAATATTTTTAATAACAAGTAACTTGCAACCACAATTTAATTTTCAAACTATTATACGTCACGCTTTAAAATAGTAGAACATCAAAAATTTTTTCTATAAAACCAACCATAAAAATTTTAATAAAAATACAATAACACTTAAAATTAGAATTACTAACACGTTTTAAAAATAACTAAGTGTTGTTGTTTTTTTTAAAAAAAACAACTTTAATATTTCTAAAGCTATTTTTTATTAAAACCGCGAAAGCATTCGAAAAACATAAATATTCTATGCAGGCTGAATGCATGAAGAACGATCCAAGCTACTGTTCCATCCCACACGATGCAAAAAAAAGTGCCTCTTTCTCATTTAACCGTAGCCATAACTGTGAATAATTGTAGCTGTGAACCATTAACCCTGATGATTCATTCCAAACTTTTATCCATATTTTCATGCACTTCATAAAGATACCCAAATTAGGTTCATCCTAAACAGCGCGAGGGCACCCAGACAACACCCTTGAAAAATGAAGCAATAGGTATGCGTAAGCATACATCACATGCATCCACAGCCAGACTCCAAATTGAAAAGACCAAAATGAAAGCTGTAGAATGTCTTTTGTTAGACTACACAAAAGCAGCAGATACGGGCATCCTACGAGGGAACGCGGTTAAATTGCTTCCGTGCGTCAGGCATTAACCCTTCGGATTGCAACTATGTTGTGTTTGAAGATGTTTCAAGCGGTGGGTCATCGCAGAGAAGAAGAGACGAAATGTTTTAAGAATCCATTTATTGCTAAATGTCACGCCCCAATTAATCCATCTCTCTTGAGTAAAAATGGAACTTTGAGTCAACGCGTTGCAGTCTGAATCCAAGGATGTGGGTAAGGGAATGTTTTTATTACCAAAAAAATGAGATTTAATTGTTGATGGGGTAAGCACGTGGAGGCGATAATGGAGGCTTTTGTTCAGGATTCACAGGTATTAAAATCTGAATTGTTTTCAAAAATGTAGAAACGATTAGGATATAAATATGCGAATTGTTAATGATGCATCCTTATATACATGGAGAACACGAGAAATTATAGTTTGGAAGAATAGTTAATTGCTGTAATTATTCCTTTTAAAGTTGGTCCTGTTTTAGAATGAGAGGAAACTATTTTGTTAAAAATAATTTAATAATAATTAGAACGTTTTACTGAAAATGGTTTACATTCATTGAAACTTATATCAACTGTTTTTTTTTTTTATTTAGTAACAGATCATTAACAGAACTTTTCCTCTCTCCAATTCGCTTTAAAGTAGGAAATAATTTTTGGAATATCATTTCTATTAAACCATTTTCAAATATATCTTCATAATTTATTGCCAGTCTTTTATGATATAACAACTTTTAAATTAAAATGAGCCATTATTGTGAAATAATTACTAAAATATAATTTTAATTTTTACAGGCATTTATTTAGCCACAAAGACATTATTATTTTAGCTATAACACAACACAAAATTACTTATTTTCACAAAAATTTTAAATAGTACAATCATTTTTTTATTTTGCTTTTAAAATATGTACATCCTGTTTTTGATCTGGCGATTTTAACAAGCTCTCAAAAAATGTTAGCAAATTAAATAGTTGTGCTTTTTATCTTAATTTCAAATCAGCAGTTTATGAAGCTTAAACATGGTCATTATATTTGATGAATTTGTCTAACTTCTTATCGAAATAATGATAGGGCAAACTAAACTTTGTATAATTAGGTCATTTTACTTTTGAAAAAGAACACACCTTTTACCCACATTTAAGAAATCTCTGGTTCAAAACAAAAACTCATATATATATATATATATATATATATATATATATGTATTTTTATATATATATATATATATATATATTTAATTTCTCAAGTATATTTTGCAGTTGCGGTAAATTACATTCCAATTTGTAACTAATCATTAAACGTTTTTGACTTACAAGTTTTCCCTTGGAAAGCGACGTTTTGAATCCACCATTTAAATATCACCATAAAAATAGAAATATTATATTTGTATTTCTTCAAAATTTCTGCATAGATTAAAGGTATTATTCAATATAGAGAAACTATAAACAAAATGTCATATTTAAACAAATAAATTTAAATATGATGTTTCATATTTGAGTCGAGACAAATTTCGTTCAATCAACAAAAAATTGATTAAATGAACCAGATTTTTCGACAAATTTCGTTTAACGATTAAAAATTGTCTAAATTTTCAGTTTTTCACATTTTATTGTACGATAAATAGTATGCTATCCTCTTAAGTACTTAGTACTGTTATCCTCTTAACAATATACCGATTACGGTTGTCACAGATTAATTTAAGGCAATTATAGAAAAAAATTATGCGCATAAAAATTGATGCGTTTAACGCTTAATAAATAAAAAATTATTATTTATAGTACACTTTATGTAAAGTCCCAACTTCTGTTTGGACTTTACAAGATGAAAACCAAAATAGCATATCTATTTTGAACTTCCCCACCCCCCATTTACAGATGGTGGTGGTAATAAATAATTATTATATTTTATTATTTCTGGGATATAAATTACAGAAGGAAGAAATGTATGATTACTTAAAAAAGTTTATTACATTAAAAGTGATAAATATTAATATCCATGCAATAATTTAAAAGATTTAAAATCTTAGATTTTATATGAAAATTGATTGATATTGTTAGAGAAGATAAACATAATGGTATGATATGATGGTTAACATTTGTTCTTAAAGTAAGCATAAATTTTTGTATTTTATGACTAAAACAATTAATTTAATTTAATTTGGTAGTTTTATTATCATGTCAGGACATGATGTTATTTGAGGGATAAGGTTTTCGGTGTCAACAAAAATCCGTAGGAGAAAAATAAAAGTTTTATTATCTGCACGAGCATCTCAAAAAATCCACTTTTAATAACGCGTTGCCACTGCATTTACAAAATACCTGATTTTTTTAAAAAATAAGTTAATGACTATAGCAAGTAAAACCTAGAAAAATTTCATTTTGAGCACGTGTTTATATAAAACGAAATAAATAGGAAATGTGATATTTTTTAAAACAATCAATGTGAGACAAAGTTTTTTTTTTTTGGATCGTTTGCAATACTAAAGTGACTCATTCAATGAAACAATCAAAATGAATAATAATATAATTGAACTTACACGAGGCAATGGTGCTTTGCCGTTGAAGAAATGATATTCTGACATGATACATTGAAATGTGCATAACAGAGTTCATTTTAATCTGTATTTTACATTAGGATTGTTCATAATTATAATAATTTCATAATGATTTGTATTCATCAAAAAATTTATACATTCTGAAAATTCTTTCATAAATCTAAATCCCCAATTTATATTTAAAATTAAACTATACACTATTTATAAATATTTTTGTACTAATCCTATCCATAAATTCTCAAACCTATAAAAACATTTTTTTTCTTAAATTTCCTAATAAGGAAAGCAAACACGCAATAAAAAGAAAAGCAGATGGGAATCCCATATTGTTCACCGTTGATTGACAGGGTGAATTGATAAGTTCAGATAAGACGTATAACCACCCGTTCCAAGAAGACACCCGCATTGTCGGCTCGCCGGCCATGCTCTGGTCATCATGGACATGCACCGGCATTTCAGTTCGTGACCCGGCGTTCATTACTGGACAAGGACGTGTGGGCGGATGTTCGGATGCCGCTGCAGGTTGTTCGGGGCGTCCATTACTATGAAACCAGATCGCCTAGAACTGCATTCCTCTACTTAAAAATAGTCATTATAACGGTGTTACTTCTCGGGCCGAAAATTGGAAAAACGAACTGAAAAACCTTCTTGTCCTATTGCGTATGATTGCCGTGCTGACTTATGGAACCTTTTCTTTCACGATTGCGTCTGGAGAGCGGTAACTTCCGAACCAGGAACTCCCACGCTCGGATCCAGAAGTCTCGGGTTTTTATGAACGCCAAATGATTGTTCACCAAAACGGATTTCTAAAATTTTAAGTTCGTAAGCGAAGAAATTATTACTTTAAAGTTTGTTTTCAGGATCAAAAACAGGTTCGTAAAAAGTGCAAGCTAATAAATTAAAAGTTTGTAAAAAACATCGATGATATTTGAAAAATTTAGGGAATGTTCAAGCTTATGATAGGTACTTTTAATATCCAAAGTATATCCTAATTTATTCTTGTCTATCCTTCTTAGGTATTTCTTATTATCCAATCTATAGTCAAAATAATGATTTTTTTTCTAGTCTATCATAGATTCAAAACGATATCAGAGGTCAAAATGAAATCAATCCGATTAAAAATATTAGATCAATAAATATAAATTGTTTAATCGTAAGTGAAAAGACAAAGCTTCATCCATATTATTCAAAGTTCGAGTCAAACCCAGCATTTTATTATTATTATTATTTTCTTTTCTGCCCAATCGAAATTTAAAACTGTATTGACGAAATTAGATATTTTTTTGTTGGTGCAGCTGCCACCATTGATAATTCCACAATTATTTGAAAAAAAAATACCTCATTTATAAATTTAGAATAACGATATTCCCTACAGAACGTAAAGATGATTTCCTCATAAATAAGTGTTTATTACAATGGAATTTATCTCTATGCAAGGAATTAAATATAAACTGTTTAATCATAAGTGAAAAGGCAAAGCATTTTCATATATCTTATTCAAAATTTGATATAAGTCCAGCTTATTCTTTCCATTCAGGGGGAACTCAAAAATGTCTTGTCAAAACCTAAGACTTCGACAAAGCAGTTTTTAGTTGGTTTCTAACTAATACCTTTGATAATATTGATCTTTGAATTCCATTATTTTAAAAGAAAATGATGGCTTTTTCACAAATTCAGAATAACTGTATTTTCTGCTGAGGAAGATTTCTTCATAAACAATTGTTTATTTCAATTCAATTAAATATATTTTCATTCAAAGATTTAAATATATACTGTTTAGTTGTAAGTGAAAAGACAATGCAATTCCTAACTTCGTACCAATGAAGCATATATATGTGCAGGGTTTTCATTAATTATTGTCGGGGTTTCCGTACCTTATAACTTTCGAATAAAAAACATTCCGCAAAAACTGATTACGTATTCGTAAATTACTACTCAACGTCACTTCAGTATAAGAAAGATCTTCCTTCGGATAATTCTATCAGACGCTGGTTAACACAATTTCAGGAGACTGATAGCGTTCTACATCGAAAGGGAGCAGGAAAACCGAGCACTACGCAGGAAAATGTTGATCGCATCCAAGAAACGTTGACTCGTAGTCCACGAAAACCAACGAGACAATCAGCTGTTCAGTTACATATGCCGCATACGACAATATGGAACGTTCTCCATAGCCGCCTTCAGCTGAATGCCTACAAAGTGAAAATTATGCAAGCTTTAATATAAGCTTTTTGTGCATTTAATATCATTAAAATTCTTTGAGTTGTAAGTTACGAATACGTAATCGGTTTTTGCGAAATATATTTTATTCGAAAGTTATGAGGTACGGAAACCCCGACAATAATTAATGAACACCCTATGTATTTTTTTCTAACCTTAACTATGCAATCGAAACACAAAGCTAGCTGGCCGGAATCTAAAATTTCTGATCGTCTTATACTTCTAATCCGATCTGAAAGAGCAAAACACTGTTGCAACAGTGTTTAGAATTATCTTAGCAATGGTTCTATCTCCATAACATTACAACAAATGATTAAATAATTTTATTCCACGATCAAGTCTTAAGTTGAGCTTTTCTGCAGCAGGAATTCCCACGCTCGCACGGTGATCTCGGGGGTTTTTAAAGGGGAGAAATCAAAGGCTGGGTGCGTTGCTCAAACATGTTGAAAAAGGCCATGGCTCAGGTATGCGGTTCAAGGTCGTCACCGCAGAACCGGAGGTATGGGATGGGTTGATGATACAAATTGCTTCGCGGAAGAGATCGAGATAGCCAGTTTGATTTCTCGAGAAAAAGTATTTTAGTATCGCAGATAATATCGGTTGGGATAGTGGTCAAATACTTCTATGATTTATCTTTTCGTTTATTGAATAAAGCAGTAAACAGACTGGTAGGAGTCTTTTAACTCCTCAAAAAACAGTGAAGAAATCCATTGTTAATAAAAGATTAAAATGAAATCTACTATGTATATATAAATGTATCATGTCTGAACATAATCTCTTGAACGGCCAAGCACCACGTGCTCCTGCAAGTTAAATTATATTTTTTATTCAGTTTAAGGGTTTCATCGAATAAGTCACTTTAGTATCGTAAACGATCAAAAAAAAACTTTGTCTCGCATTGATTGTTTAAAAAATATCACGTTTCGAATTTATTTCATTTCATTTAATCGCGTGCTCAAAATGTCATTTTTAAAGGTTTTATTTGCGGTAGTCATTAACCCATTTTTTAAAAAAGAAAATCAGAGCTTTTGTGAATGCTATGGCAACGCGTTATTAAAAGCTGATTTTTTGAGATGTTCTTGCAGATAATAAAATTCTTATTTTTCGCCTACTTTGAAATATCTTTGTTGACGCCTAAAACCTCATCCTAAAAACAAGATCATGTTCCGACATGATAATATAAGCAGAGATTTTAATTTTAAAAGGAAGGAGATGAGTAGATATATGAAAATTATTAAGTGAAAAATGTTTTTTTCAAATGACACAAACAGGTTCTACCCAATAAAATATTAATGTTTAGGTTAAAATCTTCAATTTCAAAATTTGTAATTTCTTCATTCTGTCTTACTTTCTAGTATCAATTAAAGTTCTTAAATCTGAAAGCCCTGACGCATTTATTCAAATGTTTCAGTAATTTCTCTTTGACATAAATAAATAATGTGGTTGTTCAAATAAATGATGCAAGTGATTTTTTAAAAAATGAATAAAATAGTATAAAAAGATTACATTGCAGAGAAAATAAGTATAGCAGTTGTGAAATTTTACTTACTTTCTTTTAAATATACAAATCAAAAAGACTGTATGAAAATATTTCATTATCTAAAGAATTCACTTTCAAATAAAACACGTTGTTATATTTACTCGAAAATTATCTTTAAAAGGAAAAAATTAAAGAATTGCGAGTTTTCGCACAGACAATTTTATCGTGAAACATTAATGAAACAGAAATAGCTTGAAAACGCGTAACTTTTATGAAAAATCTCTCCGAGTGATGAAGGACGTGTAACTACTAAATTTTAATCGAAGATGCAAAATTTAGTTAATTTTTTTAATGTATAGATAATTATTAAGAGAGATATTGAAATATTGTAATTGCAATAAATAATGCGTATGCAATAGCTAAAAGAGTTTAAAAAATCCGTCAAAATAGGCGCGATGTTCCCTACTGTAGTAACACTTTAACTTATAGCTCAAATTATGTGAAAAATTTATTTCATAGGAAAAGATCATTCACTTATGTGAAAGGAAACCATCTG
>JAOUZG010038069.1:4089359-4101309 GCA_026289955.1 Argiope argentata | reverse complement strand
TATTTCATAGGAAAAGATCATTCACTTATGTGAAAGGAAACCATCTGGATATAAGTAACGTTATGCAACAATGAGAATGCAATAATGGATACAAATAGTGTTATGAAATAGTGAGTATGCCGTCTGGATATTAATGTTATGCAATAATGTATATAGGTAGTGAAATAATGAGTATGCAGTCTGGATATAAGTAATGTTATGCAATAATGGATATAAGTAATGTTATTAAATAATGAGTACGTAATACCTAAATGAGTTTAAAAAATCTGTCAAAATGGGCGCGATGCTCCCTACTGTAGTAAAACCTTCAATTGTTGTTCGAATATTGTAAAACATTTCTGTTTCATAGGAAAAGATCATTCACTTATGTGATAGGAAACCGTCTGGATATAAGTAATGTTATGCAACAATGAGAATGCAATAATTGCATACTCATATAAGTAGTGTTATGAAATAATGAGTATGCCATCTGGATATAAGTAATATTATGCAATAATGGATATGACTAAGATTATGAAATAATGAGTATGCAGTCTGGATATAAGTAATGTCATGAAATAATGAGTATGCAATAATGGATATAAATAATGTTATGCAATAATGGATATAAAAATGTTATGAAATAATGAGTATGCAATAGTTAAATGAGTTTTAAAAAATCCGTCAAAATGGACGCGATGCTCCTTATTGTAATAAAACCTTCCCTCGTAGTTCGTATATTGTGAAACATTTCTGTTTCATAGGAAAAGATCATTCACTTATGTAAAAGAAAAGGAAACAGTCTTTAACAGCTTGAATATGTTCAAATACAAGCGATGTCAACGACATTTAATTCTAAACATTTTAGAAAATTATATGGAAAAAAATATTACTACTAAGTAAGGTGTGTGTTTTTACAAGCTGGAAACTTCCAAACAGAAGCAACGACAAAATAATTTTAAAATTTTAGAAAGCACTTACATATAAACAAAGGTGTGTGTACTTTCTTGAACTCATCGTAAGCAAAAAGGTTCAGTGACATTCGAGAATCGAATGACAACATGCTTATTTCTGATTTGCACGCACACATGGTTCGACACAAGAAACAGCTGCAACTGCCGTTAGTTCTAAAAATACTTTTTTTTATCTCAAACTTTCCAACTGATTTGAGTGTATTGCTATGCTTGGTATACAGTAACAACTAAAGTGATTTGCATTTAATGTGCTATAGCAATTGAGAAACAGAGACCAAATCTTATTTAAATATTAAGTACTTCAGATAGAAGTTTTACAGAAAAATAAAGAACCGATCAAAAATAACAAACAAAAGAAAAACCCCTCTATTGTTTTGAGTGGACTTCTGTCCGTTAGACGTTCACTGTGGTTTCGCATGACTGGAGACAAATACAAAACTCTTTGAGAGACGAACATTAAACACCGAATAAACACTTGGAGTGCAGTCACATCGCTGAAATTGTTTGAGAAGAATTTTAGACAGTTTTAGTTCCAACAATTTTATTTTTTATTTTATCATAACCTAATTTAACATTTTTAGGCTCCATTCAAACAGTTATTTAAAAATTGTATTCGAATCAGATCCTCAAAATAAATTGGAAGTAGGATATTTTCATATCTAATAAGGATATGTTAATATAATCTACAGCTCTATTTTAAAGATATAAAGTGTTGTCTTACATGCATTTACAAAAAAATGGATACACGAGTATATCTTTGTTTGATTGCAAAATTTAAGAATTTTTTTTTTAAATACGAATCTTTACGGGGCTATCATAATATTTCACAATACATAACAAAATAGCTAACTCTATACAAATATTGTCATCTCATAATTGGTTGCTTAATTAAAAAACCCCACTCTGTAAAATTTCTCTAGAATAACTATTCCTTTGAATAGATTCCCACAAACAAATTTCTTTACAAACAATTTAATTAAAAATACTTAAAGTGATTTTTCACATAAAAAAGCTTGTTTATCATTATAATAATATTATTTTAACATCTTCAAGATATTTTTATTGATTGCATTATCTTTAAGACGACACAGAAAAATACAAATAAATGGGACTCGGAAAAAAAAGAGCATTGATAGAGAAAATGTTTTTTAACGATTTATTTTCGAAACAGAAAAATCCACTTTCATTGTCGGGAAGCTAGTAATTAGAAGTTAATAGAAATTAAATTTATTACTGCAATGGGCTTTTCAATTTTTCTTTTTTTCTACAAACATTTGAAAAAGAATTCTCGAATTTTACTTCGAAAAAAGTATACTGATTCCGACTACTTGGATATTTGATTTTTAATTGATTAAATCATAAAAAACAGAATTTCTTAGTCTCAAACCTTTTTTAAGTTAGACAACAATCAATCAAAAACTAGCAACATTATGAAGGCTTTGCAACATTACGATGCACTGAAAAAAAATATGGCAATGGAAATGAATCCATGCAAAAAAGGCTTACTTAAAAGTTTCATTTCATTTTGTATTAACTCAGCAAGATCCTATAAAACCAAACGTTAGCAAAATACTCTATAGTCAGAACATTTGTGCTATCTCGATTATTTATTTTTTAATTATCTTTAAAAATCCTTTGTTTAAATTTAATTTCTTTATATATACATTTTTTTCATATATTTCTACTTGTTTTGGTTTCTTAAAACACCTGCTCTATGATGATATCAGATTTAATTCCTCGTTCAATGAAATTAATTGTTGATAAACAGCGGAAACCACATAAAAAGTTCTACACTTTTTTTAAAACCCAAGGTTGTTTTATCTTGCTGCACTCTGCAGACTTGTGTATCAAATACGAAAAAAATATATATACTTTTCTCTTTAATTCATTACAACAATTACTGTCAACTAATACAAGTAACCCTATCCTTATTTAGATACAGGCATTCATATACCATTTTCAAATAATTAGATTGTAACAGCATTTTGATGCAATTTGCAACTAGGATCAGGTCATTTAGTGAATGTACGATTTGTCTGCATAATTCATCTTGTCAAAATATCCTGTGCCAGGGAAAATGCAAGGTTTTTTCCGGAAATGATTTACGATCGTGTTCCAAGGATTCGTTCATAGTTATTCACTCGTGTAAGATAATAATAACGGAGACTCGCTCTGACTCGGAGGTCAAGGTTGAGCAACGTCTCAAACGATGTTTGACCAAGCTTACAGTTTGTGAAGCATAGCTCACACATCACTGAATTTTGGTCAGTTATTCACACAGCGATGTATTTTTTTCCTTGAGGCTAGCACATATTTTTTTTATTAATTTATTTGACTGACTTTATTAAATAAAACTCTTAAGATTATGTAAACAGTACCATTTTATTAAATAATAGTTTTTGACATTAAAGAAAAGCCATTTTTCTTTTTCTAAAAAGATAAATGATAATAAGAGTCGAATTAAAAATAAGTACGTAAACTATGTCATTTTAAAAATGTAAAAATAAAAAAAGAAGCTCTAATTGAACAGCGTAAAAAGCAATCGTTTGAGATACAAAGAATTTTGGACAGTAAATCTCGTTAAAGTTATGAAATTATTTATTAATAATTTATTGTTTTTTAAATGTATTGAAACCAGAATGCCATTATTGTAAAATTATGTTTATATTATAGGAATTTTGTTTTTACTATCGTAAAAAATACGTTTTTAGTACACATTTTATCAGATAAAAATAAACATTTATTTTTCACTTAATTTGTTATGGAACAATGTGTTGTAACAAAGTTGCCTATCATTATAATAATGCAAAATCTCGTTATGTGTTTATTATATACACTATGAAAATATTATGATTTTTGAAGTCTATTATGCATCAATATATTCCGGTCACTGATTTTCAGTCTGATTGTTTAGCTAAAAAATTGATTCAAAAATAATTTATTCGTTGCTTTTGTATAGAAGAATATAGATAACTATAACAACAAAACATCATTTTTAAACCAAATATAAAAATATTCAGCTAAGAGCAATGAAATATCATTTTGTGCTTGAAAATGGCGTGTTATTATAAGAACGTATTTGGAGGTAAATATATCAAAACATTCAACTATTTTAATTTAATAAAATTTTACATTACAAAAAAAGCTTCAAACACATTCATAAACAATTCCTTATTCATATCAAAAAAGAATCTATAGAAAAAGAAATATTAGTAGAATAAATACACTATATGGATTTAAAATGCAAATAAGTTTAAAATAATTTACCGAAATTTGAATGAAAAAGCTAATTCTGGATTTCACAGTAAATTCTGATTAAAAAAACAAACAAAAGCTTAATAATTTAATTAAAAAATTAAATAATAAAAATGGAAGGATTCATCATCGATGTTTGAAATATTTGAATAATGCATAAAAACTTAAATGAAATATATTTAGGATAACCTTTTTAAGAAGATGAAAACATTTTAAGCATTTTATATTTTATAAATGATTTAATAATGGCAGAAGATTGCTCAGCAATATTATATTCAGTTAAATATTATACATGAAATCTTGTTTAAATTTTCAATAATCAATAAAATACTTTTTATTCATCAACTCAAGTTAAAAGTTGCAGTGGGCGACATTTGATGTTAATACAGTTTTTCAAATATTAATTCATTCATTTTTTATTCATTATTTTAAAAAATTAACTTTCTTGCCAAAAATCTTCATTTCCCCGCCGCCAAATAAGAAATTCAATTCGTTTTTGCCCAAACACTAATGAGCTTAGGCTATACATGTTTTGTGCCAATTATAACAAACGATACTATTAATTTTCTTAAGTATTTTATGCATTTAAAATTATACATTGTTATTTAATCGATTTTTCGGATACATTTTGAAGTACTTTCGAATTAAAATACTACAAGGTGGAGAAAATTAAATTTTTCTAATCTGTATTACGTCACCCCTACAGGCGTAGATAATGCAAAAAATTGCGTTGTCTTAATTGGCATTGAAATTTAAACCTCAAATTCAGCGTTTTCTGATTCATTTTTAACAGATACAAACTTGATTTTATTTTGGCCAGGTATAATTTTTTGGATCAATTATTTATATTAATTGTAATTATTTAATAAAAAGTAACTAAAATAAAACTTTTCTTTGTTTTACTAAGTAGGCATTGACGTCATTTTTTTAATTATTATTTGTTTTTATTTAAATAAGAAATTTCTTTCAAAGCGAGTAAGTGCTGGCTAATACGGGATACAAAATCAAGTAACAATCCGAATCACCTCGCAAAATCTTCAGGACGCCTTCACCCGCAGAGATCCCACCAAAACAACTTTTTATGCATGCATCATTATTCATTTACATCTGCGTGGTCCTTTGGTATAGCGGTGATTTGGGATGATTGGCAGAGCGTGACCTTTGCGTTATTTGACCTACAGCAACTTGCCATAATTCCTCTCTAGTTTCTCCGCAACGATTGCAGAAGCATACACACAGTGCATCTAACCATCTCCCTCACTTGCCCATTTCTCTCACAATGATCAACCGTTTTTCGAAACTAGTTCCAGAGGGAAATCAAAACCTGCACCTATTTTTGATCTACTTAAAGTTTAAGTACTCAACTCAGTTTAGAAGAGTAGCACCCCCCAGGCGATACTTTTTTCCAAAGAGTTGATGCACCATCTATTGTTGAAGAAAAAAATTCTTCATTCATCACCGTTGCTAATTCACCCTTATTTCAGAGAGTCCGTGACGTTTAGGCGTGTGCTGAGGGATCCCATTCGCACCTAATTAAACTGCAGATTTCTTTCCAGATACAGATCCGACTAAAGTAGTCCAATTAATTACGTCGCATGAACTGTAAGATAATACAAGTCATTGGTCTCATGATTGAAAAAAAAACGGACAAGAAAAAGAAATGAAAAAAAAAAAATTATATTTAAAAGAAATGATGAACAATTTTGTTAATTTTTTGATGAAAATAACCTAAGTTATAGTTTGATAAATATAATGTTGATGGTTTGATTATTACATTCCTTAATCACAAGGATTCATCACAAATTTAATGCAGTCACAATTTTTTTCGATCTTCCAAAAATGTATATCTAATAAGCAATATAAAAAACATTTTTTAAAACAATTTCTACTTTGGTCAACAAAGAAAATTTTTATTTTAGTTACTTTTTATTAAATAATTACAATTAATATAAATTTGACACTCACACTATTAAGCAGCAAAATAGAAAGCGAATTGCCTGATAATTTTCCATTCTATATGTGCTATTCGAACTCGCAGCTCAAGGGATGCGAATTCATTCATGCATAATGAATTGAAGATCATAATTTTAATAACTGTTCAGATCAATTAATGCATAAAATGTGTAAATTTCAAAATTACAGTCACCCTTTTTTCGATCTTCCAAGAATGTATATTTAATAAGTAATATAAAAAAATTTTTATTCAATTTCTACTTAGGTTAACAAAGAAATTTTTTTTTATTTTAGTTACTTTCTATTAAATAATTACAATTAATATAAGTATGACAATCACACTATTAAGCAGCAAAATTGAAAGCGAATTGCCTGATAATTCTCCATTCTCCATTCTATATGTGCTATTCGAAATCGCAGACCAAGGGATGCGAATTTATTTATGGATAATTAATTAAAGATCATAATTTTAAAAACTGTTCGGGCAGTTAATGCATAAAATATGTGAATTCCAAAATTATTAGTAATCTATTTACTGGCCATGATTGTACATTTGGTGGAAAACACTGTTTTGAGAAACTGAGTCAAAATGTTGCAATAAGAAAGAATTATGCCAAACAATGATGGACATATTTCCTCAATTCCAATTTAACTTACCATTTGTCTGGAATATGGTTTCAAATTATATGCATATTTTGAAAAACAATTGCACAATAATCAAATTCCTCTGAATTCGGCAAATGAAAATCCTTATCAAAATCCGCCTTCAAGTTATATAAAAAAATCTTCAACAAAAAGTAATATAAAAACATTTAAAAAAAAATCAATTCCTACTTGGGATATCAGGTAAAATTTAGGAAGTTAGGAAATATTTTATTTTAGTTACTTTTTATTAAATAATAATTATTGTTTTTAATGTTTTTTTCTTTGCAATGGAAGGAGGAGTGCAGCAGCTTCTGAGGGTATCTACCCCTGAGCATCCGAATAATGATCACCTTTGAGTCAGTATTTCCAGTGATACAACTCTTGACATGGAGGACTTAGCTACAAGATTCGAACTTACAGCATTAGAGATGCAAAGCCAACCAGGATATCCCGACCTAACAATGACAACTACTATAAAGGTGAGGAAATAAGTTTTGCATTAATTACTAAAATTAATGAATCGATATTCTAAATAACTGTATTAACGTCAAATGTCATTCATAAAACAAGTTAAAAAAATTACTTGACCTTGATTGGTTGAATAAAAAGTATTTTATTAACGATTGAAAATTTGAACATTTTTTTTTCGAACAAAACACATTAAAGGCTTGAATATATAATGCTTTGTTTTATTTGAAATTATAGAAAAACAATGTAACTTTTTTTTGTAAACACGGTTTTTAACCAAATTATTATTACAGATTCATTTAATGAATTGTAATCAAGTTTGGAAACGAAATCAAAAGGTTAAGAGTGAAAAATTTCCAGGCAGAAAAATGATGTATTTGAAAAAAATTACACCATTCAAATAATAATAATAATAATAATTAAAAATTGAGTTTCTTTCTTTTTTTTCCAAAATATGCGGCAATCTACTCTTAAGAGATTATGAAAATACTCTGAACCCATAACTGAGGGAAACCTTCCCGTACGTTGAAATCTGATACTTCGAACGAGTGCGCTTAAAAAAGAAGTCTCTCGAAAATTCCCTCTGAAGATTTCGAAAATAGAGTTACATCCAGGAAAAACATATAACTCATGTTAAGAGTCAGGTATTTTTAGACGAAAAGTGAAAAATTCTTTAAAGTGAAATATATTTCATCACCATAACAAATAGTTATCAGCCTAGATGAACCACTAATGGCACATTATATTTATTTAGTTGCTACAATCTATATACATATTTAAACAAATTTTCAAAATAAAGGTAAAGAGAGGTAAAATCTCAAAATAAACATGTTAACTTTATTTTGAAATTTTGAATTAATAATATTTATTACTCAGACGCATATATCATGTCAGAACGTGATGTTGTATTTTTGGAATGAGGCTTTTGGCGTCAACAAAAATCCGCAGGCCGAAAGATAAAAATTTATTATCTGCATGATCATCTCAAAAAAATCAGCTTTTAATAACGTTATGCCATCTTATTTACAAAAGCTCCAATTTAAAAAATAAAAGTTATTGACTACAACAAATAAAACCTTGAAAAATATTCTTTTTGAGCACGTGATTATATGAAATGAAATAAATAGGAAATGGAATATTTTTTTAAGCAACAAATGCGAGACAAAGTGTTTTGGATCGTTTGCAGTACTAAAGTGACTCATTCAAAGAAACAATTCAAATGAATAAAAATATAATTTAACTCGCATGAGCACGTGGTGCTTGGCCGTTCAAGAAATGAAGTTCTGACATGATACATTGAAATATGCGTAGCAGATTTCTTTTTAATCTTTTTACCGCCTCACTTCTTAAATTGACTTCAACGGTTAATCGTCGTACACTATTGTGGAACTAGATGTCATATCTTGTATAGAGTCATGTTGCGTTGGTAATCACATGATGCTTTCCCGCCATTATTAGCAGACGAGTGCTTGGCAGTGAGACGCTAGGACATACCGCTTACACTCATGCGTCTTTTTATGTGTGTTTTGTTAGTTTAGTAATATTTTTCCCTTCTAATCCTAATAAACACATTTTACATATTAGTAATGATCGTTGCACTTCCCCATATTTTTGGAGGTTCGCTTTTCCCGTGTTAATGTTTCTCTGCTAGATAAAATTTCAATTCATGAAAGATAAGGTCTTTTAAAAGTGTTCAAACATGCTATAAAATATTTTTTTCAAGCTTTACTTAAAAAATAAAATATCAATTTATTAAAAAAACAGCTATAAAAATAATAGCATTATGGCCTTTTAAAAAATTCGCAATTTCTAAAATACAATATATACCACGCAAATTAATCCAAACTTATGCTTGAAATTAATGAAAACTATAAATTTTGATATATTCGAAAAGATCAAAATGAAAGTCTCAATATATTCCCATGAATAATAACTTATAATGTTAGTTTTTTTAAATCTTCCATTGCTATAATAGATTTAAATTTTATTAAGAGTAAAAATTTTATTCGTACATTTAATTGAATATTCCGAATTAAAGACGTTTTATTTTTTTATTAGAAAATTCCATGTAGGATATTTTAATTATAAATGAAAAAAATTCTTTAATGAGCTTGCATATATGTTTATATTTTATTTATAAGTTGCAAATAAAAATATTAACTTACAATAGCAGATGAGAAAATTCTTTTTAAGAATTACGCAGGTCGTAGTATATATTATTTTTAATAATATAAAATACTATCTGAGCAATTCTTAAGTAGATTATACATTATTTTTAATAACATATAATACGACAAATATTTTTGTTTATTTTCAGCGGGCCTAGACCTAGCAGTGACTGCTATGAAAATGTTCGCATTTCATATTTAATAACGTTATGTAAAATAATTTTAAATTATAAAAAGAAGTAGAAGAATTTTTTAAAATTTTCAACAATCGCCAACCTTATGCTTTAAATGTAAAAGGTTTGTGGCTACTGCAAAATCCATGCTAATCAAATCAAAAATGTTTTCAAACAATTGATGCAACTAATTGCCTGCCAAATGGATACTTCGTAAAAAGTAATGACTACTTTTCAAATCTTTTATTTTATGCTACTGTAAAGTAAAATAAACTACTTAGAAATTCCTTTTATTTTTAATTAGCACGTCAATTCTTTATCTGTAACTTTTCAACAAGACTATTTCTAATTAATTTATTTACGAATTTGAATGTATAGTGATACCCAATTTAATTAAATACCGATAGTAATTGTTTTAATCAACAAATTAAATTACAACATTTTCATAATTAACTTTAATTTTAAAATATAAATATGAGTTATTCAATTCCTACTATTAGCTCACACTCTCCCTGTGTATATATCTTGTTCAAATCGTTAATAATCGTTCTTGTTCAAATCGTTAATAAAATGCTGGTTATTCATCCAATCAAGTTCAAGTACATTTTTAATACTTGTAATGGATTATATTTGATGTTGATACAGTTTTCTCAAACATTAATTCATTGATTTTTTATAAATTAATTAAAAACTAACTTTCTCTCGAAAATCCGTTTCTCCACTTCCAAATAAGTAACGAATTCAATTTGTTTGTTCCCCACACTAATGAAGTTAGGCTTAACATATTTTCGATCGATTATTTTAAGCAATTCTGTTTATTTTCCTAATGTTTGATGCATTTAAAATTAAACATTGTAAAGTAATCGATTTTTCCGCCGATGCATTTTGAAGTACTTTTGAATTAAGATAATACGGAATAAAGAAAATCAGAGATTTCTGATTGCGTTACCACAACTGGTGTAGGAAATTCACGCACTTTGCTTAGCCACAATTGGCTTTGAATCGTCAATTGTTGTTGGAAATTTTATTTTAGTATATTTTTTAATAAAATATTAATAGCCATTTTAGCTATTAGTCCGGGATATGAGTTATCAATCCCGGATGCGAATCCAACGTCCTAGTTAGTAAGGCTTTTAATTCACATTCTTTGTGCTGCGAGTTCGAACCCGCCAGCCGAAGACTCTTCATGTGTGTGGTGGATGGCGCATGTCAATTCTGCCGTGGTCACAAGGCTCTCCATGTGGTGAGTAATACCACAGGAGTACGGGTCAGAGGTGATCGTGCTGTTTCTGATCTAAATTACGATCTGTGGATGAATGAATGAAATGCATGAATGAAGTCCGTCCCGTAAAAAAGGGTTTGTGACGTATGTAAGCTTGATGCAAGACTTCTGCCCTCGGATGCTCAGGGGTCCATGCCCTCAAAAGTTACTGCACCCCTCCTTTCGTTGTAAAGCGCACCAAGAGAACAACAATTGTAATTATTTAATAAAAATTAACTAAAATAAAACTTTTCTGTAATTATTTAATAAAAATTAACTAAAATAAAACTTTTCCTAATAAACTAAATAGGAATTTATTTTAAAAAGTTGATTTTTATAATTTATGTTAGAATGAAGTTACTATGGCTAAATTTCTATAAAAATTTGGAAATTAGATTTTAATCTAATTTTAAAATATCATTACATATGCTTTATATATATATATATATATATATATATATATATATATATATATATATCTTAATTAAACTCTTAATTTTAATCCTAATTAATTTCCAAAACCCTATCTTAATTTAGCCATTAGTACTATCATTCTAAAATATTCCCTTATTACCTGATCCATTCCACTCGTTCTAACTAATTAATTCAACTTAAGCTGTGTAAAAATACTGAATCGGCTAAAAAACACAGTTTCTCACGCTAGGTATAAGAATTGAAAATTGTTGAGCCAAGTACATTCTTTTAAGAAGATTCCTGTGTTTCCCTTGCCTGTTAGCGCGTTTTTTTTTTTTTTTTTTTTTTTGAAGTCCCCATCGAAATCCGATTCTATAAGCAATGTGAAAAAAATATTTTCTCTATCAAAGTTTTGCTATTTGTGACCAGGCGTAATTTTTGCTTTTCTGCCGTGCTCTGAGTGGGCGTGCCTTGTCCATCAGCTTGTAAATAAATAGTGCCCTCTTCCCATGATGGAACAAAACGAACTTAAAAATTCAACTGTCTTTGCCATGATTTCGTCCACGACTCATCTATCAACAAATAATTTAAATTCTTTTTATTATATATGTTAAAATCAAATCATTCACAGTACTATATGCAATATATTATATATATATA
>JAOUZG010038069.1:4073912-4088959 GCA_026289955.1 Argiope argentata | reverse complement strand
TAATGATATTTGTAAACTCTTAATTTTAATCCTAATTAATTTCCAAAGCCCTATCTTAATTTAGCCCATAGTAATATCATTCTAAAATATTCTCTTATTTCATGATCCATTTCACTCGCTCTAGTTAATTAATTCAAGAGAAGCTCTGTAAAATTGCTGAAACAGCTAAACGCCTGTTACTTTCTCACACTCCGTGAGAGAGATGAAAATTGCTGACCTAAACAAAAATACTTTTAAAAAGATCCCTGTGTTTCCATTACCTCTTATCCGTGAGAACATGGAAATCCCCACTGAAATCCACGTTTATAAGCTCTATAAAAATATTTATCCCTATCCAAGTCTTGGTATTGAATACCAGGGATAATGATTTCCCGCCCCTCTTGTACACGTAGCTTTTCTGTCAGTTCTGTGTTGTGTCGTTCTGTCTTGTGCACGTCGCCTTTGCTTGTAAATAATGCCTGCTCTCGTGATGGAATAAAAAGAACTTAAAAATACAACCTGTATTCTCCATGATTTCGGCCACAAGTCTGCTATTTATTCTCAAAAAATCATTTAAATGTGTTTTGCATTATATAAGAAATCGATCGATATACAATTCAATCATTTTATTTGCCGTTATTTAAAATCAAAATGACTATATATTCCTTTATTCCTAAACAAAATGAATAACCTATATTAGAACTAAGACGTAAAATTAAACAGTTAAAGTTTATGATTCCGTAAGTCACTTGTATTACTTAAGAGAAGACACGAAGAGGATGCTCTAACTTAGTATCGAAAGGGATATAGACCATTCGAGATCAGTTACAATTTCATGGATGGTCACACTCAATTGGAGATTTCACATTACGATGCACTTTCTTAAGCTATCTGATAAGAGAACATTATATGAAAATCAATCTGAAAATCGAAGCACTCATCTGCCAGAATTTATGTTTTCGCTTGAAAACGAAATTTTCATCAGCGAATTGTAGTTTCTTAGATATCAATATGTTTAAAATAAGTCAATTGTTATTTTCTTCCCATTTGGGGATATTTGGAAATCCGAATTTTATCAATTCAATTTTTCCCAAGTCCAGCGTTTTTTAGAAGGAAGAGAGTTAAAAAAAGTAACAGCATGCTAATGTTCTGTGGGTGAAGTAAGAAATAGGTTGCTTAAATTTTGAGACATAATTTCTAACATTTATTATAAAAGTATAAATTTTCGGTACATTTTTTGTAATAAAAATACATTTTCCTATGAAAATGTGTTTTTTTAACCTCTTCGCTTGCAATGACGTATCTCACAAGCGCATAGAATTACTGAATTTTTAGTTTCAAGTCTGCCATTAAGCCACAGAATTAGCCCTAAGCACTCGATGGTGGCCTCTTGGGCACCATTCAAGACGGTGCATCAATTTGACATTTCATTTATTTATTTTTCAATTTTGATTATTGAAAATACCTACAGAATGGTAAAAAGACGGAGAAATTCAATTTTAAATACACAAACACATGCAAATTTGGATTTATTAAAATAATTTTCTCATGATGTTTACGCAGTAATCTAATATAATAACCTAACTATTTATTATAATTAGTTTATTGGCATGGATACTATGAAAAATAAAGACGAAACTTGAATCAAACATAAATGACACAAAAAATCCTGATAATCATACCCAAAACCACATTTCTGGCAGTAAATCAATTGTTAAACAGGAAATAAAAGCTAAAAAGTTGCAATCAAATTTTTTTTAACAAAAATATTTTCACAGAATGTATTGCATTTAAAATGCATAATCTTAATGCAGCTTCAGTATTGCGTAATGATGAATTTTGATAAAGCTATCACATAATGAATCAATGTATTTTATCAATGTATATTCGATATTAAAATTCGATAGCTATTTTCTTGCTATCGAATTCTCCAGAAAATAGTGAAATCTGTTCCAAAATCATTATATTTATCTTTTAATTCCTAAGCCGTACGTGCATCGATTTATCGAATTTTGATAGTCGTAAACAAAAAATAAATCATTCATAACAATTATAATTCAATAGTAAAATGACTTCGAATACGTAGATAAGCCAAGTATTCCATGGATTCCCATTTGAATCAAAATAAGAAAATATTCCCGAAATAGAAGATGTCATCTTATTAGATAGTAAGGAAAATAAACCAGTTAAGGGGTTAAAATAATGTTCTCATAATGTTTACGCAGTAATCTAATATAATAACCCAACTATTTATTATGATTAGTTTATTGGCAAGCAGGCAGGCTAAGTATTATATGACTAATACAGACAAAACTTGAATCAGGCTTAAAAGACAAAAAAATCCTCACATTCATGCATTTCTGGCAGTGAATCAATTGTTAAACAGGAAATAAAAACTAAAAAGTTGCAATCGAATTTTTTTAACATGTATATTTTTATAGAATATGCTGCATTGAAAGTGCATAATCCTTCTGGGAAAAATATCTTTTATATCAAAAATATAATAGAGTCAGTAGGATGATACAAGGTTAAACAATCCGACCAAAAAATATTTGCATTGTAAATGCTTGCGGAAGTTAAGGCTAATGATCTTCAATTGACATCTGGGAGTATCAGGAAATTTCATCAAGGCCGTTTCAGCATTTATATCATAGCGGGGAAAAAATTAGTTTATATTCTCAGTGCCAAATAGCTGTCGAAAAATGTTACCGGTTGAAAAGATATTGACAATTACACGAGAAGTAATTCTTAGTTATCTTTTCATCACCTCAGTAAAATTTAAAAGTGATATAACCATACAAATAACTCTTTCTGTATTGAAATATTTTGAATTTATTTGTAACAGCTAGATTGTGCTTACTCTGAATTGCTTTGCATGGTTTTCGAGAATATCCTTATTCTTAGAATAAATATTCTATTGCAAAATAGTTTTAAATCTTAAAAATGAAATCATAAGTATTCCATTAGATTTTTGTTAAATAAGAAATAAAAGAATACATTGGTCAAATATTCTTAATTTTATACCTTCATAAGCTTAATGGAATGCACTATACAAATAACTCTCTTTATGTACAGAAATATTTTAAATTTATTAACAGCTAGATTGATTGTGCTTATTCTGAATTGCTTTGACTTTTTCCCAGAATATCTCTTTTCTTAGAATAAATGTTCTATTACGAAATCAATTTTAAATCCCTAAAACGAAATCATAAGTATTCCATTAGATTTTTGTTAAATAAGATATAAAAGAATGCATTGGTCAAATAATCTTAATTTTATACCTTCATAAGCTTATTGGAATTCACCAAGACTGATTCTAAATATTTATAAAACAAAAATATTTCTCTAAAAATTGTAATATAAAAGTATGTTAAATATCTTTTCTGAATATGAAATCGAAATTCTTCGAAAATCCTATATAAACATACAGTGTAAAATAAGAATATAAAAATTTCCTAAATATTTTCTTGTCTAATTATAAAACATACAGTGTAAATACATTTTTCTTCGTCATAGACTTTAGAAAATCAACTTATTTATTAAATAAACAATTTATTTTTCGTATTTAAATATATATATTTAAATTCAGAAATATGGTTTTTGCAATGTTTGATATGTTATTTTTCTTACGTCAGATATTCAGTTTTGTTTTTTCTTTAGAGTTTCTTTTTTATTTTTACGATCTATTTACATAATTTAATCTACATAATTGACTATTTCAATGCAAAAATCTTATAAAAACTTGATAATTAAAGTGCTTAAATAGAACAAAATAAATCTGCGAGTAAAATCCAGTTTTAAAAATTATATACACTGAATTTTTTGGTTGTTTCTATCTTCAGTTAATTACAGCGGGAATTAAAACAACATAAATTATACAATTTATGTTGGTATCAGTTATATGGTGACCGGTATGTGCAATACTTAAAGTGATTGTCCGCTATTTTCTCAAATTTGTAGCTAATTTCTGAAATAAGCCGCTGAAATAAACAACATAGACTATAACATTCGAAGTTTAATCAATGCTGTCGTTCATTAATATTTTTAATCAACATTCAGGAATTGTATCTAATAAAATTATATCTTTGAACCTTTAATTATCACATGGTAAAAAATAGTAATAACAATTTTGGGGGGAGCATTTTATAAATAAGATATATCATTCAAGTGTTTTGAAAATTAATTTTAATTAATTAATTTAAATTTTTATCAAGAAATCTATATACGAAGGCATACTTATTATAGCTACGTAAAAATTAGACATTAAAGGTAAAAATATAAATATATTTTATAGCCTTTGAACAAAATAACGAATCCAACAAAACATTAATGCAACAATTTGAAAATCCCGTATTTTGACAATTTTTATGAACTTAATATACATAAATAAAATTTTACTTACCCAATAAAACAATATCGTATCCATTAGGCGGCCTTAACATTCTCCGACCCCATGCAGACCTAACTACTTCCAAAGAATAATCTGTACCCCCCACCAACAAAGTAGTCGGTCTCACAAATCCTTTATATTCCAAACTTTTCACACTCTGTACCAAGCATGGGTTCCAATAACACTCCCCATTTTCCCGGGTCCAGTCCATAAACACTTCTGGGCCAAACTCGTATTCGGCGATCTCTTCGCATCCTTTGCATGGTTTGTCTATCTCCAATTCCTTGCGATTTTGGCGACGATTTTTCTTTTTATTATTGTTGTTTTTTGTATTTTCGTTGGTGATAGTTCCAGTCCTTTTGAGGACTATCGCCAAACCTCTGCTTAGCAGTACTTTACTAGCGTCTGGCTTATTGGGAACTGATTTTTGCGACGGCGACATGATTTACCGATATTTCATTGTATGCATTAACATCCAGCATAAATTTGTTCTTGTTAAAATTCTGGTTGTAGTTAGTAATGTTTGGTGAATTTGAATCATTCACCGACAACAATCTGTTATTAAAATCCACGCGTAATGCACGACGAATGTTACACAAGAAATAAGATATAATTAAATAAACTGGCCAGTCAAACTGGTAAACAACTATTTACCACAAACAAAATTTTATTGGATTTGTTATGTATGCAAATCCAAGCATTCTAGAAACATATTTCTACGATCTTTACAGGTCGAAAAAATTTTAACAGCTAATATTGTATAATAACAATACCGTCTGTCTTATGAGCAGGCAGCTGTTATATCCAACACTATAAACAATATAGTAAAATTTAAGGATAAAAGGTGAGTTAGTTTCCTGTTTCTTCTTGGAAATATCAACATTTGTTATGCATGCAAATCCAAGTATTCTAGAAACCTATTTCTGCGATCTTTACCGGTCGAAAAAATATTAACAGCTAATATTGTATTATAACAATATCGTCTGCCTTATGAGCAGGCAGCTGTTATATCTAACAATATAAACAATATAGTAAAATTTAAGGATAAAAGGTGAGTTAGATTCCTATATCATCTAGGAAATATCATTTGATCATAAACAGTAACAAAATCACCGGTCTTGCATATAAATCGATGCTATATCTTAGTTTTCGTTGATATAATAGTTTCGGATTCAAAATTTTACAATGCCATTCGAGTTAGAACACTTATCTAAGAAAAAAAGAGAAGCAATATTTGATAATATCTAATAACATTCACCTGCCTTATGCTCAAACTGACACTATATCTAGACTTAACACTAAACGTAACTACTGATTCAAAATTTTAGAACACAAGACGGGGGTAGAGCAATTTAAACATGTCACATCACTGAAATGGCTGCAAATATCACTACCTCTCCTCTTGTACTTGAATATTGTCATTCTTCTGGGTACTTGTCGAGTTCCTCCGGCGAAGAGATCACGAAACTGAAGAAAATCATGCTGCAATTGTGCGCAATCGTGCGGCTTTCGGGCAGTAAACAATGCGCAAGAACCGCTTTACAGTCGCGCTCTGAACGAGTGAACACACGTGCATAGTTTTCTCTCCGAGAGTTTAGACGTCTTCCTCGCTGCGCATGCGCCAGAATGGAAAACCTGTTTCATTGTTAAAAATAAAAACTTGCTTTTTCGGACGCGCCGCGGTTTTTTCGCTTTTTGTTTCGGTTTATTACTATTAATTTTGGCGTTAGTTTTCTTCTCTCATCTCCGTTCTTTTTTTAAGTTGTTTATTATGCTGCCCAACCCGGCGACGAATCTTCAGCGACTATGAGTTTGAAAATCGATGTCCCTATGAGGATTAATTGGATAATTCGTATAATTACAGAAGATTTACTGTCTTTTTTGTTCTTTTTTTATGTATTTTTGTTGAATAATCTTTATTATTATTTTTTTTGCGGGGGGGGGGGGTTGCGGCAAATGCAGCTTTTGGATAAGACAGAGGAAATTCAGATTTGAATTACATCAAGAATTTAAAATCTAATAATAAAGAAAAAAGAACATTTTAAATAAATAATACAGATTAAAAAATAATACATCTTTATGGAGTTCATTACTCAAAACTAAATTCAAACAATTCCTTCAAATATTCTAAGACTTCACAATAAAAAGTTCAAAATGAGTTTATAAATACAAAATGGGTAATTTTTGAGTTAATATATCAAATGTTTTGTATTTGCGATCTTTGTTTTAGTTAGTTGGAGATAATCATTGTTAGGATATTGTAATAATGCAGTAGCTACAACTATTTCGAAATATAAGGTTAAAATTTTTTTGTTTCAGTTTTAAATAAACTATTACATATGAATCTTTAAACTCTTACAATGTATTAAACTGATAAATAAAAATGCAAATAAATATTTTAATTAATAATATCCGAATATTTATGCCTTTGAATTTTCATGTCACAATTTATTTTGTTGATAAACGGATACTTGTGATTTAAATTCGATTAAGAAGCCAAAGCATATATTTCGTTATGTAGGAAATTATGTTGGATATTTTGTTATATATCAAGGGCTGTTAACCTTTTACAGCATATAGGCCCGTATATGGTATAGCATTTTTAATTCAATTTCATTTCCAAATTTATTATAAAATTATTTAAACTATTTTAATGCATAAAATATATATTTAGCAATAGTAAAACGTAAAAATATTGTTTATGATTTTATGACATTTCGAACTAACCTCACTTTTGTGCAAGTGGGTGAAAAGGCAGAATTGAAGTGCAAGTGATTCATTTAAAAAAAATGGTAACAGAGTGAAATGTAAGCACTTTTTCGACAAAAAGATAAATATTTTCATGGAGTCGATATACTCATCTTTCTCGACGGCTAATAATTTTTCCGCTTTTCAACTGTAACGTTTTTTGTTTCAGTGCATACGAGCCCATATATGGTTTCGTATATATATATATATATATATATATATATATATATATATATATATATATATATATATCTTTTTCTTTCTTCTTTGAAATATGTCTTATTGATATTTAAATAAAACTATTTCCACCGGGAAACAATTTTTTTCAACGATTTAATAATTCATGGAATAAAGAATAAAATTAAATATCTTAGATATCAAATACTATATAAAAAATAATCCCTGTAATTTATTACACTGTGATGATTCTCGAAAGATTCTGATTAAATGTTAAATCAATAATTCACCAACTCTTATTTTAGTAATTAATATTAGTTTATTAATCAGTAGTATGTTTTGCTCAGTGTGAACCTGAATTTTTAAAATAGACTTCAGCTGCAACCAAAAATTTAATTTTAATACCGGCTTGTTTATATGGAATTATTTTTAATTTTACGTCCCACCCTCAAAAAACTTTCTGTTGAATATTATTTCCTTAGAAGAGTGCTAAAATACGAAAATTAAAGTCTGTTAATTATAATTGATATTATTTTGTATATAGATGTGTAAACAAACTAATGAAAATTGCAATAAACCTAGTTGCTTTAAATTATCTAAATTAATTTTGTATAATTTCACTCAAGTAAAAACAGTTTAATTTTACATCTGGCCGATCTAGATTCAATTGAATAGGCTCTTGCTACTTGCCTATTCAAATATTATGGCTTTGCGCAAAGTTCGGAATTATGTACGGAAGAAAGGGAATAATAATTGTGTTAGAATATCCAAAAAGGTTGCAGGGAGAAAACTCTCAGAGGGGTTCTAAAAACGATTTAGTTTTCTTTGTTTAAATATTTTGTATGCTAGAAAGTGAAATGAAAATGCTTTTATATATGTACTAGAAAGAAGCAACAAAAATGTAAACATATTTGTAATTTTTTTAACTTCTACAGTTCAAAACACATGAAACCATTTTGTATTGAGAGGCATCATGTAACCGAACAAATGTATTTTTTCAAACGTTTGACGGTTTACATACGTGCTTCGAATAAACAACCAGCGTTGAGATTAGACACCGCCATCAAATATGGACCTCAAGCTAAAATGCGACTGTTGCAATTGTATTCAAATTTAGTACCAGTTTTTGATGTCATTTGATCTGCCATGAACTTAATCGCATGTCTGACTTATTTTACATAATTTCCGAAGACGGACGCTGTTGGCTATGGTTGGTCCTTGCTAATCAGAATAAGTCGCGTAAAACGTAGTGCCGAACCGAAAAACAATCAAAACGAAGAAAATAAGAGCTTATTTCATGGTTGAAGTGGTCTTTTGAAGGATGAAACTTCTTCATCCCATACAATCACGAAAAGAGGAAATAACGGAACCACGGAATGCGAACAGTTATCATCAGAATTTTTTCAAAAAAATACCTCTTTATTTCGTTTTAAAAGAAGTTTAGAAATATTTTGTCCAAACAGGATGCGAGCTATATAACGAACGTACCACATTAGAGATTCTTGTTTTCAATTTTTTGATATTTTGATAAGAAATAGCTTCACGGAAATGTCACATTTTTTTCTTGGAGGAACGGAACATTTTGAAAAATTGGAAGAAAAAAATGTTATTAATGTTGTTCCAAAAGGACGGCAATCTATGCGATATTTCAAAATCCATTTCGTAGATTGCGTTGAAATATATATCAATCTATGAACTTCTAATATTTTTGAAATCAGGAAAACCTATTTTTATAAGTATGTAAAAAGAAATCAAAAGAAATCTTTATCGACATATTTTGTTTTAATTCCGTATTTTTGAATGAACTTTTATAAATTCTAGATATCATTTTTATTTTTAAATTCAATACCGGAAAATTGCATGCGGCACTTTATGTATTTTAAAATTATTTTTCCAAAAGCAAATCAATTTAGTTATATTAGCGTCCCGTTTTAAAGCAACACTAGAGCTATTACGGACGAACGTAATTTTAAACCGCTATCAGATGACAGGGAAGGCATCACACTTTCCAAGTTTTCACGCCACGCCGGAGGGGGAGTGAGGGGGTGGGGCAAGATGGATTTGGAGCGCATCAGGCCCACTAACACGACCATTTTTTAGTGGAGAGTGTTTCGAACTGAAGCTCTTTCAGGTTCCCAAGTCGAGATAGTTAGGAAACCACAGTCACCTTCCGAAACAGAAATATTTGATTAAATGACACATTTACTTCATTGATTTTAAAAAGGATATCGCTATGCATTGAAAATGTTTTTCTTCCTATTTTCAATAGCATACATAAGAGATTAGATAATTCGACATCATATGACTAAGTAGACTATGATGCAAGAAAAAATGTATTCAAGTAATCAAACTAGCACCTAAATTCTACTCATATTAGCCTCAAAATTAATAAATTTTGTTTGCTTATATGGTCAAATCTACAGCCACGGAATAGCTTGGTTGGTAGGACGTCAGATTCGCATGTTTTGGCCTGCGAGTTTGAACTCGCCAGCTGAAGACTCTCCGTGTGTGTGTGTGATGACTGGCACACGTTAAATCTACGGCAGCCCCAAATACCTCCATCTTGAAAGTAATACCACTGAGGTACCGTGTCAGACATGATCGTTCTCTTCTTCAGATCTAAATTAATATTTGTGGGTGAATGAATGAAGTCCAAACCGTAAAAAGGGTTTGTAACGTGTGTGAGCTAGAAGTCAGACTTCCGCCCTCGGGTGCTCAGGAATCCATACCCTCAGTAGCTACAGTATTCACCTCCCCCCATTGCAAAACGCAATAACATCAATAATTGTAATTATTTAAATTAAACCTTTTTTTACCGGGGCACATTTGCATACCTCACAGATAGAACACAGAAGAGGAACAAAAATTCTCGAACTGAGGCGCCTAGATCATGAGGAAGACGCGCTACTTCTGTGCCAGTACGCCGACTTTATTGTAAACATATGTTGTGACCGATGTTCAACGAATACTATACTTCTCGAGTACCGCTGAGAATGTTTTACTTATATCTATTGGCATGCTCGCCTCAGGCTGATAAATTTTAATTTAATGCATCATATCTTTAAGAAGATAAACTTTCATATTAATCCTAAAATAGAAGGGAAAAAGATTAACATCAATACTTCATCGCATTATGTCAGAACATCATTTCTTGAACGGCCAAGCACCACGTGCTCGTGCAAGTTAAATTATATTTTTATTCATTTTAGTAGTTTCATTGAATGAGTCACTTTAGTATTGCAAACGATCCAAAAAATTTGGCTCGCATTTATTGTTTAAAGAATATCCCATTTCCTATTTATTTCCTTTCATATAATCCCGTGCTAAAAAAGACATTTTTCTAGGTTTTATTTGATATAGTCCTTAACTTATTTTTTTAAATCGGAACTTTTGTAAATGAGATAACAAGGCGTTATTAAAAGCTGATTTATTGAGATGCTTGTGCAGATTTGTGAAAGTACTTGTGCGTAACGACGGAAGACAAGGTATGGTGAATAATTGTGGCAGCAGGATTTGTGAGAGATACATGTGGTGTCTTTGAGAAGATTACGCCGTTCCATGCAAAGTAGGTGCCAGACGTGTTTCGATGCATCTGGCGAAAATTTTTAGAATCTCCTGTTGGCTCAACATTTGGCGAGCATTATTCGCATGTGAGTGAGTAATTATGAATAAAATTATCTGTAATGGTTTCGTTTCTACTTTTTATGTTATGTATTTTTTAGGCGCCCTGTAGCGGCTCCGGATTGCAGTTGCTACCTCCTGTTCCTATGTGATTTTTTTATATTTGTTGTATAAAGGATCTGCCATGTAATTTTATCCACGTTTTCTTGAATCATCCTGTTTAAAATTTCAAACGTCTATCTAGAAGCGTTTTAGAGCTATTATGTTTACAGACAGACAAAATTTCAAAAATGCACCTTTGGATCACTGGTAATTCTGAAACATGAATAGCCATCAAAATATCAAGTAATTACAATACTCTCTCTGCGTTTTGCATACTAGAAAATAAAAAAAAATGTTTTTGTCAAATAATTCATATGCAGAAATCAAACTTGAATTAATAGCAAACGCATCACTTATTTAATGTTAGTTATAACCAAACAAACTTAAACATAATTTCTGTTTGTAGAGAGTGAAGGAGGTTTTGAAACAAGATTTTATAAAATTTCCTTTTACAATACTTTTTTGAAAAAATATTCAACGATTATACTTTTTTCAAAAAGAATCTTTTTTACATTTTCTTGAATTAATACACTCACTAAAATAAAACTGACAAAAAGAATCATGTACCATATGGTTGGAGCTGCATAATCAGAAATGGTTTTAGCGCCAGTTAACTCAATCAAACTCAGATAAAAAGAATCAATTAAAGAACAATTTATACTATTTATTTGAGTTAGTTGAATTAAAATATTTAAAATTAAAACCATCATCATTTATAAATAAATAAATCTTTTGATGCCAAAACTTTCGAAATCCTTTTGTTTTGTGATTCCTTCCGTAACAATTATCATTCCTTCAAATAGAATTTTTTGTACAAAAAATATAAAAATATAGTAGACAAAATCTTGTTTATCACTAATTTTCAAACAGTTGTTTTCAGTTTATCTGCACAGATAACTCACATAAATCCCGTCTTCTGCTTTTACTTCATGATTACAAATGGTCTGGGCAGGGATAGCCTGGTTAGTACGACGTTGAATTCGTATCCCTTGGGTAGCGAGTTCGAACCCACAAGCCAAAAACTCTCCGTGAGTGTGTGTGGTGGCTGGTGCACGTTAAATCTGTTGAGGTCATAAAATCTTCCATGTTGAGAGTAATACCACTGGGGGTGCTGGTTCAGAGGTAATCGTTCTCTGTTGCAGATTTGATTTACGATCTGTGGATGAATGAACGAAATGTATGAATGGGGTCCGCCCCGTAAAATGAGTTTTTGGCAAGTGTGTGTAGCTAAGTTGTATTGTCAGCCCTAGTTAGCGCTACTGAAAAACAAGAGACGCTCATTCGGCTTAAATTGCTGACAGGTCTGTCAGTGTCCTAATTAACAGCAACAACAAATCGTCTTCTTACAATTAAGAATGACCATAATCAAGCACACTTCATAATGTTCATTTAAAACAATACACTTCTGAAAGATAAGAAGCATTTTTTTCTGCTTATAATAATTTTGAAAATAACTTTTCATACTTTGGACTTAGAAAGATTCAACCAAACATATAAGAGGCATAAAAGTGGCAACGAAAAATAACTTGACAGACCACCATAGCAAACTAGTAAACAGAATACAATATTCGTTGCCATTCCATTATCCAAATTTCTATTGTTCTGAAAAAGAGGTGTACTGTTTTCTTACTTAAAGCAAGGCGCATATCAATGATTTATGAAAGCCAGCTAGTCTACAAAGGAAGCATTTACTTTTATTGAACCCATATGTCTGGGACTGTTTTCTTGAAAAGGTATCTAAAACGCAGACGTAATTGAATTTTCAGAGAAACCTCGATGAATTCAACATTTTTTTATTGATTTCGTTTTATTTTAAGGTCTTTTTATACTTTAAAATAATACGAAAGTTTTTTTATCAAAACATTCAGCCTTCTAAATATAAAACACGTAAAGAATTATGTTATATCTATAAAAAAATTTGTGTAAATCATTTTTGCAGTGAAAATTTTGAGCCGTCTGAAATTCAAATAATAAACGGTCATAAACTTTTATTATTTTTCTTTTAGCATGTCTGCGATTACTTTCATAGAATCTTACATTGTATCTTTCACCAGTTGTAGAATTATTTTTTTAAAGAAAATACAAATTTTTTTCAAATACCTTTCATCACTTTTTTTAAAGAAAGATAACAAGGTAAAAATTTTTGCTGCATCTATAAAAAATCATTAATTTATCGTTTTCGGAATGAAAATTTAGAACTAATTAAAACTGAAATAATAAACAACCATAAAATATTTTTTTTCAGTATATGTATTACAAATAGCTCAATTATTATGTAGATTATAGGACTGTATCTAAATTATTATATTGAATTACAGAGTTTCTAATTAATTATTCGAAACATTGTAAAATTATGGTTACATTTTGTCAAAACTATTCTTATTGGCTTGTTACAAAACTTTTTATTAAAAAACACTTAAAAGACATTGTGGTAAGTTAGTTTCCCTTCAAGTTTTTTTTTAACTTATAACTAAGCAACAAAATTTTTACTCGTTTCCATAATAATCATTAAATATTTAACAACAAACCGCAAGAAGGTTGAGTTCAAAATTTTAGAATTTTCAATGCAAAATATGAAATAAATACCTTAAATATTCTCTTTAAACATAAAGGTTCATTTTGTTTAAAATGTTCTGGTAATGCCAAACCCAAAAATTACCAGTCTGTTCAGTTTTGCCACTCTAAGAACGGATGGTATGGATTGTAATAGATCAGGGAATAAAATTTAAAAAGTTGTATTAGCTCAAAATAATGAAAAGAAATAAAATTTTGATAGCTTGAAAATTTTTCATCTTTTATCGTATCAGCGATACAGAATTATATTAGTATAAAGTTTTAAAATCTTAGTATATTCTTAACCAGAGCCGTTTAATATTAACATTTATATTTAAAAAATTTAGAATATGTGGCCACTTGCACTCGAAATTGTTTCAACCTTTCAAAATTATATAAATAAGAAAATAAATTATAGGGATTTATTATTATTAATGATTTAAAAAAGAAACCAATATTCAATTTATTTCCCTGGAAACTTTTAAAGAAATTCGGCAAAAAAAAATTTTTTTTCGAATAATAGCTAATACTAAATATAAAGTTTTATTAATTTATTGCTAATATTAAATAATTCTCGGTTTATTAATATTATTCTCTCGGTTTGTTCTCTCGGTAATATTCTCTCGGTTTTGATATTTTCCTGGTTCATAAACTAAAAAACTTTATTCTGAAATTGGTTTTAAATTGTTTTTATATGAAAATACATGATAAGATTTAAAGGCTTACATATTTACAGTATGCTCAATTCTTGCAGAATTTTTCTCTAAATAAAATAAACTCTTGGACATAGAGCTACTTATTTCCTAAACACTCCAAGAAAGTGTTTCCTAAAAATTTTGTTAATTAGAAACCAAGGAAAGTATTAATATTTTTTCATTAAATTTAAAGCGTATATTATTGAGAAAAAATTAATATTCACTTTAAAATTAAAAAAAAAACATTGGGTTTTCGATGGTACAAAGTTATTTTCCATGAAGGTTTTTTTTTAAATTTGAATAATTTTTCCAATAAATTTCAATCCAATAATTTTTTCGTGGCAATAAAATAAAAATAGTTTGAATTTCATTAAAAAAATAGATTTATTACTATTTTTCATGAAACTCAAACTAGTTGCATTTTCCCGTCAAATCTTTCATTCATATTTTTTGACGATATTAAAGTTAGGATAAAATAATTATCTTCTTTAAACGTTAATTTAAAAGCAAAATTTTCATTTTTACTATATTAAAGCTTTTGAAACTGCTTTTACGGGATTTTCTTTGTGTAAACTTCCTAATATGAAATTTGTGTGTATAGAATACAATGGCTGATCCAGTAAATTCAAATATGATACGTTTAGTTGGTGAAGAAGAAGACTTTCGAATGAGCAATGAATGAAGCCTAAATACACTATAACGTCCATAATATTTCGAATTAGAATTTGAAATTTGTATATCTAGAAATATTGAAATAAATATATATCTAGAAATATTGAAAT
>JAOUZG010038069.1:4060906-4073902 GCA_026289955.1 Argiope argentata | reverse complement strand
TATATCTAGAAATATTGAAATAAATATATATCTAGAAATATTGAAATATATATATCTAGAAATATTGAAATAAATATATATCTAGAAATATTGAAATATATATATAAGCAGTATATTAAAAGTAAAAAAATCATATATATCTGGGATAAAAATCTCATTTTTGATTCTTCTTATTCTTGGTCGAATATAATACGAACGTGATTCTCTATCTATTTCCCGATACAAATTTAAAGAGTAAAAGGGAATTTTATAAATACTATTCTGTTTACTGTTCTTTTCTGGAAAAAAATTCTTTTTTGAGTCCTTTACTTAATCCTCCCCTAAGTAAATATACAAAGAAATATAAATAATTTGTTTGAAATTTGGAAAAAGGAAATCATAAGTTAAAAAATTATTCGATTAACCCAGTTTTAAAACTGAGATAATTTTTATATGAAGATCCAATTAACAAAACCACTTGATCTCAAACCTACTGAGATTTACCCACTATTATAAAACCACTTGATCTCAAATTCTGTGCGTCACCACATGAGAACTCACAAATTTTAGGAGCCTTGATCTAATAAATTCAACCATAAAGAAAAAAATTTAATGTGAAAGCTGAAGAAAATCATAAATTAACAAATAAATTTTATAAGTGAATGATTTTTTGCGGTTTCTATTTGCTGCTCTATTTTAAAAAAATTATTATTTTTCTGAGTCCTCTACTTTATCCCCCCCTAAGCAAATATGCACAGAAAAATAAACAAATGGTTTGTTTAATATTTGGAAAATCTAGTTACAATTTAAATAATTATTTGGTTAACTCAAATGTAACACTGAGACAAATTTTTATTTTAAAAAATCACTGAATAAAATCACTTGATCTTAAACATTCTTTCGATCACTGTTTTAAAACCATTTGATCTCAAATTCTGTGCTTGACCACATGAAGACTCACAAATATATTGAACCATAAAGCACATTCAATGTCAAAGCTGAAGAAAATCATGAATTAACAAATAAAATAAATTCATTTATATAAATTTAACCCTTTGCACTCCGATGGAGCCTCTGACTCACCATTCAAAATTGTGCATGATTTTGACGTTTTATTTATTTATTTTTCCAATTTAATTGTTAAAAACACCTACATAATGGTTATGAGATGTAGATTAATTTTTCAAAGAAATTCAACTTAAAAGGATTATGTATATTTATTTTTCACGGCAATAAACAAATATTTGTATTAGGTGCATAATTTTGCATCCCAATTATTTGCCGGAATGCAAAGGGTTCAAGAATGAAAGTGAATTTTATAAGTGTGTGGTTTCTTGCTGTTTCTATTTGCTGCTATTTTATCATTTTTATAATCACCTACATTTAAAACATTTTTTTCATATTTGGAAAGTATAATCATGTTAAATTATTATTTGGTTAATTTAGCTTAAAAACTAAAACGATTTTTGGTTTGTTATGCTCTTAACAAAATCACTTGATTCAAGCAGATTGAAATTCGGCAACTGTTATAAAAACCACGTGATTTCTAATATTGTGCGTGAACGCATGAGGACTCGCAAATTTTAGGAGCCTTGACCTATTATGTTCAACTATAAAGAATATTCATTGTCAAAACTGAACAAAACCATGATTTCACATATATAATGGTAAAACTTTTAATTCTTTCAAAACGCTGTTGTAAACCACAGAGGTTTTAGCTTAATACGGTAAGGTCAAATAAAAATCGTCGGATGTTAAGCACGCGCAGCTGTATAAATAATTTCCTCTGATTCATGCAAATCCGTCAACACATCGTGTCGATTGCATAAGATTTTGGAACGCGACATTTGTGTTATAGACAAATATATGCGGACGTCTGAATTCAAACAAAACGACTCAAGGCCTATTTGAGTTTGAATTTCACGGGTTCAGGGCAGTTACTTACTGCTGAAAGGTTTTTGATAAAAGAATTATTTGTTTAGGCCTTTCACTTGAACTTTAATACAAATCGGAAAATCGATTTTTCCTGAACATGCAATAAGAATTTGTTGCCTTCACCTAATTTTATTTTAAAGTGTTCACCTTGTGACTGCACAATTAAGAAGAGAGAGAAAAAAAACAGTTTCCGGCTTAAATGGGAAGAGGAAAAAAATATTTTTAAAAGGTTATCTTTTAGAATTTTGAATAATCTCTAACACGTGATTGATTGAGTCTTTTAAAAATATTCGTGATATCCATTATACACGTTCACAAAGTTAAGGTTAACGTTAATTAAAGCGAAAAAATAATAAAGCATTTGTATAGTGTAAGTTCAGTCCTTAACCTAAAGAAGTTATTTTAATGTGCTAAACGATTAATTCATATGCTTATTTGTTACAAAATGGTTTTAAGGGACATAATCATTTTGAATCATAGTAATTATTTATGTTATTAATATAATATAACATTTTTGTTCATCATTAAATAAGGTTTATTATTTTAAAATGGAAATTAAAGTTAAAATAAAAAAAACACATATATATTTAGTTAATTTTTTTTATATTTTGAACGAATTAAAGAAGAGGTCAATCGTATTTTCAATATGAAAATTTATATCCAAAAGTTGAAATTTATTTCCTATATCAATACATAAACAATCGTTAAGGAAGTGCTAAAAGTGCCATTTTTTATTGTAAAAATAACTCAGTAATTAAATTGTTTTATCAAATCATGTCAGCTTATTTTTCGTAAAATGAGTTTGACAACATTAACAACTATATTCATTATAATTTAGTGCTTGGCTACTTGTTTTTTCTTAGAGCAATATAAATGACGTTAAAATACAGAAAGAGCAAAATTCTATTATTTTTTTCAAGCAAAAATAGTAATGAAAGTCTCTTAGGTTAATGTTTTCATTAAAAATTTCGAAACTGATAATTTTTTGTATGTTTTCTAGAAAACTAGCCATTTTCTTAAGATTCAAACTATAGACTGCAGAACATATTAAAAACTAAAATAATACTCCAAGCATTTTAGAATTGCATAGGCTTGTTTATTCTTTCAACTTTACAGTAGGTTTTACAAACCATCGTCAGGTTCCAAAATGTTTACAATTGATCATCAGATATTGTACAAAAAATAAACAAAATAATATTAATAAAAAGAAAAATCGTTTGCTTTTATCTTTTAATAATATTTTAATCGATAAAAAATAGTAGCAGTTATAAAATGTCTGAAAAATCGTCTGCTAAATGTCTGTTAACAGATTTAAATTATGATGATTACCAAACGGTTAATTCCTAAATGAATTTCAATTCTCCATGGAAACGGCAAAGCAAATTTTTTTCCCGCGTGCGAAAAATATCTTTAAAAGCTCTGATCTTAAGTATACCATTAAAACTCCAATAAATGTACAGTTCATAAAGTTATGATATATTTTCCAAAAAGACATTGCAGCTGAATTCTCATTCTATTTCCGCAGAACAAAGTGTCTTAACTGAGATGTCTGATGCCAAATCACAAATATTCTCAAAATGTCCCCATTACCTTTTTTTTTCTCCTAAAATTTTTATCAACCGAATATTATATTCACAAAGAGACTCTAGAAAATTCCTCAATAATTGTTTAAAATTGAATTTATTAGATAAAAATAAATATAAAAAAATATGCATTTCATTAAAAATAAATGTCTGATTTCATTATTTTTTGCAGGCTCTGGTGGTATGACGATATGGTCTTGTATTTAGGATTTAGGATTCTATGAAAATCGTGTTCTGTTTATGGGTATAATTTATGTTAAATCTGATGTCTTATTCAGATGTTATCCAAAAGTGTCGCTAGGAAGATTTAAGGGAAATATCGCATCGACTTTTAAGAAATGTTTGGAAATATACAGAATTGTCACAATTTAGTGCTTTTGAGAACTTGATTTGTTTAATTACTGGTGGCATATTATGTACAAAACAGAAGCAACGAAAAACGCCAATCTACGCCGATACACAAGAGCAGAACAGTAAGAGACCAAAATTTCCCCTTCATTCTTTTAAAAAAGGTTTGAATGATGTTTTAACTAATAGCAGTAAAGATGTATCCCTAAAAAGTCTCGAATATTTTCAGAAAAAAAGTTCATTCATCTAAATTAAATTTTGAAGGCTGAAAATCTCTGATTGAACTATTAATGAAGAATCATTTAGTTTCATATTAAAAGAAATTCGAATATATAAGTGTAGCTTAATCATTTGGTAAAATTTATTATATTTGCATTATAATAAATTTTACCAATGATTTATTATATTTATATTATAATAAATTTTATCATATAGATTAATATGTAATCAAAATTTATTATACTACATATTAATCTATGAGACCAAAAAAATTGAATTACAATTGCCTTTCATGTTTCCTAATAAATATATTTTTACTTCGATAATTGAGAAAGATTTTAAAAAATAACTTAATTCAGTAATTAAATGAAAAATAAATTTATTCGAAATTAAATGAAAAATAAGTTAATCTGACATTAAATTTAGGAAAAAACTGATGTTGAAAAATTAATAAATTATTTGACAAGTTGCACTTTAATTGCATTCCTTTTATATTCATATTTTTAATTTAATTCATTTTCCTATGTTGGAAGAAAAGGCTTAGCTAACTAATGCGATGTAAAAAGAAGTTTCTATAGAAGATATTGAACATATATATAGGAAGTTGGTTGCCTTGATATTAATTTTTTTTCTGCATCCTAATAAGATGCTCGTTATTTTAAAGAATCCTTTATAAATAACTTTTACATATCTTAACTATCTTTGATGGATTTATTATGGATTTTGTTTTCATATTGGATTAATTATATCCGAACACAAAAATAGTGGTTCTTTGATCGCTCGATTAGAGATTATCAGCCTTATAAATTTGATTTAGTTTAGCTTTTTTTGGTTAATGTTCCCTTTAAAAATAAGCGATAGCTTTTTTTTTGGACAGAGCAAGAAAATGTTTGACGTGGTCTGATGAGAAGTCCATCAACAGAGCCAGCCAATTTTTTTTCTTCAAATGTATGCATATTATTAGCCAGAGGAAGTTTGACCTTCACACAAGAGTATTCATAGATTGCTTGACATTAAACAATATTTGTGATATCGTATAATTTTGCTGATTTTAAATATAATATTGTACAATGTTGTGCAACATGTTGCGCTATCAGAGAAGGTGGTGTTTTGAGGATTCATCATACCATGAATCTTCGATAGAACTAATATTACTCCCTAGATTCTCCTTTGGTTGGACATATCAGGGTTCTAGATGTAAGTTATGAATAGTCACATGTTATTCATGTTATAGCGGCGTTCTGTATTAGAGGTAGGTTGTCCTCCCCATTGACATAGGCATCCCGGGTTCGAGTCACAGCTCGGGCATGATTGTTCTTCTGTGTTCTATCTGTGAGGGGTATGAATATGACCCCTTGTAAAAACGGGTAGTGCAAACGAGTGTGACGCAACGCATGAAGTACCTAAGTCGTACTCTTGATCCTAGTTAGCGCTACTGAAAAACAAGATACACTCCATCAGCTTAAAATCGCTGACGGCCGTCAGCATGTTTGTCCATGACAAGTGCCATTAGTAACAACATGTTGTCCTTTGCAACATTAGTTAAAAATATTTTGGATATAACATGAACATTAAACTGCTTATGTGATAATGGTGATTATGTCGAGTCCACTTTACAACGGAAAGAGGGGTGCAGTAGTTTCTGAGGGTATGGCGCCCTGAGCATTTAAGGACTGAAGTCTGACTTCTACCTCATATGAGGATGACACATGCACAGTCGGCACAGCCCCTATTTACAGGGGGGCATTCACACAATTCACCTATAATACACAGAACAGCCATGCCCTAATCGGGACTCGAACCTAGAAGGCCTATATCACGAGGAAGACGCGCTTCCTCAGTGCCAGAACGCCGGCTACGTGGTTATATAATAGCGAATAGTAAAAAATACAAGAGAAATACTATCCTGGTCGATTCATAAAAAATATTTGAATGGGAAAATCAAGAAATACCTTTATACTGTATCAGAGATAGCTATTGAATATCTGATTTATTACAGTCTTCTGCCATTGCACGTCTTTGAAATGGTAACCACGAATGGTTGTTTTATGGGCCCATTCATTTGCTATTCAACCCTGGAGTTCCAAACTTTTTTTCTAAAAATTCCAATGCAAGAATCCATTTCAGGAAATATCTCCTCTCCATCTTAACAGACGCGAATAAAAAAAGGACACGAAGGGGCATTGTCTGTCTAATGAGCAATGATCTAAAGTGTTAATTGAAAGGATTGAATACAAGATAAGATTCCAATGGATTTCTCCCGCTTCCGTTCAGATGGTAATGACAGAAGATTTTTCATCTGCCAGATACCAGAGTTCGAAGAGTTTTCTAACCCCAGTGCAGAGTGTTAGACAATGCACGCAATGCAACGCTTCAAAAGTTTCAAATCTTCCACTGGCAGTCTTCACTTTCAACGACCTCTCTTCTCGAAGATCAAGCAACTTTGCTCCCCTATTCATGTCACTGCAACAATGGTGTAAGCCGGGAGAGGTAATTGTATCCTCTGTGTGTGTCAATCTGCACCTAAGAATAGCCTCACGATCCCTTTCATCACTATAAATCGCAGGCTTCGCAGTTAGGGGCTTATGGTTTTGTTGAGGACACGATAGAATTTTCATGCAAACTTCTTTCCAAAATTTTAAGTTAACCCGTTGATATCAAATATTTAGTCTAATTTTCTTCTATTAGCTCACACTCTCAATATGTACATATCTTGTTCAAATTTTCAATCATTAATAAAATACTTTCTATTCATCCACTCAAGTTCAAGCAATTTTTTTTAACTTGTAGTGGATGACACTCGATATTAATACAGTTTTTTCAAATATTAATTCACTAATTTTTAATTAATTAATTAAAAACAAATTTCCTGGCCTTACTAGAAGTTCTTTATAGTAGTTGCAATTGCTATGCCAAATTCGAAAGGCCTTGCATTCGCATCCCTTGTCTTGCAAGTTCGAACCGGGTCTCAAAATTCTCCATGTTGAGAGTAATACCCCTGGGGGTACTGAGTCAAAAGGGATCGTTATTCGGTTACTCAGGGGTCCATACACTCAGAAATTACAGCCCCCTTCTTCAATTGAAAAGCGGAACACGAGAACAACAACTGTAATTATTTAATAAAAAGTAACTAAAATAAAAAAAAAATTCCTAACTTCCTACATTTTCCTTAATATCCAAAGTAAGAAGTGATTTTAAAAAAATTGTCTTTATATTACTCGTTTAGATTAAAAAAGAATTTGGTTTATAGTTGAATTTAGTAAAAGAAAACTGGTCCTAAAATTATTACATCTACTTCAATTGTTAAATCTAAAATAGTAGCAAAAATTTAATTTTTATTATATCACAATATATAATCAATATATAAACAATGAATAATTAAAAAATAAAATGTGATTATAACCCATTTTTTATTAGATTAATAAATTTTCAATGCATAAATAATTCAATAAATAAATAATTTCAATGCATAAATAATTAATAAAAAAATAATTCAGAAACAATTTTGAATAAATGATCAAAAATAGATATACATAAATAAAATTAATTATATGCAGCTTCCACATCTTCTCTTAATTAACTTAGCCAAAAGGAGTCACATATTACAGATTTATTATAAAATACAAGAAAAATAATCTTGTTAACGTTTCCAAAATAAAAATTAATTAAACATTCAAATAATGAGAAATTTAACGAAATTTTGCAATTTTCCCCTTGAGCTACTCTTACCACTATTAATTAATCTCTTATTTTAATACATGTATCTTGTCAATATTTTTAATAGCTCAAAATTAGTTGCGTAACATTACTTAAATTCAAAGGAAGTCATAAAAATTAGTTCTTTTGAGAGTAAAACAAATATTTTTTTATTGTTGAAGAACACGAATATATTCATAGATTTATCGTCAGAAATCATTAGCAAACATTTGAAAATAAAAGATTAAAAATATATGCCAGAAACAACTATTTATTTGGTTTATTTTCCTGTTTTCTCTTAATTAAAAATGAAACATTTTATTTAATTGTCTCAAAATTCGAAACACAGTACTAATATAAAAAATACTATGTAAATATGAAAAAATCAGATATTGAGGTTTTTTTTAAAAAAAAGTACTAATATTTAAATTTTAATTTTAAAAAGCGTTTCAGATGTTAGACTAATTTTGTATATCATACTATTCTATACAAAAATAATTTTTATGTTAAAAATATACATGAAAGGATTTTAATCCTGAGCAACGGGAGGTTTTTCTATAAATTTTGCAATTAAGTTTCACTATAGGTTTTACAAGTTACATTTAATGGATTTCACCTTTTTATACAAAAGTGTGCAATTTTTCTTGTCTTTATTTATTGAATACATTGTATCCTGTTTCGAGAAGAAATGATGACAGTTCAGGGGTCATTATCGTCATCTGATAGCTTTTCAAATTTCAGAAATCCATTCAAAATACCTTAAGTTGCTTTAAACTGAATTAAAAATATATGTCAATTATTCTCACGATTTGACAAAAGTTAGCACTATTCACTAATGGGTTAAGATGTAAAATTTGGGAATCCTTTTCCTACAACATATCTCTCGCTGGTTCAAATTCAATCATTATTTAAGGATTGTTAGCATCACAGTCATCGAACACATGCAGAAATTCTCTTGTAGTCATTGCGTGAGAACCATTAAACACGCATCTTAAAAGAAATCTAAATGAAAATACACAAATAATCATTTTTTACTATAGTAACTAATTAATATTTCTTTTATTTTAAACCAGTAGCTAATACAAATAATCTTTCCTTTACAGCAGATATTTTATCTAGGTGTAAAATGGCACTGATGATTTTTTGTTTGTTTTAAGAATGTGAAAATTTAACGGAAAAAGAGAAATAAAATTCAAATTTGAAATTTTAAAATTAAGAATACTAAAAAATAAACTAAGTAAATTTGTAAAATGTAATATAAATTTGATCAAATATATTCAGCTAGGAGAATTAACGACCAATAAAATAGGAAATAGCAATTTAAAATTTAGTTTGAATTACTTCCTTTAAGTTTCTCATCTAATAAATTAAAAAAAACAGGAAGTTAAGATGAAATTTCTGCATATTTATTGATGTTATTTATGAATAGCAAAAAGGTCAACACCGAAGTTTATTGCTGAAAATGCTTTAAGATGAATAAATTCATTTTTTTTATTTCAATTGGAATTTAACTTTTTTTGAAAATAGATTTTATAAACCTTTTTTTATAACAGATTTTATGATATGATGAAAACGATATCTGCTTCGAAACAAAAGTTCATTTCATGTATCGTAAACAAGTTCTATCAAACCGCTTTGTAAACAGAAGGGGGGGAAATCGTCTGCCGTTAAGCCGGATGATGCAGTCAGATTTCAGCTGTCGAATGAAATAGGAAATCCACCTTCCTCTACTATTTCTTTATTGAATTTCATAACATTTGGGGATATAAATATGAAAATAACTGTAACCGCATTATACACTATTAAAGATTAACATATATTTTAAAATAAGAAAACATTTTGAATGACACAACGAATTATATTTGATGTTAATTCGAAAAAGACTCTGCAGAATTAAAAAAATGTAAGAATTAATTAAATTATATTTTGAAATATACTAAATTCTCAGTCTTTTCAGACCTATTTCGCAAAATGTTCTTAACATTCTAATATTTTGAGTGCAAGAAAGTTCTACATATCTAAGACTAGATATCAAGGCTTAGAATTCACTATTTTGAAGAATAACTGGCTCCATTTTTAATTACCGAATTTTCCTCCAAAAGACATTAAAGTTTTCTAAAATGATGATATTCAAAATTGCGTAACTCATCGGATTTTGCAGCTGATACGTGAAACTGCTTTATAAAAATTGGACTGGTTCAATTTACTAAATCTACATGATGATACTTGAGAACTGTTATATATATTATATCAAAAAATTCATGTGTGTGTGTGAAACAAGTTCACCTAGCATACAAACAACAAATTACTATGTAATGTAATGTAAAAAATGTAATAATGTAAATAATAAATGTAATAACATAATATAATATTGTAATAAATGTAATGTAATGTAATAATGCATGTAAATGTATTTTAATATTATCAGTAATAATTTTCATTTAATGTTAATAGAAATTAGATAGTAATTAAAAATATGCAATAAAAGTAAATCATATTATGATGCGATTTTTGATCCAGATACTAAGAGTTGTATATCATGTTGAAATATAGAAGATTGAAATTTTATTCTATTAATATCTAATTTATTGTTTCAAAGACAGGGAAAAGTTGAGAAAATAGATAGTTTCTAATATAACTGTGTCGTCAATAGGGCAATTATATATTTCTTAAAAGAGCTGAAGGTTATATTGATTTTTTTAATTGTTTGAAATGTTAGTTAATCAAGCCCTTTGCTTTTGATAAATAAGTGTGTTTCGTGTTACGGCTTATTACAATTTTAGATTTCTTATTTAAAATTAAATCATAACAGATGTTGTAATTTAAAACAAATATGGCAGGCAATTCATTCAATCTTTAAGTTTAAAAAGAAAAAAAAACAGATTGTTAAATCAATGCTACACATTTCTAGACCGGAGAATTTCAACTAATCAGACAGTAGAGAAAATGAAACAGAAATGGGGAATATAATGTTTCATTGATTATTTAGAATAACTTAAATTAATTCCTTTTAAATATGTATATGTCTGAGATAATATGGTTAAAGTCAAAATAGTTAGAAGTTGAAAAATTTATTTTTAGTTATTTAACAATTTATGTTGGATTTTTATTTTAAAAAAATAAATAGTCTGAGTAAATTTGTATGGAAAATTAGGTTATTTATTTCAATTAGATGAAACCAAGGTTAAAATAATTTTAAACCGGGTGAAGGCTCAAACACACTAGCTTTGAAAATCTGCGAATCGTTACTTATGCATTTAGTTGAGCAATCAACTTCAATAAGAAATAAATTGGAATTGATGGATTCATTCTTTGTTTATATGCTTGTGTCTTTTATTTTTAACTGAGCTCCAAAGAAAATGACTATCTTTAATGTATGTTCAGTGGTTTTATTTAAATTTTTTCCTACAAATTTAAGAATTTTTTCAATCATTGTTTTAATTTTTGTATTTTTAAAATATCAGCTCACGTACTTTGATTAACTGAAAAATAAATACCAACAAAGCATGTAAACATGTTCTTGTAATATGGGGGAGGGCCAAAATTTTGTGAACATGATAATTATCTCCTCTGACATTCGCAACTAGGACTTAGCCCATTGTTGCTCAAAAGAACGAACATCACCTTTGTTTATGACTAGTTTCCGGTCATTTACGGCAGACAATTGTTATTAGCATGTCCGCAGAAAATTGGCCTGCAGCACGGGATGACCTCAGTTTAGGCTGGCCACAAGATGGCCAACAGCCAGCGAGAGGTTTTCCAATCACGCCTGACATTTTTCTTCGCTTTAAAATCAGATTAGGATTGACGAAACGTCATTTTCTGTCTCACGAACATGAATTGCGACATTGAAAGTGTAGCAATGGAGTAGTAACTATTTCTTGTGCAAGCGGCATCGTGTCTTATTTCTTTAAGAACAAAAGTAAAGATTTCTCATACATAATACGTAAAGAAAATGTCTTATTTAACACTGATTTTTCTTTACATGATAAAATTTATTGTGTGAATAATGCCTATAAATTTTGAAATTTGGTATGCATAATTTAAAAAGGCAAGCGCAGAGCTATACAGGACAGGCTGGATAGCTTACACATAAAAATTTAAAGTTGAAGTTTGACAAGAAATTAAATCTTGCGTTATAATAGAAAAATATTTATTAAAATTTTATTCAGTTTTAATTAAAATTTCATCAGAATTTTGATTAGAATGACGATTATATGCTATTTAAGAATTAAATTTGTTTCACATTACAACGGAAGGAGGAGTGCAGTAGCTTCTGAGAGTATGGACCTCCTTAGCACCCGAGGGCAGAAGTCTGACCTCTAGCTCACACACGTCGCAAATCCTTTTTAAGGGGACGGACCACATTCATGCATTTCATTCATTCATCCACAGACATAATTTAGAGCTAGAAAAGAGAGCGATCACCTCTAACCCATATCCCTTAGTGGTATTACTCTCAAAATGGAGGACTTTGTGACTATGACATATTTAACAAGCGCCACCTACACATACTCGGATACACGGAGAATCTTCGGCCGGCGAAGCTTTAAATTTTTTCTCGCAAAGATTTAAAAGCATATTATTGTACAAATTTTTCCCCATTTTTTTAAATGCCTAAAACTATTTTGGAATTAAAAAACAATTTTTCAGAGAGCAATTTTATTTACTTACAGCTTTTCTTTAAAATTAGTCAGTTTTTAGTAATATATTTCAAAATTTAACAAAGATAGTATTAATTTTTTGGTTGCTGGATTTTTACATATAAGCATTCTGATGATATCAAAAGCACTTTTTTACAGGTTAACGTTGCTGTATAGTTAAAAACAAATTATCAAAATAAAAATATTATACATAAATCTTAACTGAAAATTTTTTATATTATGACTTTTTTGCATACAAATACGTGTCCATTTTTTTGGAAAAATTTATTCAAATTAAAGATAAAATTGTATAAAAATAATAGGGATATACTAAAAGTTTTTTAAACTTTCACAGTATGCAAAAAACATATATAGAATTTTCAAAAAAAAATCGACTCTGAAATTTTAATGAAATTACATGTTTTTGACTAATCTAGGCAGGAAAACAAAACCTTCTTTTTAGAATTAAATCTACCAGCCTGCAAGCACAACACAAAGTACAAGTCACTAGACTACTGACCAGATGACTTATCTTTTAAATACATAGTTAAGGTATCCGTCTACGTCCGGAGAAAATTTTTTGAAAAAACCCT
>JAOUZG010038069.1:4031773-4055906 GCA_026289955.1 Argiope argentata | reverse complement strand
TATATATGTTGTACGAATTTTTAATCGTTAATGACATATTTTTTTATTCATCTAATTAAGTTCAAATAATTTTTTAAAAAATTGCAGTTGATTGCATTTGATGTTAATACAGTTTTTTCAAATATTAATACATTAATATTTATTAATTGATTAAAACTAACTTTCCCACGAAAAACCAAAAATCTTCATTTCCCCATTGCCAAATAAATAACAAATTCAATTTGTTTATTCCCTACACTTATTAATTTAGGCTTAAAAGCTTTTCGGCCGATTATTTCAAACGATTCTGTTTATTTTTTCTCATTATTTGTGCATCTAAAATTAAACATTGTTAATTAATTAATTAATTTTTCCGATTCATTTTGAAGAATTTTCGAATAAAAATAACACAGAATAAAGAAAATTAGAAATTTCTAATCTGTATTGCATTACCCCAACAGGTGTCAAAAATTGACTTACTTTTCATTACCATAATTGGCTTGAAAATTCAATGGCAGTATAATTTTTTGATCAATTATTTATAGTAATTGAAAATTTTAGGCCGGGATAGCTTGGTTGGTAGGGCGTTGGATTCACATCTTTTTGGATGTGAGTTCGAACCTGCCAGTAAAGGACTTTCCGTGTGTGTGGTGGTCACAAAGTTATCCATGAGGTGACTAATACCACTGGGGGTATTGTGTCAAAGGTTATCGTTCTCAGTTTGGTTCACGGTTGCTATTACAAAAAACCTCTACTTAAGTTGTTACTTCTGTTACTTTTGAAGCCATCTAACAGTCCTTTCAGTGATTTAAACCGATTGGGCGTCTCTTGTTTTTCATTAGCGCCAACTAGAGCCAAGAGTACGGCTATGGTACTTCATGCGTCACATTCGCTTGAACAGACCCTTTCTACAGGGGGTGGGCACATTCACACACCTCACAGAGAGAACACAGAAGAAAAACAACCATTCCCGAACCGGGACCCGAACCCAGGATGCCCAGGGGAAACGCGCTACACCTATTTAAGGACGCCGGCCTCCTTTTTAAAATTGAATCCAAATCTGAGAAATTTGAGCTGAAAATCTCTCAGGTTAGTTGCTTCTTCAGATGGAATAATGTAAATACATTTTCTGCTCTTCTTCTCATGGTGATCAAAAAATTTTTTGGCCATGACTGAACAGTTGAGATTAGAACTACCATCATAAATCTCAAAAAACTCTCGACTAAATTCTTAAGAGAACAAGTTCTTTATAAAAAAAATCATAGTTAACCGTTTGACTGCTAAGCGATTCTGGTGAGAACGTTCTAAATCTGTGGGGCATATTTTGACTTGATGTTGTCAAATAAAACACTCTCATTTAGAGAAATATCAATCAATTTTAATAATTCTTTTCGTGTTATAAAGAAACAATATTAATTGTGAATGTGAATAAGAAAAAATTATTTGTTGTTTTCGAAAACACATTTATCGGAGGAACATTCGTAAAAGTTGGTATTTCTTCTGTTTCTGAAGATGAAGATGAGATAAAAGATTCACTTTCAATCCCCAGTCTTTTTCTTCGATGAATTATAATAATGCTATCGTCACTATTGGTGTTTGTTTTTTCACTATCCTCAGAATCATTAGCAGTCGAATCAACGTCCGAAATAAGAGCCGGTGGCATGGTTATTTTTTAAAAATAATATATAAAAACGGTAAAAGGTTATTTTAGAATGCACTCATGTTACGAAGTGCGCTTGAGGTCAGACTGCGTTCACAGCCACGGAGCAACAAAGATACGCTGAAAACCGCAGCGCAAAAGCGTTGTGTCGTGGTTTTCGAGACTAATGACCGCAGCGATTTTGCGCCGCGTAGCAGTCAAATGGTTAAAAAAGTCATCAATGCAAACTATTTGAAATAACAAAACAAACAGCTCAAAAAATAATTGTTATATTTAAATTGCTTCATTCCTAATTATGACAAAGAAAAGAACATTCTTTTGAATGTTTTTTTTATAATTCTTGATAGTCTATTTATAATTCACAGTTTGTAAATATTTATGATTAGGATATTTTAGAAAAATTAAAAAAGTTTATATATTGGATCATTAGGTTTTTGAATGCCTTAGTTTAACTGAAAAAAGATTTATTTGACCATGATCAAGAAGTTGGGATTAGAACTACCACCATAAACTCATAAGAAAAAAACTCACAGCTAAACTCTTATGAGAACAAGTTACTCTCATTTACAGAAAGTCATCGTTAAAAAAATCATGTCCATGTGAACTTTTTGAAATAATAAAACAAACATTTAAAAATAAATGATTGATTTAAATAGCTTCGTTCTTAATTATGACAGAGAAAAGAAAATTCTTTGGAATGTTTATTGTTTTTAAAATTCTTGATAGTCTTTCTGTAATTAGTAGTTTGTAAATCTTTATAATTAGTGATATTTAAGAAGAATTTAAGAAAATGATTATAAATTGGATCATTAGGTTTTTGAATGCCTAAGTTCAACATATACAAGTTTTCTTTGGCCATTACTAAACAGTTGGGATTAGATCTATCACCACAAATCAATTGAAAAAAAAACTCTCGACTAAATTCTTAAGATAACAGTTTATTCTCTTTTATAGAAAATCATAGTTAAGAGATTCATCAATGTAAACTATTTGAAATAATAAATTAAACAGTTTAAAAAATAATTGATTGATTTAAATTGTTTCGTCTCTAATTATGATAACGAAAATAACATTCTTTTGAATGTTTGATTTTAAATTTTTTGATAGTCTTTCTGTAATTAATAGTTTGCAAATCTTTATGATTAGAGTATTTAAGAACAATTTAAAATATTATAAATCGTATCATTAGGCATTTAAATGCTTTAGTTTGACGCAAACAAACTCTTAAACTACATCCAGTAAATATAAGTTTTTAGGCCTGCCGATTCGTTCGTCGAGCATTGATGATCTCAAACAAATTATACAGTTTAAAGAGAAGTTGGTGCAAAAAAGTATCACTGTTTCTATTTCAAGAAGTGTAGGAATAAATGGTTAGTTAATTTTCAAAAAAAAATGCTACAAGTACAAAGAAGTCTAGAAGGATAAAAACTAAATTTTAGCTATACGCGAGAGAAAGATCAAATAAAAATATCGCTAAGAAAACTTAATTTTGACAATTCATTATATTTGTATAGCAGCAGTAAGATATTTCGTTGTTGAAAAAATACATGCTTTGATATATATATAGGCTATGAAAATAATCTTCGGAATTTCGGATAGTATAGCACACATTTTAAATTCTAAAACAACCTTACTTTTTTTGCAATAAAAGCCATAAACGTTTACTAATCTGGGTCCTTGTTTTCTACCAGGCTATAAAGATTGATTAGTCTTTATAAAATAAACAAATACATTGCTCTGTTTCAAATATCTTTATCATTATCAACCATTTACTGACTAAATAATATTTCTTAACATAGAAATATCCTCGTCTTAAGACAATTATTACGCTACTAAAATCATGTAATTTTAAGCGAATCTTTGAGTAAAATTAATTTAAAAAATATCTATATCTGAAATTTTGAAAACACGATAATTTTATAATCAAACAATTCTTCCACTGAATAACTTTTGTCTTAAACTGCTAAGTTCCAAATGCAGATGTCGAACATATTGCTACCTCACGAAACATAATTGCACTTTTCTATCATATTTCCGAGTTTATGGATGCAATGCAGTGCAGTAATATTAAAAGTTTTAAAATATTTTTTAAGATATTTAAAAATATTTCACGTTTTACCAGTTTAATTATCGGCAATTATTAACAGTATTTTGGTGAAAAGATTTGCGGTCTAAGTTCCTTTTATTCTTTTTATTATCATGTGAGAACTTGATGTTGTTTTGGTTATAGGGTTTTGTGTATATCCGAAAAAGGCAAGAAATATTCATTGGTAGATAGCGAGTCATCATCGTTTCTTGTTTGCAGTAGAACCAGTAGTTTGCCAACTAGGGTTAAGAATAAGACCTTTGCTACTCACTCATTACATTTGCTTGCAAAGCCCCTTTTTGCAGAGGAGCAAATTTACTTACCTTACAGATAGAACACAGAAGAGTACCATGCCCAAACCGGGATTTGAACCTAAGACGCCCAGATCAAGGGGAAGAAGCGCTACCCCTATACCAAGTCGCCGGCAGAAAAATGTTTAAAATATACTTTATTGTATTTGTAAATGGAACGGATATCCTAATCTTCTAGAAAAAGAAATAAGTTATTAATATGCACTCTCAATGAGGAAAACTTACATTACTTTATTTCGTTTCAATAAAGTATGAAAACATCACATTAATATTAAACTTTCTGAAAGTCGAGCGTGACTTATTCCAAAATCCAGTTATTAACATCTGTTTATTAAAATCTAGGGAAAGAAATGCTACATTTTTTTTTTAAAAAAGCAAAAATGCTTACAATATTAAAATTGAAACTTAGTGATGGCACACTTGAATGATTTTCTTCACAGCCAGGCTTTTGTTGAAGACAAAGAAAAGATTTCTGTTTAATTGAGGGTATTCTTCAGTTAGATATCAAATGAACACGTGTAATTCAGTGAAATTATTGCAGATTATTACTGTTTCCAAATATGAAAGAAGATATTTTTGACATTTAATCCTTCAACATGTAAATTAAATATGAATCAATCTTGCTAGGGGAGGAGTTGACGAGCTTAAAGGAAATGTATTTATCTTTACGTAGTAGATATTTACAATCTGAAGAAGATATTAAAATCTTTAATGCGGTTGTTTAACTTTCCACAAAATTTTATAATTATTTAAAATTATAAAAAATGCTTTTTAAATAATTTAATGGATATCATATTAATTTTATTCTGGATATATATTAATACAAATCAAGTAAAGTAGATTATTATTTATTTAATTTATAATTTAGAGAACAATAATATCATGTATTAAATCTTTTTTAGCAGCGTATAAGTTATGCATCACTTATAATCGTTATTATCATGTCAGAACATGATGTTGTTTGGGGGATACGATTTTCAGTGTCAACAAAAATCTGTAGGAGAAAAACAAAGGTTTTATTATCCCCACGAGCATCTCAAAAAAATCCACTTTTAATAACGCGTTGCCAATGCATTTACAAAAGCCCTGATTTAAAAAAAATAAGTTGATGACTACAGGAATTAAAACCTAGAAAAATTTCATTTTGAGCACGTGTTTATTTAAAATGAAATAAATAGGAAATGCGACATTTTTTTAAACAATAAATGCAATACAAAATTTTTTTCGATCGTTTGCAATAATAAAGTGACCCATTCAATGAAACTGTTAAAATGAATAAAAATATAATTTAACTTGCACGAGCAGGTGGTGCTTGGCCGTTCGAGAAATTACGTTCTGGCATTATACATTAAAATATGTACAGCAGATATCATTTTATGGTTATTTTGCTGTATTTTTCATTGATTTCTAAATATTTTTTTCATTTAGTTTCCATACACTAGCTCTTTCTTATCATATGCAATCATTATAGTAAGAATAAAATAAATTAATATAATAGCACCAATTCTCAATTTATGATTGAACACTGGAAAAGCTAGATCGCATAGAGCAGTTAAGAAATATGAAATAAAATGCTTTAAAGCTATATTAATGACAAAGTTTTAAGAAAACCGAGGCACTCTAGCGATAATAAGATTTTCTATGTCACTTAAAATTTACAATATTGTACGATTTGTCTTATCATATATTTCTTAAATTCTTTTAAAAGAAAATCCCATTTTTAACTAAGAGAAAATGTGAGCAATATCTCCAAAATAATAACAAAATTTTGTTTTATTGTCATTGGACACTAGAATCGTATTCCTTTCCTTTAATAGGATTTGGAAGCCAGGAGAGGGGATATCTTTCAGATATTATCTTAACCGTCTGACTACAAATCCAATGCAGTAAATTCAAAATAATGATGTTCTTCTACATCATTAAAGATATAAAAAACAATGTTAAATCCAGTTTGTATTTCAAATGGTTAACCTAATGGAGTATTAAAAGAGAAAACAAAATTATCAGGTCTTGTTAGCCTAGCAAAAATATGACACAATTTTTAGCAGATTAAGAATTGGTTGTATATGGTTCACTCATAAACATTTTCTATTGTTGAATTTAGTTTAAATTAGTTACATTACCTTCTGTTTTAAAACAACAATGGTCTGTTTTTGACAGAACTCGTAATTTTGAACCGTATTCAGATAACTAGGACGGTTTCTGAGCTGACACATCCTTCCCTCATGGCTCACTCATAAACATTTTCTGTTGATGAATTTAGTTTATTTTAGTTATATTACCTCCTGTTTTAAAACACCAATGGGCTGTTTTTGACAGACCTTGTAATTTTGATCCGTAGTCAGATGACGAGGCCACCTGAGCTGACACACCCTCTCAAAACTTCCACACCACATCAGTGGGAGGACATTTGAACCCGATGGATGTAATGTTCATCAGATTGCTCTCCGGTGGAATTAGTTATCCACCAGACCACCGCAGCCCTTGCTTTTTGTGGAACTTTAACCCTGATTTTATAGTATGTGAGTGTCCTGTGACGGTTTTCCACATTTTAATAGAATGGCATAATTTAATAATCAAAGCATTCGCTGCTTTCATTCTCCCCACCACCAGCTCAAATTAATAGGTATTCTTCATAACCATCTTCATTTCCCTCTTTTTACTTTTTTTAAAAAAATGACTGATCATATTTTATACGAATCTTAAATAATCTTTAGATTGTTCTTTTACTATTCAACTAATTTGAGTAGATATTATAGGTTGAAAAATTCTGGAAAATAACGTTATTTAGAAATAAATTTTTAAAATAAGATTAACTCTTATCAAAAGTTTGGCGCAGTTTTTTCATAAATAGTTCTCGTGCCAGTAAACTCCATCAAATCAAATCAAACCAATTTCAAAACGCAGGTTAGATTAGTTAAATTCAATTAATTAATACTTAAGAAAAAGAAAGTTTCCATACTCTCTTCCGTTGATCGGAATGTGCAAGTTTCCAAGGGTATATATCGTTGACGTATCATATTCATTACGTAACTATAGTTGATGTTCAGTAGACCCCTTCCAAAATAGTGATTATGTAATTTCAAAAAGAACTATTAATATAAATACGCTGTGCCGGAATATCCTGGTTGTTAGAGCGTTGTACTCTTATTCCTTAGGTTGTGAGTTCGAACATCGCCGGTCGAAGACTCTCCGTGTGTGTTGTGGCTGACGCCCATTAAATCTGACGTGGTCACTAAGTCCTCCATGTCGAGAATAATACCACTGGGGGTACTGGGTCAAAGGTTCTTCATTCTTTGTTCCAGATCTAAATTACGATTTGTGGATGAATGAATGAAATGCATGAATGAAGTCCGTTCAGTAAAAAGGGTTTATAATTTGTGTGAGCCAGATGTCAAACTTCTGCTATCAGAGGCTCAGGGGTCCATATCCTCAAAAGCTACATCACCCTTCCTTCTGTTGTAAAGCGGAACACGACGACAACAACAACATATAACTAAATTAAATTTGACTTATAACAAGAAAATTTTCAAATTTTCTTACAGCCAGCCCATTGACAATGACTAAATTCATTTGCAGAACATTTTAGAATAGATTTTCTCAAATTTGAATGGATCTTTGGTATAGGGATTTTGATAGTTCAGATACTCAACTGAAAACAATGACAAGCATGTTAAGCAACTGAAAAGAATTAATATTCGTTGATTTACGAACATTAAATGCCTTATTTGCGAATAGCAAAGGTTCAAGAAACCTTGGTTTAGATCATAATATTTACATTTATTTCGCGTTTTTGGCTAATGTGGAGAACACATTTCCTCCAGTACATGCAATCTAACATTGTTTTCTACATAAGTCAATGCACCAACACCATGAGTAACATAAAGAACCACGAGTTTATTCTAAACAGAATAAACAACTCAGATCTTAAGGAAAAACAATGGCGTTTAAGGCCCCTCAGTGCCCTCACGATTTTATAATAAAAAAGATACAAATTCAAACATCACGTTTTTTTCTCCTGCTTACGACACAAAGTTATGTCAACAATATTTCTAGTCATGTGATTGAAAAGTTTCCTTATGTTTAATTGTGTGGTTGTGGTTTTAATTCAAGTTATTGTAAAAACCATGTCTTTGTCAAGCCAAATATATTACTTCCCGCACAACCATTCTAAGACTTTCGATTAGAAAACTAATGCGCTATTGTTTTCAAATTTATAAATCTCTTAACTATGCCATATACATACAATTAACTATGTCCAGAGGAATTAAATGTGTTTCTTGAAGTTTGGTAGCGGTCTTCTAAATCCTCTGCAGAATATTTTTAATTCTGCTTAAAAGAATGGTAATGCTTCTATTGATAATTCTACATTAATTATATTCTATTATCAGAATATATTGAAAAAATAATTATTTTTCTATATTTATTCTCTTATATTTATTTATAGAATTTTAATTCTGATTTGTGTTCGTTCTTTTTTTAAAAAGTAATACTGAAACCTTTTAATCATATCCCAATAAAGAATGGTAACATGAATTGTAAGGATGACCAGAACTAACTGCAACAGTTTTTCGGGAAATGCTTATTTTGTAAATATATTTACGATTCTTTGATTACTGTTCTTCTTTGATTCTTAATTACTGTTCTTCATGTTAACTGTTCTTTAAAATATGCATAAAAAACACCCGACAGTTTTCTCGATTCCAGCACAAGAAATGTTTTTTCAAATCTTTTTAGCTATTTTTATTTGCCGTTATCATGGGGAGAAACTAAAATAATAATGATAAAGATATGTAAAATTATTTTTTCTTGCAGTTATATGATGAATCAAAATGTAGAGAACATCCGACAATTATTATCACATTTAGCTACAATATTTGTTGTTATTATCATTATGAGTATGTTGATAACATTTTTTACCAAGTGATTTGCGGTAAAATATAGAAAAATTGTTAACCAATCAACAAAAATTAATAATATTTATTATTATTATTGCGATAATAAATAATCAAAATTCAGAAAACATTTAATAATTATTATCACTTATAGTGATAATAATTGTTATTATTATTATGATGATGATGATCCCGGTGATAATGTTTGTTACCAAGTTATTTACAGTAAAATATAGAAAAAAAGTATTTAATAAATCAACATAAAAGTACTCTGTATCAGATTTGAAGTTCATATATTTTATGCAAAAATTTTGCAAATTCATTATTGAATCCGCATTTTTTTAATCAATCCGAGATGGAAATGCATTTGATTCGAGATCCGATTCAATGAAGAACCACCCTTTAAACTGATCTGATGTATTTTAAACGCCTACAGGGTCCTTAAGTTAAATTTTTTCATATATCAGATTTCAAATCATTGCTCTGAAATGGAAGCTTAAACATTAGGTGCCAGTTCGAGTTTTAATTACGTCAACTAAAAGGGTTTTAAAATTATATTGTTCATTCCAAAATGACACTAACGTTGCTTTGAAATACCATGTTAGCGTAATACGCTATACTGTAGTGTCAGGTTCGCGTTAATATGCTATACTATTGCGTATCTTCATAGTTGCAGCATGGCACCTTCGTAAACTAGAGCAATACTTTTTTTTTCGAAACATATGTGTTATATTAAAATTATTTTCTTCACTCATTTTCTTAATTTGTGTTCACTATCAGGTTTTTCTTCTCTTGAACCATTAATTTTCTTTAATCCTTCTTTTTCTTGTTTTCATTTTTTTTATTAATTATGGCGCTATAAATTTTCCAAAGCTTTTTCTTCAGGTAATACAGTTAGGAAGGATATTTTTATTAATATTAAGTCAGTTATTGATAGACTCACGTTAGGATCGAAATTTTAAGAAAACATGCAAATATTTAAAGGAAGAAAGTTAAATTTCAGTAATCTAACATTAATCAACATAAATCTCGCAACTTTTAATAAGTTACAACTTGTCTCTTATAGTTCCGGTCATTTTTGTTGAATAAGGAAAAATAATAAGGCGCCTTTCTTTACATTACATTAATTTCGTTTTATAAAAATTTATACATTATGATTTGTTTCCAGTTCGTAAAGAAGCATTCAATTACTTTTTAATATTTCTCTGAGTTTTTAATATATTTTTCGATTTAGGAAATTTTATTGTTTAAGAATATATTGAGTAATAAATTAAATTTTTATGCATACAAGCGGAATTACCAATTTATGAATTTCAGAAAAAAATTGATTTCAATGTTCAAAACTTATAATAATGATTTATTATATGTTGTTACTTATGACACTTGCCATGGACAAGCTCCCTGCCGATACAGTAGCAGATTTAAGCCGAAAGGTGTGTCTCTTGTTTTTGAAGTAGCGCCAACTGGGTTCAAGAGTACGACTTAGCCACACACTCACCGCATTCGCTTGCACAGCCCCCTTTTTTTTACAGGGGGGCTCAGTCACACATTTCACAGGTAAAACACAGAAGAACAACCATGCCCAAACCGAGACTCGAACTTCCAGAACACGAGGAAGACGCGCTACCTCTGTGCCAGAAAGCTGGCATAATTTATTATATGAATTATTTAAAATGATTCAAAAAGATTGAGTAGTAGGAAATATCTAAAACAAAATATTTAATTTAATCAAATGATTATTTCATTAGCCTGCTAAAATATACTTTTAGTATATACTTTAGCATACTAATAAAAGCATGTTTTAAAAGTCATTCTGACTGGAATGGCCTGGTTAGTAGGACATTGGATTCGAATCGCTTGGGCTGCGAGCTCGAACCCGCCAGCCTAAGACTCTCTGTCTGTGTAATGGCATGTTAAAACTGTTGTGGTTGCAAATTCTTCCATGTGGAGAGTAATATCACTAGGAGTATTGGGTCAGATGTGGCCCTTCCCTGTTCGAGATTTACATTACGATCTGTGGATGAATAAATGAACTGCATTACTGAATTCCACCTTGTAAAAAGGGTTTGTGACGTGTGTGAGCTAGAAGTCAGACTTCTGTCCTCGGATTCTCAGAAGCCCATACCCTTAGAAGCTACTGCACCCTCCTTCTATTGTAGAGCGGTACACAAAAACAACACAACTTTCTTGTTAAATTGTTGTTGATTTTAGATTTAAAATCTCACTCAAGTTCAGATAACAAACTCATTTATCGAGAGAACAATTTAATAAGCCAATGTCCTGGCATAGGTATAACGCATTTTTCTCTTGATCGGGGCGTCCCAGGTTCGAGTCCCGGTTCGGGCATGGTTGTTCTTCTATGTCGTATCAGTAGAGTGTATGAATTCCCCTCTACCATGCTGTGCAAGCGACTGTGATGAGATAATAGCGAAATCGTACTCCTGTCCCTAGTTGGCGCTACTTCAAAACAAGAGACGCACCTTTCGGCTTAAAATAGCTGATGCATCAGCGAAGTTTGTCCATGGCAAGTTCTCTTAGAAACAACAAGCAGAAGAAATTTAATAATATTTTAAAGGTTCAATAGGTTGTGCATAGAATTTAGAGTTGATTTTCAGAAAGATATATAGAACTTTTTAATTCAGAAATTAATAATATTTTCAAATTCCAAAGCAGAAATATTTCTTTAATTTCATCTCAAAATGTTCTTTTAATTATTAACATTCGAATATATTATTTAAAACATTTTCTCTGGACTTTGATTACAATACTTTTATATAAAATAAAATAATGGAGAATAAATTATCTTTAAGTAACATATAGTTATGGGAATAATGAAATTTTTAAGCGTAGTAACAAATATTAATAAAATGGCAACAATTAATAAAAATAGGTATAATTTATAGAAAAATTTGGAGTTAAGGTTAGGATTTGTAGTTATTATTGAAAGGACCTACAAGGAATTTTTTTTAAAAAAAAGGGCGCTATTCTTATCATTTATTAAAAAATAATAGTTAGAATTGCTTCAGAAAAATAATACTATCCACTTAGAAATTCATATTTTTCATATAGTATAATAAAAATCTCCCTTTCATACAATTTAAATGAAACTGAAAATGATTTTTCCACGATTTTCTACCACATTTAGAAAATAAAGAATACCACCCCATTCGATGAAAGGATATACAAGTCACGTTCGCTTATCGCTGAAAGTAGTTTAGTTTATTTTACCAGTGAAACTGGTTAAAGGATTTCGAATACCGACCAGTGATAAAAATTGGCTTTTATTGAGGAGGAATTTTGGCTTTATTTTTCAGTTGGGATAAAAATCTTGGCGAAAGTTCAGCTATCCATTTTTGCCCGAATAGCGTTGAACCAATCCAACCTATGCGTTAATGAGTGTGATTTGTCACCAAATCTATTTTCCATCGAGGCATTACAAATCCCAGAACAATGGGGGGAATCATTTTAGATACAGATTGGACACTTTCCTACACTTTGTTTCGTGAAACGTAAAAGTTCTTCAGGATTAGAGACATCGGTTATGAGAAAAGAGATGATGTCGTCAGTAGTAACTAATAATAAGAACAATCGGATTCGATGTCTAACAATGGTATCAGTAGGAAGTACCGATGCAAAGATACCATCAGTCGAAATGTACAAATCTTTCGAACAAGATTTCTTCCTACTTCGTGTTTCCGATAATTTTTTGTGGAAGTTCGTCGCTGGATGTAGAAAATAGTCACACGCACGTGAAATCTAGATAAAAAATTTACGTTCATGTATTGTAGTTTTATTTTTAACCCTTGTTGCGAATGGAAGATATTATTCGAAAAGGAAAAATTTATCAAAAATGAGATTTACAATCAAATATGTGTAGATTTGTTAAGAAATAATCTGATGATTTTGATTCTAAAATTAAATTCGTTCTCAAAATAATTTTTATATAGGTTCTGTAGATTACTCTTGGTATGCCCCATGACGGCACGCCTACTCGAAAGGATGTAAAATCATCGGGAAGGGAATCCTTATTTATTTATTGAAAAGTTTACAATCATCGCTAGAATATGGGAAGTAATTAAATGAATCATTATAGTTTATTAGACAAAAATAAAATATTTAAATTGAATAGTGAGCAAACCATTCTAGATTCAATAAACTAAATTGAAAATTGCAAACAAAAAGCAGTAATACATATCAATATAAAAAAAAAACAATGTCTAAAGGATGGAAAATATAGTATATTATAAAGCGATTTCAAACAACTCACTAGTGTTTGAAGCACCAAGTGAACCCATTATATAAAATGAGTAATTAGAAAAAGACTAAATTGAAAAGTACATACAGAAAGTTGTAACGCATATCACTACAGAATATTACAATGTCTAAAGGATGGAAGATATAGTATACTATAAAGCGATATCAAACAACTCACTATTGTTTGAATCACTAAGTGAACCCATGATATAAAATGAGTATTTAGAAAAAGACTAAATTGAAAAGTACACACAGAAAACAGTAACACATATCACTACAGGATATTACAATGTCTAAAGGATGGAAGATATAGTATATTATATAGCGATATCAGACTACTCACTAGTGTTTGAAACACCAAGTGAACCCATTATATAAAATGAGTATTTAGAAAAAGACTAAATTGAAAAGTACACACAGAAAGCAATAACGCATATCACTACAGAATACTACAATGTGTAAAGGATGGAAGATATAGTATACTATAAAGCGATATCAAACGACTCACTAGGGTTTGAAACACCAAGTGAACCCATTATTTAAATGAGTCATTAGAAAAAGACTAATTAGAAAAGTACACACAGAAAGCAGTAACACCTATCAGTACAAGTATTACAATTTCTAAAGGTTGGGAAATATAGTATATTATATAGCGATATCAGACTATTCACTAGTGTTTGAAACACCAAGTGAACCCATTATATAAAATGAGTCATTAGAAAAGACTAATTTGAAAAGTACACACAGAAAGCGGTAACACATTTAGGATACATTTTTTTAAAGACGTTATGACGTTATGGGATTTGACTATGATAGAAAGGTTCATTTATAATTTAAACAGAATAAGGTCAAGGTTAATATCTATCGCAATTTCTTCAATAAGAAAAGTTCATAAGGGAATAATTAAAATTTAGACATCAGAGTTCAATTAAAATAAGTTACATTTTTACTGAATCATCTGGATTTTGAAGGAGGAAAATTAAATATTCTATGCTCATTTTTTGAGTTACTTTTTTGTTTAATTCAAAAAATGTGTTATGTTTATTAATAATAAAATTAAACATTTTTTAACTGTAACTTATAATTAAAGCTTGTCCCAGCTACATAGAAAGCGTGCATACTTGAAAAAGAATAGGAAAATTGCTGCATATACGAGTAGAATACAAAATGAAAGAACACAAGGCCAGGTACATAAAGCAATATTTAACTATGATGTCATACATGTTCTTGAAAGTTCAGGCTAAAAGCATTCCAGACTTAGCCGCAAATACTTTTCTGCTGTATTAAAAGCGCTTCAAACCGAACAATAGAAATAGGTTTTTTTTACATAAGACAGAATACTTCTCCAAGCTGAATACAAAAGTGAAACGAACCTATTTTTAAGGAAGGCCTTGGATTATATTAACTTGATTTAAGATCCATTAAAATCAACTGTCATACCTAGAAAATAATTCATAAAAATTGTTGGGTATTTAACTTTTGCAATAATTAATATTTAGTAATTTAATAACAATTAATAATTGATTTACTATGAATAAAATTGTTCAACTTAATAATCTCTTTTTACCTATTATTGAGGATAAAATATGTAGAAATGTTTTATTAACTAATGTATTATTTTATAAATTTTTGATTAAAGATTGAAAGATTTTTTTTTGCAAATAAAAATTAATCATTAATGTTTGAAGTTAAAAAGTTATCCAAATTAAGTATGATTAAGTATAAAATTTCATTTTAATAATATATGTAAAAAATAATTTTTCACAAAAAGAAGGATTTTTTATAGAAGTTGAGACATATATATATATTTTTCAATCTTCTTACTACAAAAAAATAAATGCTTCTATTTTTACAATAAAACATTCAGGAAACTACAATTACAACTATAATATATACATACAAAATTTATTTACATAGAATATTACAAAAAATATTTACTCAAAATGGATATTTTCTAAAGAAAAAGATGATGATCTCGTGTCCACTTTACAACAGAAGGGGGGGGGGGGCTAAGTGCAGTAGCTTCGGAGGGTAGGGACCCCCTGAGCACCCGAAGGCAGAAGTCTGACATCTAGCTCATATGAAAATGACCCACACATCACATTCGCTTGCACAGCCCGTTTTATAAGGGGGTACATTCTCACACCACACATATAGGACGCAGAAGAACAACCATGCCCTGCTTGGGACTCGGACCCGGGATGCCCGGATCACGAGAAGGACGCGCTACCTCTGTGCCAGGATGCCAGCTCTCTAGAAAATACGTGTATGAAGTGAAACCCCACGAAAATTTTAAAGCATTTCCTTTGCCTAAATATTTGCCAAAAATATTCATTGACTTATAAAGTAATAAAAAAAGCTACTGTCCAACATTATCGCCAAATTTGAAATCATCGCCAATAAGTTCCCAAACTGCCAATAATGGCAATCCGGCAATGGTGTAATCCGTTGATCTTTATCGCCAAATTTAAATCCGTCGCCAAATAGTTACTAAATCATTGGCGATCGTTGGCGAAGACGGTATAATACGTAAGTACCAATAAAACATGTATAATATTATCAAAACAACATGATTTTTCTGTCATAATTGATTGTCACTGTTGACAATGCTTTCAATAAGGTAACCACGAGCAGCAAGTTATATGTATGATATTTAGTTAAAAACAATCACAACCGATGTTTCGAGTGATTCGTCTAGTCACTAAAGTTGACTGTAATATAATATTCTGGTAACTTAAATATTTATTTTCACCAAAAAAAACTGAGTATAATTTACAGATAAAGTATAATAATAAACTCAAAATTACGAATGATGTTATATCCATCAATCGTGATAATCATGGCATAACTTGTAAGAAAACTAATGACATTGCCGAAAAAACAGTCACTTGAAACAACTAAGACAATAAAAAATGAACATCTAAGAAAAATTCAAAACAAATTTGATTCAGTTACTTAATTTTAAAACAAAATATTATGTGTTAAAAGAAGGAAAATAACATTATCTATAGCAGAAATTTAATGTACTCATTAAATTATTTCAGTATTTTGAAAATTCATTGATTTGATTTAAAAGTAAAAACTGTTTGAAGAAAACTTAATTAAAGTTTCACATTGAAACAATAATAAAAATTCCAAGAACTAATAAACTGAAATTCATCATGCTTGGGAAAAAAACTTTTGAACTAAGTCGCAATTACAACTGTCCCATACTTTCATAAATTATATATAGATAATTTCATAACAAAAAAATTAGTCTTATATTACAGAGGCTGAGCTGGAATGTTTGATTTTAGACTTACAAAAACTTGTTCCGAAAATTTTCTTCTCTATTTAATGCTCCAAATTTCAGCTAAACATTTTTAAAAAATAATCTAAATTTATTATCAAATATATATCGATAAAAAATTAAAAATGTTGAAATATACTTAAATTTTGGGGGGAGTAAAAAAAAGTTTATTTTGAAATATAGTTTCTTTATTTTTTGTAAACATAATATTTAAATCATTTGTTGCAAGGATATGTTCTATTTGTAATTTGAAAGTAAAGTATTTTATTATAATTTTAAGAAAATTATATTTTTGTTCATATCGAATTTTTTTTAGATATTTATATCTATTCGAACGTCTGTTATGCAAAATTCCTTACCAATCATAACTTGATACTTCTTAAACGAACTGTAACCAATCAAAATCTAAACGAGATTCGATCGTTGTTTTGTTTTGTCTCAAAACAGTTTTTCCTTTAGCTATAATAAGACCATTGCTTTCGTTTTTTAAAAGACAATCATTAAATCCATTTCCATCAGTTGCATGCACTTTCATGATGTTTGATATCAATACTCATTTTAGGTTAATTTCAAAAATTACTCAACAGGGAATATCTATTATGTATGGAAATATTTTCCAAGTTCAAATAGGTTTTCACGTTCTTAAGCTTGCCTTTCCTGACTTTATTTAAAAATATATGCGAAAAAGAATTTCATCGATGTCATTTGTAAAAATATGTATTTTGTTGTGTTTCTTATGGCACTTGTCGTGGACAAGCTCGCTGAGGAAGCGATTTTAAGGCGAGGGTGTGTCTCTTGTTTTAGGAAGCAAGAGTATGTCTTATCTACTCACGCATTACATTCGCTTGCACAGCCCCTTTATATAGGGGGGGGAGGGCACATTCACATATCTCGCACATAGAGCAGGTTTGATTCTATATATGTCAACATTTCTTGCTTAAATTCTAAATAGCTAAGAATAGTTTAACTATATTGGATACAAGAAATACCATATCTCACGTGGGATTATTTATATGAGACATTATTTAAAAGAAAATTTGAGAAAAATAAAAACATTTTGTAACACCAAGTGAAAATTGATATATGTTCTAAGTAACTTATAAGAGATTTTAAGATAAATTTTAGATTGCCCAAGATAATACAAATATGTATATATAATCGTCCAACATTGTCTATAAAGCTAGGTGGAGTTCAAAATATACCTACCTTTTGGTCTGCATTATTAATAGATGTCAAATCCCTATTTCTATCTAGAAGCAGAAACATTTTTAAAAATATTACTATGGACAAATTTACTGGCGTAAGATCAAAACTATGAATAAAAAATTATTAACGGATAATAAACTTCACATTTTAAGAACATTTTTAAATACTGGATTATAGCAAAAGTTAATAAGCTGAGGTCTGCATTTTGTGTTATTTTAGATTTAAACTGATTTTAGTAATTACTTTTGATATGAGTAATTCTATTTCAAAAAAAAGTTTCTAATATTATTATATATTTACTTTTGAAATATACTTCAAAATTATTTTTTTATTTCTTAAATTCTCTGCTAATTTGCACGAAATTTTCTATTTCGTGTTTCATTAATTAGAGTTTGACAATATATTCAAAATATTGTTAATGGAATAACATCTCATCTAGAGGAGTACATCTACTTTTTTTACGAATTTGGAATATTTTTCTAAATAATTTATTTATAAAGGTCTCAAGTTATGTTTACTACAAGTTTTATTCTCATTAACTCATGTGCTAACCTTATTTTGAAATTTGATGTGCTTCTTACTAGAGAAAAAAATACAACATTGTAACACATGTTATATGTCATGAGCAGTTTTTTTTTTTGTTATGTAGTAGTAAAGTCATGTGAACTGACTACGAATATAAAGTATAGTAAAAGTCGTTGTAATGTTCTTAAATTTCATTAAAAGTTATTTGCGATGTAGTTAAGATAAGTATAATTTGTAGAGCAAGTTACGATGGAATTTTCATTAAAAAAATTACCATGAAAAATCGCTACTAATAAAAAAATGCTTCTAATAAAAGGAATGAAACATAACATTTGACATTTTAATATATAGGAATAAGATAAGGGTAACATGCATCATCATTATATGATTATTTCTATAAAGATTTTCCAAGTATAACAATGAGCTATGAACTTGCAAGGCCTTTCAAGGTCATTGATTTAGTATAAATAAGAAAATAGATTTGATTCTAATTTATTTTCCACTTCTTTAAAATCGAATCTTATAAAGCAGAAAAAAAGCCCTGTCGCTTGAAAATTAATCTAATACAGTTTACCTTGTATTGGGATATAACACTCATTTGCAAGAGGAAGAAAAAAGCGTTCACATTTTTCGCAGTGTTCCTAAAGAGATAAATAAAGCTTTCTGTCAAAGATTTAACAATAGTGAGTCGCAACAGAATTTCAAAATATGAGATAAGTTGGTACTAAATTTTAATGTTTGATATCTGTTGGATTGATCAATTCTCATAACTACATGCTTAGTTAAATAAAATTTGAAAATTTATTTTAATAGAAAATAGCTTGGTGGCCGATAACAGAAAAGGACCAAAGTTTGAATTTCTATTTTAGTATGATATCTTCATTGTATGATATAAAAATAGCTAACCAAAAAAAACATTATGAATAAATGAAATTAAAAAATTAAAATAATTTCTTTAAAAAGACAAGCCTAAATAGTATATTTTATAAACAAAATATTGAATTTTCCTTTTGAAATTCAACCGCATAGGTGCAATATGATTTACTTTATTTAGGTAAAATTAGTCCATTTTATTAACCACCTGATTCCCCTGAAATATAGATGTAGCTTCAATTGAAACTCATTTTCATAGCTTTGTTTATATTATAGCCCCATTAGCAAAGAATTGTAAGCTTCCAACCAATAAAGACATTTAAATATTTGTGGTAGTAGAACTCAAGTTACATGTTAAATTTTCTTGAAAATCAAACATAATTGTTTGCATTGTCTAAATTTTAATGTAAAACGTGGTACTTTAAATCCATCCAATCTGCCTAATATTTCTGAAGTCTTCTGATAGAGATGATCGGCACGTTTCTAATTTTAATATTTCAGGAATTTTATATTTATTATATTGTGAAAACTTCTGAAATTTCTGAGTATAATGCTTAGAAACAGAATCTTGGCTAATTGTTCCAGTTATTACTCATTTTAATATTTATGTGCAAGTAAATAAAATACTTTTGGGTACCATTACAGATGGACTTCATGATGATGTCTTTTTTACATGTAAAACGAATTTACAGAAGGAAATTCGAAGAGAAGTGTAATAAATTTTCTACCTAGGTGCCATTTATCCTTGTCGCATCATTGAAACAAAGAAACAAATCAAAATTATACCCTAGTGGGAACCAGAGGAGGATTGCTTCTTTTAAATGTTCCCGTATATTCGCTGAAAACTTGAAAAACTTGAAAAAAATTTCTCAATCTCTCGTGTTTTCTTGGTGAGTTATTTGGAGATTAGTTTCTGGCATGCTTTAACAGTATCCAAAAACTGAATTGATGTTTTAGATACCTTTTTCATTGCTAATTGAAATAAAAATTAGATCCAAAACTTCCCTTGTAAACAAAAAATTGATATACTTAAGTCAATGCGTTTTTGAGTTATCACACTCACTACTTCTGAAAGTACAGATCGACAGATGTCCATCCCTTGTTAGATCTGTATAAAATTTGATTGGTGGCCGCAGTATAGATGTAAAAAAGGTGTCCCATATTTCATCTAGATATCTTATTTATTTTTGTAATCATCACGTTAACTTGCATTCCAAATCTATTCAGGCGAACTTATTCTAAACAGTCTGTACTCAAAATTTGATATAAAAACTGTATACCGTCTAGGTTAAAGATTTTTTTAAAATTATTTTTGTTACAGACAGACGGAGGCAAACATACAAATATAATTTTAAAAATGTGTTTTTTGGACTCAGAAAGGTCTAAAATGTGGATGTTTGTGAAAATTTCAAGTGCAATCTTTTGACGATTTCTATTCTTTCTTTATACTACATATACGAGAAAATAAAAAAGGAGAAAAAGAGCGTGAAATATATCGTTCATTCTTCTATTTCATATCCAATACCTTCCATATCCTCCATTTGTCTTTCATAAGTTTCGAATTTCTGCTCAGAAAAAGAGCATAAAAAATTCATTTCGTTGGACAAAGGCATTGTTCCTATTCAAGGTTTTTTTTTTGACATTTTTGAAGAGCAACAAAAAGATTCCAGGGGGAAAGTGAAATGAGTCACCTGTAAAGCACCCGACTGAAACTAAATATCCTGATGATTTATTAATAAGGAAGGGCATTTTAACACTCTTTAACTTAATGGGTAGGAAAAAAAAACCATTTACTAAAGCTTTCTTCACCGAAGAGCAAGGAATATTTTTATGCCATTTTTCCTGTTCCAAGATGAGTCAACCTTATTTGTTGCTTACTTAGTAATTATGAAATTTTTATTCTAGTATAATAGCACTGTAATCGGTTAATTTTGTATTCCATGCATTTAAAATTGGACTCTAGCTTCTGTTTCTTTAAACATACATGTTCATTAAGTTGCTTTTAAATTATTATTTTAGGAAGATGCTCCTAAAAGTAAAAGCATTAATGATAGATTTTAAAAAATGTTAGCGTATTTTATTTTCAATTTGTTTATTTTATTTCCTTGAATGAGAATATTTTATGGGAAAAAATTTCGTATTGTAACTAATACCTTTGCAAGAAATTTCAATTTTTTGTTAAAAATCATATTTATTTACAATAATGACTGTGAATAAAAAGAAGCAAAGAGAGTGAAAGTGCTTTCTGAACGACTTCCTCATAAATCTATGCATTTATTTTTTAATTTCGTAAAATTGTAAAAATAATCGAGGTTGTATATAAAACTTTTCCCTGTTGATTTGGGAGACCAACATTTGATATAGATATACAAATTTGTTTTCTAAGATCAAATACCAAATTTCCTTTAGAAAGCTCACTAAAGTTTTGATTTGTCACATTTACACTCTGACAATACACATAGCAACAATTTAATGCTCATTCTACTATTTTCTACATCAAATTTTGCTCATTTAGCTCACTGTTTTTTGTAGATATTTTTTTATAGATTTATAGATATCCCACTGGGTTTTTTTTGTAGATTTTTCTGCTCATTGCTGTAGATTGACTGTATTTTTGTAGTTATATCAAATGCAAAAAAAATATCTTTTTTGTAAATGCATACATTAAATTTTGCCCATTTTTCTCACTGTTTTTTGTATATTCCCGTAAAAACGAATAGATAGATAGGTAGATACACTTGCTAACATTTCCACAAAAATCTCATAAGTATAACCAATTTTGAAGGTAGAACCAACTACCAAATTTCATTTAGCTAGTCCGTATATCTTTCTGTCCAGCCTTCACAGAAAAACAAGGACAAAATTTAAAAGGCGGTGGAGGAAGAATTTGTGCAAAGAGATTTTAAATGAGAAGATATATAAAAATCTGGTAATGCAAAATTTCGGTAAAAACAGTTCTTTATCTTTTGCTACACTATCAATAACAGTCTAACTCGATATCAACAAAGGAAGACACTATTTTGTATTACTAAAAGTTTACAACAAAACTTTAATAAAACTATGTATATATCAAATACAAATTTCACTTTAGATTAAAAACAATTATTTTAAGAAGTGAAAATAGTCATGGTTATTAAATTATCCATAAAAATGGACAAATTAAGCAAAATTTAACCTTGTGCAAGCCAAAATAAAGTTATTACGCGTTTTCTCTTTATATTTATATAACTTTATATTAATCAATTTATTTCAGAAAAAATGGTGGAATATTAATTATATCGTAATATCTTTTATCTATTCACACACTCAAAACAAACTCCTTAGTTGTCACAACAAGGATGTTGCACATATTGCTTTATTGATTTCTAGCCGCTTTTGACAACCAGTTCGATTGCTGAAATTAATGGTTATAAAAAATATCTATGATACGTCTTTCTCTCTCTCTCTCTTTGTAGTTTTATCTTAACGAATTCCTCAGCAAAATATTTTTAAGTTTTAAATTTTGATAGACAAGCAACTCATACTATTTAAAAAATTGTATATTGTAATTGAATATAATACCAATTGCTGCAATTATAACACAGCAAAGAGCTGAAGTACTTTTTTTAAAAAAAATAAGCGTTTTAAAAGAAAATCTGATCAAGGCTTTATCCTGAAATTAAAATTTTAATCATAAATAGCAAAATATCAGAAATTTATTTCAAGCATATCTTGCACTGAAATTTATTCAACATGAACTATGACCCTAACATTAACTTTCAGTAATTGAAACAATACAGGGGGAAATATTAGAAGTAATAATAAAAGATATTTCAATTTCATTTCAACAATAATACATATTGTAAAATAAATTTAAAGTATTTGTAAAAAAATTAAAAACAGAAGAAAATTACGCAGCAAAAAAACTGGTATCACTGAAAAGATAATGTTTTGAATTTTAATGTAATGTAAATATAATTTTTTTGTAATAATTTTAGAAGTTAGTGGGAAGGAATACGAAATTTCAATTATTCATTCTGAGGTGAGAACAAAAATCGTTCTGAAGTGCTCGTTCTCTTTGTCTAATATATATATATATATATATATATATATATATATATATATGCAAAATTTGTGACTTTTAGCTCAAACAATTGAGCTTCTAGAGCATCGATACACATATTCTTTCATTAGTAGACATTGACTAAAGAATGATTAAATTTAAATTCCTCGTTAACTTCAATTTCAGTTATTATCTTCATTTTGGTCATTCTACAACTCTTTTTAACACAACATAAATATTTATATTACCCTTAATAGTCTTTCCAAATAAACCCTTCATTATTTACTATCAAGACAAAATATGATGTTGTTTTGGGGATGATGTTTTGGCGCCAACAAAATTCCGCAGACGAAAAATAAAAATTTTATTATTTGCACAAGCATATCAAAAAATCAGTTTTTAATCACGTGTTGACATCATATTCGCAAAAGCTCTGATTAAAAAAATAAGTCAATGACTGCAGCCAATAAAACCTGTAAAAATGTCATTTTGTGCACGTGATTATATGAAATGAAATAAATAGAAAATGGGATATTTTTTTAAGCAATGAACGCGAAACAAAGTTTTTTGGATCGTTTGCAATACTAAAATGGCTCATTCAATGAAACCATGAAAATGAATAAAAATTATTATTTAATTTGCATGAGCACGTGGTGCTTTGCCGTTCAAGAAATGATGTTCTGACATGATACATTGAAATATGCATAGCAGATTTCATTTTAATCTTTTTATCACAGTCAGTCACCCCCATTATCACAGAAATAAGCCATTTCAACGAGAATTATTGTGGCTAACTGTTATGCTTATAAAATATTCAAATTTTTGCACCCAAAAGTTTCATGAATTCTCAATCTTTTGGAAAAGGCTAAACATCTTCATCCATCAATTTTTTTAATGTTTTCAAATTTCCAGGATATTTCAATATTGTGTTAAAATTACTATATAAACTCTTTAATGTCGATAAAATTAGGGTCATATATCTTTTTTATAGCAGAATATATATATATATATAT
>JAOUZG010038069.1:3997048-4029794 GCA_026289955.1 Argiope argentata | reverse complement strand
ATATATATATATATATATATATATATATATATATATATATATATATACTAATTAATTTTCAAAGCCCTATCTTAATTTAGCCCATAGTAACATAATTCTAAAATATTCTCTTATTTCCTGATCCATTCCACTTGTTCTATTTAATTAATTCAAAAGAAGCTCTATAAAATTGCTGAATTACCTAAATGGCATGCTATTTTCCTACGCTCCGTGTGAAGAGATAGAAATTGTTATTAGTAAATTCTTTTAAAAGATCCCTATGATTCCCTTGAACGAGCTGTACATGTGATTGACATTCTTCAAAAATCCCTATTAAAATCTCAAGGTATATATTCAGAGGGATGAAAGTTTAATCAGCTTTTCGTCATTCCTTTTTGTCTCGTTGTGTGTCTTGCTCGTTGCTTTTGCTTGTACACAATACATGCTTCCCGTGATGAAATAAAGCGAACTTAAAAAATTTAAATTGTTATCTATGTCAAATTTAATTTAATGTTATTTTTGATTTTCGTTATATGGAAATTCTCTTAAAAAACAATAGAAGAATTATTTTGTGAATAAGTAGCTTAAAAAAATTAAATTGCTAGAAACAGTCATATACTGTCAATTGGGAAAATGTTTTAAATAGCATAAAGAATTTCTCTCTCTCTCTCTCTCTCTCTGTGTGTGTGTGTGTCTGTCTGTCTGTCTTTGTGTGTGAACATTTTCCCCCCTAACAGTATATACTGTTAGATTTTAATAGGGGTGTTTTACACATGACATGTCAATCGCGTGTACATCTCGTGTAAGAGAATCATAGGGATCTTTTAAAGGAATGTTCTTGGCCGGACAGTTTTTATCTCTTCACTCGGAGTGAGGGGATTTATCATCTTTTAGCTGATTCAACAATTACAAAGTTTCTGTTCAATCAATTAACTAGAACAAGTGAAATGGATCATGTACATGAAAATATTTTTCGAATGAAGTCACTATGGATAAATTTAGATAAATATTTGGAAATTAATTAGGGATTAGTTTTTAATATTTTATAAGGTATTTATTAAATTATCCACCAATCTAGGATTAGAAATCTGTTTGTTTTCGATTTTATAATTTTTATGGGATCGACGAGAATTTAGTTTTTAGTTACAATTCCTTCCCTCATATAAAACTATTTTTTGTCTTGATTTTTTATGTATTTGATCATCTAATTGCATTTACTTACCTTTCTTATCGGTTTTATATTAATAAACCAATTTAAAAAAATATTTAAAGCTCTTACCGAATTCATGACTATTTAAAAATTCATAATTTTATATGAAAACGTTTCAAAGACAGAAGATTCAAAAGAAATTATCAAGAAAAATTAATGATAAACATTTTTGTGGAATAAAAGCGGACAGCGAGAGACAATTTTAATACTTGTTGCTAAAAGAAAATCTTTAATATAAGTAGATGGATGAAAAAGAATAAAACCAGGTTGAAAAAATGTTATGAAACTGTATTAAAGCATAAACAATAATGCATTTGAAAAAAAATGAAATTAACCCCTTCAGAATTTTCCAGACAAAGAGAGCAAAACTATCGACGGCGGGTATATTATTTTGTTTCACTCCAAATGGAAGAAGACTATGGAAAACTCGTCTGAGTAAATATTATTGCTATTGCATATTAGAACCTTTATTAGGTAATTTCAGTTTATTTATTTCTGATCATTTTTTACAATTATTGTAGGAAATTATTAATGTCTCATTAAAATCTGACATATTGTTGTTTTATTAACGGAAATTTTATAAAAGATTTATATTCATTAGCTGATTATTATCTGATTAATAATAAGGATAATATTAATGAAATTATGTGGTTTGATTAAATAAAATTTCATCAACCTATACATAGCTGAAAATTCTTTTTCAGAAGAGGAAGAATTCAATTACCATTTTACCTTTTCCTTTTCCTCAAAAATCAATCAGTTCCTGTTATCTTTTTATAAACAATATAATTTCTTTTGAATAATAAACTTTCTAAAAATTGTTAATATTTTTCCGTTTCTACTACTTTATAAGAATTTTCAAAACAATTTTTATTATAAAACGTATAAATAAGTATGCTATTATTAGTCTTTTACTTGTGATTCAGTTTGAATATCATATCTACAAACGGCAGTTTCATCTGAAAAAACATTAGTTTAAATTTAGCTGGTAAAAAACAAATATATTTCTTTTTAATTTTGAAATTGATTTATATGATAACAAAACTATAGCTTCCTTTCATGAAAGTTAAAAAACATAATCATTTATTATTTCCATTCATCTGTCAATTTCTTTCAAAGAGAAACCAAAATGAGAATGTGTTGAAATTATACGAGTACGAATTTTTGAAATTATCACTCATTTATCATTTTATAAATTCTAAATCTTTTACATGCCCCATTTGTTAAAATAAAAATATCCTTGAATTCTTGTCAACTAAGAAATAAAAAGGCAGGAAAAAAGACTTGGAATAAGAGGCATAAAATGCATTGTGAAATGAAAAAAAGTAATATGATATTTAAATTCGTACTTTTGAAATGTGATATTATGATTTTAGATCGATTTTGAAATTGTCGGTTTATTAAGGTGGTGGGTTGAAGAATTAAAGAACAACAAAAAAAAGGAAGAAAATTTTTATTTCATACATAGAAATAAAAACTCATAATGATACGTTGTTGTTTTCGTTTTCCGCTTTACAACGGAAGGAGGAGTGCAGTAGTTTCTGAGAGTATGGACCCCTAAGTACCCGAGGGCAGAAGTCTGACTTCAGCTCACACTCGTCACAAATTCTTTTTACCGGGTGGACTTCATTTATGCATTTCATTCATTCATCCACAGGTAGTAATTTAGATCTGAAACAGAGAACGATCATCCCTGACCCAGTAATTCTTAGAAATATTACTCTCGACATGGATAACTTTGTCACCAAGATATATTTAGCATACGTCGGCCACCACACACACGAAGAGTTTTCGGCTGGCAGGTTTGAAATAGCAGTCCAAGGGACGCGAATCCAACGCCCTACCAACCAGAATATCCCGGCCTAATAAAAAGATATAATGCATCGATGTTCTTTCCAATGATCTCAAGTGATAATACTTGGTTTTAATATGCTCTTTCAACGTCTTAGATCTAATAGATCTAAGAAATGAACTTTTTTTTCAAAGTAACTGATAGTAGTTTGAAAAAGTTTTTGAAAAATGGAACATAATTCCAGATAGTTGTATTTATGAGACATAATAGCTCTAGTTAGAAATTATTTTGAAGTAAAAATAAATGAAAAAAAAATATTAATTTGAAGCTGCTGGATAAGCCATAATAACTACAAGATCGCAGATATGGATAGCCAAATAGTTAAACTGTTTCAACACTAGAAATCAAAAAATAAACAATAGATTTTTTTTGTTATTTCAATCATTTAAAATGTTTAAATTGAGTATACTCTAATGAGTTTGCATTCTTAATTTTTAAAGCATTCATAGCAGTTTTAAACGTGTAATTTTTTCTTCTTGATATAAACAAAATAAAACAAAAGGCTACATTAACTACGCGTTTTAATCAGAAATAGAGTTGATAAAAGTGTAGCGATAATTCAATCATCTAAGCAATATGTAATTTTTAGGAGGGAAAAAAGATTGCGCATTACAATAAATCAGCGACGTGGGAATATTATGGTTTTGTTATAAGCAGGCAAAAATCAAAGAAAAAAAGAAGGCTAACGTAATTTATTGTAATAATTTGTAATGATGTAAAAAAATATCATTTAAAAATTTCATTGACTGATGATTTTCTTTGACAGAAAATCTAAATTTTAAAGAAATCTAATTAGAATAAGGAAATATTGATTATATAATTGTTTTGAATTATTACACTATGATATTGAAAGATAAACGCGTCTGAATAGAAAATTAAGAGAGTCATATTTTGCTCATCCTTAGTATAAGGCTATTCACAGTTTGATAATATCATTTGCAAATTATCAATAAAATTTAGAGTTGCATGGATTGACTTATCCTCTTTTGGCCTAATAAAAGGTTTATTCTTCCGTTGATGTTATAATATAATATGACATAAAGATCCTCATTTCAATTTTGAAGTCTGCAGTTCAATACAAAACCGTAAGATCAAAAATAATTGTAATTTGATGATTCGTTAATGATTAATTTTATTTCAGAATATGCTGTAACTCAGTAATATCATATCATTCGATATCGGTAATTACGAGTTATTAATAGTTAAAATAATCCGGAATTCAAAATATTTATTTTTAAAAAAAAACTATGCTGTGAATAATGTTGAATTATATTCAATAATATGTGCTGCCATCTATACAAGAAAAGTAGAACTACAGTCTAATACTCAAGGTTTTGATAAAGATTAGGGTAGTACTGCCATCTATTGAGTAAATATTTTATTAGAAACGCAATGAAATCCAATTCGTTAGTTCAAAATATAAAATAAATGTGAGAAGAATATTATAATACATGTTAGCTGAAAATTTTATAAAAAAATTCTGAAATAAAAACAAAATAATTTTATTTTTATCATTTTTAGTTTTAAAGTAATGAAGATCGTGACACATCAGAATTCCACATAACTAATCTTTAATAAAAAAATAACTTGATTTGTTTGTTTCATCATTTAAAATTATACAGCTTTATTTACAGAAATATTTAATGACATTATTTATTCTTAAATACTTAACTATAATGGAAAGTAGGTGAAAAAATTTTATTTGATAATAAAGACAATCAAACATTTCGTACTTTTATTTTTAAATAAATAAATAATGCTTTTAATTTTTTTAATTACTTTTTTTAGCACCGTGTTACAGGTTCATACTGCTATCGTAGTTGTTAAATATGTTCAAATTTAACCTCATTTAAAGTATTGCGAAAATGTTTTACTAGAGAAGAAAATGACGATTCCATAGCACTATTGTTTACAGTGTAGACATTAATTGTTTTCATTAGATGTCTTCAATATTTTACATGAATAATGTGAAACTTTCAGTTTTTAACAAAAATATATGCTATTGATTCCAATGCTTCGCCATAAATAAATTGAAATTAAACTCTATTTTTTAATATTTAGACCCATTCTTTTTATTCTTGTTCTTTTCATTGAATCTCAGAAGTTAAAATTTCTGAAGATGTAAAATTTAAATAGAATCTTCAACAATTAAGTGTAGAATTAATGCCAATGACCATAAATATATGGTCAATTTGTGATGAATTTATACTGCCATCTGTAAGTGAAAAAACAAAACATTTTTATTCTTCGAAACTTATTTTTTCTAAATATTTCTCTAACCTGTTACGTTTCAAATTGTTTTCATTTTTTTTACTAACCAATAATTTTTTATAGTCATCATCGTTAAAAATAAGTGAAAATATTTCTTAAAAATTTAAAAAGTAAAACGAATTTTACTCTTTTATTTTTCCTTATTGCCATTTTAATGACACTAAAAGTGATCAATAATAATAAACTACAAACCGTGCTAGCAGTAAGCTATATATTATAATTGTCGTAATATACATATGGGGTTTTACTTAACATCTTCATTTAATTAATTTTTTTCCTATAAAATATACTTAATGACAAAAAACTCTAAAAGAAATTTGGATCGTTTATACTTTTTATTTGAAATAAAAATGATTGCATGTAATTAAATTTAAATGTATTTTTCCAAACTGCGCTAAAAACGAAAAATGATTATCACGTACAAACGAATTATAAAATCTTAAAAAAATATTGTCTATCAATATAATTTTATTTATTAAATTGTATAATCTATATTTTACTATTATATATTTATACAGTAAGCGTATATTTAATAAAAATGCATTTTTCAATGCAATTGTAAAATAAAAAGGTTTGTAAATCAAAAGAAAATGAATACATGAAATTTTACACTGAGATAAGAATATGAAAAAGAAGATAATTCCATCATTAATTCATACATCATTATTTTTTCACATGATGGACGTAACCGTTCGAACAATTAGGTCGTCAATCATATTTATAATCCACTCTAAATCCCCTCTCAGAATAAATTTTGACTGTTGGCGTTTTTCTTCTGGTAGGTATATTAAGATTATGATATAGGATGAAAGCAATATATTCGATGACAATATAATAACTAGCCTTTCATTCTTTTTATTATATGTACGTAAACAAGTTTAAGCAATTGTTTGGCCAAACAGAATATGCTTTTGAAATTGTTCCTTAGCTTTATTTAATGGCCTAATTGGTACAAGATGGATGGCCTAATTGGTACAAGAAACAAACGATCATAAAAATATACGAAAATCTACATCACTGCACAAGAACAGAAAAGAACGAAATTTTTTCCCCTTCAGTGATTTTACTATGATATTTTGATAGGTATTTCTTCGACAAAAGGAAAGTGAATCTTAGGTACCTTTAAGAAAATGCTGTAAGCATTAGGCATTTTTATTTCTTTTCTGAGAGCTTATGAAAACACTGATGTAACTAGTTTTCTAGACTGCTTATTAAAAATAATTTAATAAAAAGTTTGATTTTGATTAGGAAATAAAAGAACATTTTAGAATGAAGTTAATATTGGTTAGAATGAAGATAAAATTAGGATATTAAATAGGATTCAATTTAGATTTTAAAGTTTCATTACAGAGCAATACATGAGATTTTTTCGCAGCTTTAAACTTCGTATGAGAACTGTTGGAGCACTAAAATGGTGAACTGTTCAGACGTCTTTATTATTTTATCTATTTTTCTAGCAGACGTACACTCGTTCCATTAAAATGTTTTATTTCGACTTTGTTTACATAACATTCTTGACAAATAGTTCATAACGTTCAGAACAGCTCATATATAGTTTTAAGTATCAATCATATTGTCATGATATTCTTCCTACGTGATACGAGCATTTTTCAAATCTTCTAAACTTTTATGAAGGTATTTGACTTAGAGATATTTAACACTTTGAAAACATTCAATCATTTTACCTCGTTATAAGAGATAAAAAAATGCATGGATTTGAAGCAGCATCTGAAATGATTAAAAGGTGATATAAAAATGGTCACACGAGGTTGAACCGTATGTAATATCTAACCAGACAGCAAAGAAAACAAAGTAAAAATATGGTTAAATTACAATTTATAGTTTATTTTTATGGGATGTCTGTATCAACATTATTAAATATAATTTCGTGACATTTTCTTCCTGAAAAGCGTCAATTATATATTTCGGCAATATCGGTTTCCTCACTATAAGTGTTTTTAGTGATATTATAGATTTCAGAATAAACTATTCTTTTTCAATCTGAAATCTTATGATATCATTCTTTATTTTTAATGTACCATTCTTGTAATAATTTAAATTAGATTTTTGAATTGATTATATTGTATAGATTTAGAATTTTTGTGTTAAATAAACATTTATAAAGCTTTTATAAAACTAATTGAGTCTTGCATTTTTTTTTAAATTTTTGTATATTTTTTGAGAAAAAAGTAATTGTGGTTTTGAAGCAGAATTTCAAAGACGGCAAATTGTTTGTTGAAATAAAGAAAAATATGACTAAAATATAATTTAAAACTAAAATTATGATTTAATAAAAATATTATTCAAAACATTTTTTATTATTTTCTACATTTAAGTCCTTAATATTTTTCATAATTCTTGATATCATATTAATTTACTTAACTAATATTTCTCGAATGACTTAGTGAGTTGTGTCATAAAAGTAAAAATCATTTAAATTTATTTATTGTATAAAATTCAAAAATTCTTATTCTATTGTACAGTCATCGTGAATTATTTAAAGATATAAAATTTCAAACTTTTAGTTAACCAGAAAAAGGTAGAAAAATTGCAAAAATCTAGATTTGGAAATGTGATTGAAAGCAAATGTGAATGAAAAGTTAGCTAAAGAATGTAATTAAAATTACCAAGATGAATCTTCAAATGCTAAAAACGTTTTTACTGTTATTACCAGCCTAAGTTATAAATGAAATGTTACTATAGTTAGAAAAATACTTATTACTCAATTCTCATTTAATTTATGTGATTTTTACAAATATTTTAATTTAACAAATTAAGGAAATATCAATAAACAGCACAGTTTTATCAATAAAAATGATTATCATGAGTAATCCATTTATAAATAATGCAAATAATCATCTGAAATATTATCTAACAATTTCTTTCTTTAAGCCACATGCTTCAGTACAATTCTTAAAATTTCTCTCAGATGATAAAAAAAACTTTTTTTTTTTCAAAATTTGTAATTAAAAAAATGATTTATTATACTTTATAGTTCTTTATATGGAATTTTCTAATACCTGAAACGTTTAAATTTTTCCTCTTCTGAGTTTAAAAGATTTTTAATTAAGCACCAAAACCTTGTAGTAAAATTTAGTCCTCTATCCAATAATACATCCGGAGGCAAAGTTAGAGGCTTGTTTTATGTCTGAGGGAGGGGGGAGGAATTAGGTCTGTCGGTCTGAAAATACAAAATGAAATCTGCTATTCATATCTCAATGTATCATGTCAGAACATCATTTCTTGAACGACCAAGCAACACGGGCTCGTGCAAGTTAAATAATATTTTTATTCATTTTAATGGTTTCATTGAATGAGTCACTCTAGTATAGCAAACTATCCAAAAAACTTTGTCTCGCATTTATTTAAAAAAAATTACATTTCCCATTTATTTCATTTCGTATAATCCCGTGCTCAAAATGACATTTTTCTAAGTTTTATCTTTGGTACTCATTAACTTCTTTTTTTAATCGGAGCTTTTGTAAATGCAATAGCAATGCCTTATTAAAAACTGATTTTTTGAGATGCTCGTGCAGATATTCTTGTTCAAACTCTCATATTTGAGCGATACAAATTTTTAAGAAGAGTGGTGCTGATTCAAATACGTATCTTACTGTTAGATATCATCCCAAAATGATATTAAAAATAGTCCTCTTGTAGCTTAAAATAAAGATTCAAGTCTAACTTATATAAACTGAATCTTCTCAATTTACAATATTAAGTTAAATAATTGAGATATCAATCGATTCATGCATTATGTTTATTATCGCTCCAAAAAGACTAAAACCCAAGATTCGATAAACCATATTAGTGTGCAATTCATGCAATTAGACCAGCATAATCGATTCAATGATATCGTTACGATCTGTTTTAAAGTGCAAACTTTGGAAGATTTTTCTAAAAATAACATTAGGCTTAACATTCTAAAATAAATTACTGAAACCCCACATAATGGAGTAGGAAAGAAATTATAAATTTTATGAGACATTTTTTATCTATGATTAGACATTGCAGGGAATATCACTCTCAGAATCTGCCTATTTACATTGAAGAACTGTTTTGACAACATTCCCAGAATTGGGCTACTTTTTGACACAATACTTGAAATTTGTCTTATTTCAGTTCATCTTTCATGATAGAGATGATGCAATTATTACATTTAGAGATCAGAATGATCTTTAATTTTTATGTAGTTTCAAATCATGGATAACTATTATGGAATAAGAGGTCTTTATGACTTTATCTACATCTGCTTGAGGTTGCAATAAGGATTCTAAGGGTCCCCATGTACACAGAATTGCATATAACTTCATATGTTTCATGCCATCAATAGCTCAATAAATGAATCGATGTAACAATTCTATGATAGCCACTTTTGTATAAAATTGTGGTATTTACCATGTGAACTACTCTGCATTTTATAAAATTAAACAGGTAACTCAACCTGTCTACTTTTTCAACCTGTCTCAAACCAAGGGAGTCTCAATATTTCGTTTTTTCCTCCTGCTCTGAAAAAAAAAAGTGTGCCGCACCCCCCCCTTTTTTTAAAAAAAAATCATTAATGCTATATTACTTCAAATCATATTAACAGGATATTATTTTATCGAAAATCCTCTGACGGATATGCTTTCCAACTATAACTACGCATGATTATTTCATCCCATTGTTTTTAATGACTATTTAATATGCCTGTACTTAAGAATAATATTAAGTAATGAAAACTATAGATTCATGCTAACATTATAACTAACCACTTTTAATCAATAGAGATGGCCATAATTTCATTTTTTTCCTCCAAAAGTTTATTCAAACCTCTAATAATCAAAATGTTACCAATTAAATTGAAAGAAAACAGTTTTCCTCCAGAAACAAGAGTATAATAGAGTAAGGATTCTCTATTTTGCACTAATCATTTTATATAACGTTTTTTAGCAATGGTTTTTACCTTGATTTGTATAATGAGTTCATTATTTTTTATTTACCCCACCTCCAACCCCGGATATTACGATGATTTATTATGATGAAGACTTTGTTAAACAACGCTTTCTTACTCCCAAATTACTTAACCCTTATCATGGCAAGATTCCTTTTTTGAATAAAAGCAAAAAAATGGATATAGGTAGCTTTTTTGGGAAATTAAAAACCTCAAAAAAAAATCGTGATATGAAAATTTTGGAAAAACAAGATATATACTATTCTATACATTGCTATGCGTACAGTGATTAACGCATTTTTCGGAATGTATAGTATGCTATACTTTGCCATGCTTAGGGAGAGTTGGAATGTTACGGGTAGTTTTTAACATATACCAAAAGATTATTGTAAATAACATGATTTTAAATAAAAATCGTGGGAGTAAAAATGTTTAATAAAATAAATCTTTCTTGAACACTTTTTTACAAAATAATCGTAATATAATAATTCAGAGACTCTATTGCTTGCAATGGTACTCCAAAAAACAGTTTCGAATCCTCACATAACAAAGATGAACCTTACATTTTGTGTACATCGTACTTGCCTGGCCAGCTTTGCAGTACTTACACATTTGATATCCGGCTATTTGCGGCCAATGGTCATATTTGTCATACCGGATATCATCGCATGATCGTTCAGACAATCGGTTTTTTTTTATTTTTGCTCTGTCGGGAATTGAAACAAAATTTTTCACTAAAACGTTTCGACCCGTTTCAGTAGCACGCTGTAGATTTCATACCTAAAATCTTTTAGGCGATCCTGCTTTCTAGTGGTGTTGGTCATTTTGTTATGTCTCTTATGTAAAAGCCAAGCGTTGTTGAAGCATATATCCAAAAGTTGCAAGAAAATATTCATATTCCACCTGTGCGATCTTACTCCATAATGCAATCAGCATGTCTGCCAAATCGACACCTCCCGTGTGATGATTTTAGTCTTTAACATTTTTTTTTACATCAACAATTTACATCAACACTAGATTTTGCTTCTTTACTTAATCGTTTTATATTTTCGACAGGACATGCGTCATCATAAGAATTCACCAATGTGACTTGTTTTTTATCAAACCACTTGATACTAATTTTATTTTTATTACAAACAACCTAACAGAACTCACCTTTTCCTTTCTTTTGAAAAGCCTTTTCAAACAGACATACTTGCTATTTAAATTTTATAGTAAAGTCCAAAAAATATTTATTCTGTGAAGTTAGCAATGTATATTATTTTATACACTACCAATGAAAGGTAAATTACTGCATCTGCGGCATTGTGTAGTACAATATACGTTAGTAAGAAACACGACAAAAACATGTTAATTATCATAGAGACAACAGCATATAGTATATATAAATATGTGAGAACAAACATTTAGGCAAATATATTTTGTAATAAACATACATATTTAGGGATACAAGCATAAAAATAAAATAAAACTTACCTTAGATAAACCTGAGCGGCGCAACATGACGGTTAGTTTTCACAACTGATTTAAAAATATAACAAATAAATTACTATTTTTATTTTTGAAGCCCAAATAAACGTCTAGAAACGTCATATGTTTAATAAAACCAAGCTAAAAATTGTTTTATAGTGATTGTATATTTTTATAAAGTGGTATGTATGGTATACTATACAAAATGAACATAAGGGTTAATACTATATAAGAATATATATCAGCACTATTTAATATATTTTGTATTCAAGGTCTCCAAGATTTCATTTCTAATACATGAAAAATAAAAAATAAATCTAGCTTATGCTTAGAATTTTGAAATTTTATTATAGTTAAGAGGAAAGGAATTATAAAGAATGTATACATTGGGAACATAACAAAAAAAACTACAAATGCACGTATATAAAATCACATGTTCAAAAGAATTTATAACCATTTGAAAAATTAACTACGAAATTAAATTTAAAATATTACAACTTTTTTAAAAATGCTTTTTTACTAACGCATTGAATATTGTAACAATGTATGCAAACATTTCGTACTTGTCATTGGAATACATTAAATATCATATCTGTGCACCAAATTTTATCCGCATAACCTTGTAGGGTGATTAGCGGATAGCGCTACGCCCGAACTCCCAATTTTATGGTTAGTAGCCCAGTATCATACCGATAAAGCAAAAGGGACCCTTCAGCTCGAAGGATATTAATTGGCTTATATAGAAATCCCCACAATCACAATTTTTATTTTTCGCCTACGGATTTTTGTTGATGCAGAAAACCTCATTCCAAAAACCACATCATGCTCTAGCATGATAACAAACACACTCACAATCTCGTTTCTAAGATAAGCAATATAATAAAATATATCCAGAACTAAATCTTACTACTCTATTATTTTTATTAAAATTTATAATTTTTTTCCTATGGACATTTAAACAATTTCAAAATACAGAAATAAAAGCAAAGCAACAGATTTTCATTTTTTCTTCAAAACTGGATATATATATTGTTGATGTTAAAAACTGTCAAAATTAGTGATTCAGAATCACTTTTTAGCCTCTAAGCCTTGTTCGTCTGACTGAGGTGATAATTCGACTAGTTTGATTGGCATTTCTTTCTTATATCTATTTTTTATCAATATTATAGGCATCATAACGAAATGAAAATTTTAACTCCCACGATATCCAATCTCCCACCCTATTAAGACAGGTGGCTAACCAAAGAACTTATCTCAAGTGTGTAAATTTCTTTAAACCTATTTCAAGCTCCCTTATAAAAATATTTATTAATTGGAATCAATGAATGGAAATTATTCGTGTTAAAATGGAAATGGAAATGGAATGGAAATTATTCGTGTTCATTTTTTACATAGCTTTTTCTTATCCAGGCTGTCTTTTATAGAAAGAAATAATTTTTACCGAAACAATTTTTATAAAAAGTTACATTCGGGCTGCCATCTATTGATGAAAATGACATAATAAAAGGCTACAAAGGTGTAAATTCCCTATTTCGAGGTAAAAAAATAACATTTCCTATACATAAAAAATTTATAGCAGTTTATGTCAGTTAAAAAAATTTCAAGATATGAGAGAAAAGATAAATATGGTATTTCGTTTTTATAATTAATTTTATGTTGCTAAATCTCAAGGTAAGAGTAAGAGAATTTTTTTTATAAGTCTAATAATTTTCAAGAAATCTAAACTTGAGTTATCTATTTCCGTTCTTTTGATACGCAATGAAAATTTGAAAATCTTAAAATATCTAATCCAATAAAATTTCATTATTACAAAAACATTATTTATTATTTTTTATTTTTATCACGAAAAGAATTTATGGAATTTAGTTCCATGAAAATTAATTTCAAAAATAAAAATAAAAAGGAGCTAGAATAATAATAGTGTTAGAAAGAAGAGCGTAATGCTCATGAAATGATATAAATACAATATTTCGAATTAATTTGAATTAATATCGAATTAATTTGAATTGGTTTGCAAACAATTATCTGAATTTAGCTTTGACCTTTAATGGATAATAAATATATAATTCATAACTTTAAATTACTACTTTTATCTAAATATTATTTAAAACTAACTTTCTATCTAATTATTATTTAAAACTAAATTTGTTTGTATACAAATCTATTTCAATTAATAGGCATTTTTTAAAATTATTACTGCGATAAAAGTTAATTAGATTTCAAGTTGTGGTATTTTACAATTCATAATTATCCATCTTGGTCTACATACTTTTAGCACAAAAGTCATAATTCATTAAAGATTTTTTCGTAAAATATTCAGTATATTTTATTCTTTGTAATAAATACTGACAAGATATTTAATTAATCATAACACAAATTGATATATAAAAAGTTTTTTTTTGTTGTTATTGGATATTGCGTTTTATAAAATAATTTTTATCTAGGGCCTTAGATTCGCATTTAAAAACTGTTGGAGCATTTGAATTTTTTTTCAAAAATTTATTGATTTCTATCAAATTTTGAACGAAATCTATTGTCAGGAGATCTTTTTGCCTGCCTATTTGAATATCAATTCGACTGTAAGTGAATTCGATAACTTAAAGATTCTAAGAGCTAAATAAATGAAATTTAACACATAATTTAGTATCTGAAATATACATTCATGCGATGAAAATGTTTTAAAGACATAAATGAATCTAATCTGTGGGTTCGGGACATACCAGACATCTTTATTTCAAATTTATTTAAAACACCGTTGAAACTCTCTTTGGAATTTTGCCTTTTTAGTGAAAAATTGTGCAGTGTTTAAAACTAAATTGGTTTTTATACAAATCCGTATCATGTTTTTGGATCTATAAATAGATGCTTCGAGTTATTTAAATGCCCACTTCCGATTTGTCGATCATTACTAAAATATTAATATATTGACTTCTAATTAACATAGAAACAAAAGAAAATCTGCTTTGGTAGCTCAAGGACTGGTCTATCAAAAAAATAAATAATAATGCCGTTTTTAGTGAAAATTGATCTTTTTAACGTATTCGAATACTTTAAATATTTAATTCAAACATCCGAAATTATCTGTCCCCAAACATTCTCTTACGCTGTCCAATAAAAGCTTAATTCCCCTTACTTCTGTCGAACTTGAATAACGACATAGATATCAGGAATGCTCCAGTTTTTATTTTGTGAGTCCAACTCGTGAGGAATATAAGGAAGAAAATTATAACTTGCATATTAATAGCATGAAAACAAGCAAAATGCAACTGCAAAAACATATTATCATGTAATCTTTAGCAATTAACAGCTGGGAATGTATTAATAAACTGGATGTATATAAATTGAATTTTTCAGGGCCTATTTCCCAACTGATTATCACCAGAATTTTACACATAGCTGCTATTGTAATGATAATATCAGAGACCAAATGCCCTTGCATTTTTCAGCTATTATGTCTATATCATGCGAAAATAAAACAAAAATTTGGGCCAAATATGCCATTTCACAACACTGTTGCTGATGCATCAGTTGTAAAATGATGAACCATTGAAATCTCCATTATTATTATGCTAGAACATGATGTTGTTTTTGAGACGAGGTTTTTGGCGTCAACAAGAATCCGTAGGGCGAAAAATAAAAATGTTATTATCTGCAAGATCATCTCAAAAAAAAAATCAGCTTTTAATAATGCGTTGCCATTTCATTTACAAAAGTGCTGATTAAAAAATAAGTTAATGACTACAGCAAATAAAACCTAGAAAAATATAATTTTGATCATGGGATTATAAGAAATGAAATAAATACTAGATGTGATTTTTTTTTTTAAACAATCATTGCGAGACAAAATGTTTTGGATCGTTTGCCATACTAAAGTGACTCATTCAATGAAACAATTAAAATGAATAAAAATATAATTTAACTCGCACGATTCCGCCTTTCAAGATACCATGTTCTAACATGATATATTGAAATATGCATAACAGATTTCACTTTAATCTTCTTTTTTTATAATAACAAGATGCAGAAACTTCCATTGCAAATTTTTCTTATTCTAGCCTGCACTTTTGTACAGACTTTACATTTTAATAAAATTTTAAAAATAATTAATAAACTCTTCTTTTTACCAATTTCGCAATGCATTTTACGTTTATAAAACTTTATTAGTCACATTTATTATCAGAATTAATTTACGGATATTTAAAAAGTCTTTTTTTTAAATAAATCGTTCTAGCTCTTTATAAAAGATTGCTGGAATGCTTGAATCATCACAAATGTTCAAAGGATATTTATCCGTATCGAAACTACTGGTAAAGATCGAAATATGTGCGTCATCTAATAGTTAAGAGACGTCAGAGCGTTAAATGAGAAAAATAGATATAGTTAAACAATTATTTTATTTTGCAATATTTTTACAAGATTTCTGTATCAACATTATTATCTCTAGAATATAATTTCATCATATTTCCTTTGCTTCCAGTGGCACTTGTGTCTTTCAGGAACATTTATTCTCAGAATGTAGGTATTGTTTATTGTTATATTTGGTTGTCAAGGAGGCATTTTTGAAATATTTTAGCATTCTTCAAAATTATATTTTAGCATAGCAGCAGCAGCATCCGCAATTTGAAATATTATTTTTGGTTGCTAAGTAGACATCTTTGAAATGTTTTAGCATTCTTGAAAAGTATATTTTAGCATTGTAACATCATTATCCGCATTTAGTATGAAAATAGTATTTTTAGCAATATTTTCAAAGGTTTTTATTTTGTTTAATGTTTGTGCTCCTGCAAACTTAAAATATTGTATAGAATTATGAATAAAAATTTAGTTATGACTATTATATAGAAAATTTGAAGGAGAAATTACAGTATTAAATAACGTTAAATATAGGTAAAACATCCGTTAACGCTAAAATAAATATTAAATAAAATGTGGAAAAATTATTTAAAGTAGTATTTTAATGTAAAAAATAAAGAAAGAAGCAACCTAAATTCATCCTGCTGCAGATCATTGTATTTGAAATTTGTGAAAACAATTAAAGTTGTAATGTTATCTGCAAAATACTGACGTCCCTAAATATTCATAGAAGATTGCCTATTTATCCAAAATCGTGCAAGCTTGGAAATTCCCTATACCATACTTTTGAGATTTCATTAATAGTTTCCTAGTGGTAAAATTAATAAAAATACAAATTTTGGTTGATATACCATAGTTACACAAGATTATATTTATCCTTTGTTAAGATCTCTTAATATATATAAGATTTAGATACTCTCTGGAGACCGGTAATAATAATGGGCATTATTATTACCGATCTCTTATTTTATATACATCTCTATACTTACTCTTACTATATATATCTCTACCGATCTCTTCCTATATATGATACTCTCAGGTGATCGGTAATAATAATGAGCATTATTTAACATTTTATGATTGTAATGTTACAATCTAAATGTGAAATTGAATTGTTACTTCATGCTGACAAAATACCCTTATGTACATAAATTAATGATTATTCAAGTTCAGGAAAAGAAAGAGTCCGAAGCAAAACAAATGTGGCTTATTCGTAAAGCCTATTGATTAAATAAAAGGTAAAGAGCAAAAAAAGATGCTATATGTTTAATATCATTAACAAAACGTTTAATATCATTTTACGTTTCCTAGAGCAAATTAGAAGAAAAAATTATATTTACAAAAGTCAATATTATGGGGTTTGTATGACGGCTCATACATATTATGTCCCAGACAATGTAATACAGTTCGTACAACGCCTAGGCAAGCTGAGTATCAAATAATCGATATGATTTTAGAGAATATTACACCACTCATCAAGCAATGTTATCTGAAGTTCCGGTAGACATTTAGGAGTTGGTTGACGGGCTGATATTCCTCGGCCAAGTATGTCCTACTCGTGTTCCATTGGATTCAAGTCCAGTGAGAATGCTGATCAGTCTTTACGAGTGATCCTCCTATCGAAGGTATTCACGATGTTTTCAAAGTGTGGACGGGCGTTCTCATACATAAACACGAATTCTGAGCGTAGCTTCCCGAAATAAAATTACACGTTGTTCCAGAATGACGTCCAAATAGATTTGGCCTGTCGTAGTTCTAATTTGAACATGCAGGTCAGTTCTGGAAACCAGAATAATTCCTACCCACAGGAGTAGACCTACACCAGCATAGCGAATGATGAAATGAAATATGAAAGTCCGGCGAGAATCAGACTGGAAGTTAAACCTAAACTCTTCGGAAAACATCGCACAAGCTCACTGTGGCGGTGTCCATAACGCATTCTCTCTATTCCAGGCCAACTGCAGGCGACAGTGAGTTGCAGTAAGTCGAATACATGCGACACGCCTACTTTTATATAGTCCAATTTGACCTAAGCATCTGTGCACAGTCTGGTTTGAAATTGTCATACCAGTTGCTGATGTGACAGGTCTGATGCTGTGCGCCGACTGTTTCTTTTGGCAGTAACTGTCATAAATGCTCCTCATTCAGCGCTGTAACACGGGGGACAATCTTTGTTGTAACATCTACTCACTTTACCATCATCTTGGAATCATTGCCAAAACCTGCAGATGACATCCTGAGCGATTCCAAGCTCCTCGGGTAATTCCATCTGGGTACGCCTACATTCCAGAAGGTCAATAATTCGAATACGTCAAAAATCATCGAAATGCGTCTTTTGTGTCATAATTATGAGGTTATTGCACTGAAAGGCTTGTAAAGAGCTTGTGAACAATTTTACTTCCTTGCCTGTGTTCCTTATACATCACTCTGACACTCTCGTTATTATGGCGCACTATCGGTGTCATCTGGAGGCTTCCTGCAATTTACATATGGTTTTTGAAGATGAGTGTAGTCCTTTTAGGAATGATATACGTATTTGAGAGTACGATTTCCGTGTTATTCCGAATTATCTTTAATTTATGTACATGAGTGTATTTAAAAAGAATTTTTGACGGATATGTAATTCTTCCGACAAAAAATATTCATGAGTAATGGTAGATAGACTGTTTCAGGGTACAGGCTACTTCCATTTTTTTTTCTCAGCTTGTTGCAATCTGTAGGTGGTGTATGTATAAAAAAGAGGTCTACAATGTTTATTACAACTTAACAATTAATACGAAATGTCTACATAACTACATACCTACATAATTGCATACATAATTATTTACCTACATAATTGCATGCATAATAATTTACCTACATAACTGCATATATAATAATAATAATAATAATATCCCCAAATATAGTAATATCAAATAAAGCATTTTATATCAAACAATTCGAAATACATTAAAAATATTTTTTTCATCTAAAGTCAGTTCTTCTAGTTGTGGTAAAAAGACATTCTGCATACTATTCGCCAGTCTAGAATATCTAGATATATAATTTTAATATATAATTATTATATAATTATATTATATAATTTCTAACTGCTAACGGCTATATAATTACTAATTGATAATCTTTTATTGGATTCTAAGTAGTCTTCTATGAGACGGGGACGATATGTTGTTTTAATTACAATCGCCGTGAAAAATGCTGATTCAGGCAGGTAGATAGAGACAAAGATTGATGCTAAATAATGTACAATTTTTTTCAAATATGATACTTTACTTCGTCCATTAGATTCCAAAAGTCAATCTAAGTTTCTGAACTGCATGTTTTAAAATGATGTAACTTTTCAAAGTTATTTTGAAAGAAAAATCTTCGTTTCCTCCATAAGATAAAAAAATATAAATGCAGTTTATTTTTTTCACATCGGCATTGTCAAATAGGTGCTAAGTAAATATAAAAATTGTTTTCTTCCAGTATGTGTGCCTCAGGTCTTAAAGTTTTTTTGATCCACCGGTCGATCGCAATAATCTTAATATCCACCGACACTCAAAAGCATTGAAAATTTTCTTTAAAATGTATATAGGCCTAAATGCACAGTCATAACGCTCAATTCCATATTTGCAAATATGATTGAAATTAAAGATACAAAAAAAAGACACTGAAGAATAAATGAAGATTTTATTCAAAATATTTGTCCATAGGCCTGAGCACAACGATCCCACTGATTAACGAACCGATAGATTCCTTGTTCCAAGAATTCCTGTGATCATGACGAGATCCAGTTCTTCACAGCGTTAAAGCAGTTGCAATTGAGCATATCGCTATTTTCAAACCGCTGAAAATTGAAAATCGAGCTCATTGTTTCATAATAATCTCATACTGTTTAATATTGGAAGATTAATTAAATTAAACTTAAATTATTTTTTTAATGTGTCGAGGTCATAATGGGATTATGGCAATTCACGCCCTATTCAGCTTGCAAGATAAGGAATGCAACTGTTCGATTTGCAACCAAAACTTTGTCTTTGTCTAAAATGCTCGATCAATTAACCCTTTGCACTCCGAAAAATAATTAAATGCAAAATTATTCCCCTAATACAAAAATATGTTTATTGCTATGTAAAATAAATATACGTAATTCTTTTCAGTCGAATTTCTTTGAAAAATTAATCATCATCTTTTAACCATTATGTAGGCGTTTTTATTAATTAAATTTGAAAAATAAATAAATAAAACGTCAAAATGTAGCATAATCTTGAATAGCGAGTCAGAGGCACCAGAGGCGGCAATAGCAGGGAGGGAGGGGCAGTTGGCCTCCTGTCGGTATCCTTTTGCACCCCCGTCGGCGAGATATTTAGATTTTCGTCGGCAAAAAATGCTCACCATTTCAGGATGGTTGTAGAGAGGTGCGCATTATCGAATATAATTATTTAAAAACCTCCTTGAGTAGGAGGGAAAAAAGATTGTGCATTACAATAAAGCAGAGACTTGGGAATATTAAGGTTTTGTTATAAGCAGGTAAAAATCAAAGAAAAAAAGAAGAAGGCTGATATAATTTATTGTAATAACTTATAACGATGTAAAAAAATATTATTTTAAAAATTTAATTAATGGCGCTTTGAAAGAAAATCTAAATCTTCACGTAATCTAATTAGAATCGGGAAATATTTACTGTATCATTGTTTTGAATTATTACACTATGATATTGAAATATAAACGTATCTGAATAAAAAACTAAGAGTCATACTTCGCTCATCCTTAATGTAAGGCTATTCACAGCTTGATAACATCATTTGTGAATTATCAATAGAATTTAGAATTGCATGAATTTACTTATCCTCATTAGGCTTAATAAAAGGCTTCTTCTTCCGAAGATGTTAGAATATAATATTACATAATGATGCTCATTTCAATATTGAAGTCTGTAGTTCAATACAAAACCGTAGGATCAAAAATAATTGTATTTTGCCGATTCGTTGATTAATTTTATTTCAGAATGTGCTGTAATTGAGTAACATTATATCATTTGATATTGGTAATTACGAGTTATTAATACTTAAAATAATCCGTAATTGAAAATATTCATAAAAACACTAAGCTGTAAATAATGTTGAATATTCACAAACATTTGCTGCCATCTATACTAGAAAAGTAGAACTACTGTCTAATACTTAAGGTTGAGATAAAGATTAGGGTAATACTGCCATCTATTGAGTAAATAATTTATTAAAAAGACAATGAAATCCAATTCGTTAGTTCAGAATTTAAAATACTTGTGAGTAGAATATCATAATATATGTCAGCTGAAAATTTTATTAATAAAAAGACGCTAAAATTTAAAATAAATATTATTTTATTTTTGTTATCAGTTTTAAAATAATGAAGATTATGACGAAAAGTACATCAGAATACCTTATAACTAATTTTTATTTCAAAAATAGCTTGATTTGTTTATTTTATCAATTAAAATTATACGACTCTATTTAAGGAAATATTTAATTTGTTATTATTAAATATATTCAATGGTATCATTTACTATTACATAATTAAATATAATGAACAGTAGGAAAACAAATCCTATTTGATAATCTTAAACACTACATACTTTGATTTTCAATAAATAAATATATATTTTTAAATTTTTTAAAGGATTTTTTTTGAGAACTGAGTTACAGATTCATGCTTAATATAGCATTCATTCTAGCTTAATATAGCATTCCTGTTTAGTGTTACATAAGACTAGAAAAACGATGCCTAAGCTTATAAATGCTTAGATGTAGATATAATATAAATGCTTAGATGCTTTCAATATTTTACACGATTAATAGACAGCCTTTAGTTTTTAATAAAAACATATGCTATAGATTCCAGTGCTTCTCAATAAATAAATTAAAATTAAATTACTTAATTTTTATCTATTTTCTTATTCTTATTCCTTTTATTGAATATGAGTAGTTAAATTTTCGAAGGTCCGTAAGTGTAAATAGAATCGGTAATAGTTAAGTAAGCAATTTATATCAACGAATGAAAAATCTTGATTAAGTTATAAAAAATATAAGCTGCAATCTGTAGGTGAAAAAACAAAACATTTTTATTCTTCTAACTTCAAAATGAAAAAATTCTTTTCAATATTTGCATAAGCTCTTGAGATCACATGCCCAACAATTTCAAAAATTTACCAGGAATTAACCCAATTATTTTTCACAGAAAATATTATAAAAGTTACTAAAATAATTTTCTTCCTGATATTTTTACTAAACATCAAAACTATATTTCGGATTTATTTGTTGTAAAGTAAGAATTTTCTTTCAACAGCAAATTTAATTAAAATATTGCAGATTCAAATGAATTTTAACTATTTGTTATATTAATGCAGCGACTATAATGATTATTAGTCATTTTTATAACATGTATCATTAAAATAATTTTTTCTTCTTTTATTTATATGCAGATCACAATCGATATTTGACTATATTTACTATTATGTTTACTGTGCAGCAAAGATATTAGAAGTCGTGCCTGCATAAGAAAAAAAATCGAATTTACATATACCGAAGATCTTTCTTGATATCATTTTATGCAGCGGTTTTGTTTTTAAAAACATGAAAATAATAATTTAGTAAATAATTATTTAATTGAAATTGTTGAATTGTTAAATTATTAATTGCTTTTATTAAAAAAATTGTATCGTGAAAATCGTTTGCTGTTTTTCTTACAAAAATGAATTAATTCTGATCTTGTATCCTATTTATATCTAATTTGATTATTTTAAACACAAAAAATGTCAAATTTTTGTTTTGGTTTGGTTTTATGAATGAGTGCATGGGCTTTTGAAAATAGTTTAATTTATTTCAACAAAATCATTTGTTTTCATTTCTTAGAAGTATTAGGATGATTACAGCAATATATGCTCTTAAACGCTAGAAAATCTTGTATATTTTATCAGGAAAGAAGAACTGTAAAACTATTTTAGAGATAATATTTTTACTTTGGGGTAGTAATATTACTTGAATATATTTCAAAATATTTTTAACAGATTATAGTTTCTAAATATTTCTCTCACCCGTCACGTTCCAAAGATTGCATCCATTCTTTTTTTCTTTCAATAATCTTTTATAGTCATCATCGTTTAATGAATTAATGAAAATGTCTCTTAAAAATTTACAAAGTAAAATGAATTTTAGCTCTTAATTATCATGTCAGAACATGATGTTGCTTTTGGGATTAAATTAGCAATAATAATTGAGTTTAAAGTAAAATTCAAGATCAAAAAGGAAAAAAATACAATTAATTCGTCCTGAAGACTTATTCAAGGGTCACCCTCAGGCAGGGACTTAAGCCAGGGATTTTTTCTGGGAGAGATCTGACACTTTTGTCCAAAAATTGACCCCTCGTGACCCACAAATCCCAGGAAATTGAAGCATTAGAGATACATTAGAATCACAATTAGTATTAGAGATAAATTAGTATAAGTACAGATTTGAATCCAAATAAATTACACAAACTGTTTAAATCAAAACAAAAGATAGTAAAACCTAAACTAGAATATGCCGGTATTAAAAGCACACAAACACGTAAAACATTTTTTTAAAAGATTTTTTTTAAATCTAAATAGAATTAGAGAGACAGGCTCAAACACTCACACAGAAACGAAACACAGTAATTTTAAAAGAAATCCAAACACATACCAAATTGAGAAGAACTGCAGAAGTTTGAAGCTTGTCACCCAATAGAATAAATTTCACCTCGTCACAACAATGTTAATTTTGCCGCCTTTGAATTCCCAAGCTTGGTCAAAATATATAGTCATAATAAGTACTTGAAGCGCCATCTATTAAATTAAAATTACAGTTCAATGTGGATAAACTAGAAAATTTGTTTAAATTTTAAAAATTAGTTAAACTTTTTTTCTTATTGAAATTTGTATGTTGCAATAAATTTTGTAAAAATCGTTAGTGGTCAGGCTTTTAATAAGGTTGTTTGTTGCTACTATATAAGAATTTTTGTTATTACAGATTTTTTTAATCCTGTTAAATTGAGAGGATATTAGATTTTTGAAAATTTTAGAGATTAAATTAAAGTGGTAATTATTAAGTTTAATTATTTTAAAGTTAAAATCACCCCTTTTGTCATAAACACTTATTAATTTTTTTCCCTTTGAAATTTCTATGTTTAAATCCAAATAGTTTGCTTTAAGTTGATTATTGTTTGTTTAAGTTAAAATTAGATCTTTTGGGTAACAATTAATAACGATAATAGTATTATTCAAGTTTAATAACAGAAGGTCATCTATGTATCTGTAACTATGAATTACTACATTTTCAATGTAATAATTTTACTAATATTAATATTTATATTCTAGAAGATAACATTATTGACTTAAACAGAAGACTGGACTTAAAAAAACATTTATATTTTCAATGTAAAAACTTTGTTTCCTTACGGTACTCGATAGTAAACTAAGTGGAGAAGGTTACAGTGATTTAGATAACATTTGCGTTTATGATAAATGCAATATCCTTAAAGACTTTCTGGATAAAGAAAACTATTTTAAAAGATTTATGTGGGGTAAAGGTAGAAGTGGCAATTATGATATTATATAAGAAGAATTTCAGAACTATTTTAACTTGGATCTTAATAGTGAGAACATTAATAAAATTAAGAAATATCTATTTGGCTAAGGAAAAATAAAATTAAATGGTTTATAAATAAAACATTTGGAGATTTAAAGTTTAAAAATTCTTTCGTAAAATTTATAATTTTAGATTTAATCAAATTCAGACTTAATATTTAAAAAAGTGATTTATTATTCAAAAATAAAACTAAGTTAAATAAAGAGTTCTGTGTGGTGAGATTTTTAGATATTAGCTTCGAAAACCTAAAGTTACCTAAAATTGTACACATCAAAATTTTAAAGAAATTTTTCCTTTAAAAGAAAATGCAATAGTTTCTATAGCTTTTAGTTATGCAGCAACTTTAAGAAAACGTATTTGCAACTATAATTATGATAGTAAAAGCTGAAATAAAGCAAACGAAGCAGATTGTAACTGTGACAAAAAAATTTATAAAGATTATATACTCAAAAACAAAGGACTTATTCCAACAGGAAATTTAAATATTATCGATTCTAATTCTTTAAAGATTTAATGGGAAAGGAAACAAAATTTAGACTAAGAGAAAATGTAAACATTAAAAAATCCTTATTTCTATTGAACAGGATTTTAATATTTTTATTGCTAAATTAACTAGAAAATACCATTGGCCTTCAGAAGTTTTCGGAGAATGGGAGGGAAGAATTTTAGAGGAAATTAAGAAAAGGATTAATATAGGTAATGTCAGTTCCAAAGAACGAGGAGTTTATATTAATAAATCTTTGAAAAAAGGCATAAAAAATTAAAAGTGAGATTTATTATTATAGTAAAAGATAAATCGGTTAATAATTTCTCTTTAATTTATAAATTTTTTAATAAAGAACTCTTAATTAGAGAATATAATTCTAATTCAACATGTTAAACAAAACCAGGAAAAAAGAATTGGATAAAAGGATGCTACCTTTTGCTGAAAAAACTAAGATTTAAACTTGCTCTTTAAACAATCCTTATTTATTTTCAACAGTAAATTTTCATAAGAAAAAAAACCACAATTGAATTTAGATTTGTAGCTTGGAGCCAAGGAAGTTACAATTATTTCACGGGAAAACATTTTTTTTGAATATTTGAAATTAATTCTAAATAAAATTAAAAATGAGGATAATTTTACAATTAATAGTAATCAAGATATTTTGGACTTTCTTAAAGATAATGATATTAATAAACTTAATACTTATTATTTTGAAAATTTGTACATTAGCTGACCTCATGAAAAGTTATTATATATCTGTGCCTTAATTGAAGACGATTATTTTAATCGAGAAATCATTACAAAAATCAATTGCATATGTTACTTTAATATTAAAGAAAACTACGTATTCAACGGCATTAATTTTTATAAACAACTAAAGGGAAATCCAATGGGTACAGCTTTTTCTAGTGTTTTAGCTAATATCTTTCTATATTATTACGAGAAGAAAATAATTAAAGACAATTTAATAAACGGTTACAGATATATAGATGACCTACTATTATTAAGCTTGGATAATATTATTATAGTTATTAATCGTTATTCAAAAGATTTAATTTTAACTGAAACAAACAATAATCAACTTAAAGCAAACTATTTGGATTTAAATTTAGAAATTTCAAAGGGAAAAAAATTTAATAAGTGTTTATGACATAAGGGATGATTTTAACTTTGAAATAATTAAACTTAATAATTACCACTCTAATTTAATCTCTAAAATTTTCAAAAATCTTATATCCTCCCAATTTAACAGGATTAAAAAAATCTGTAATAACAAAAATTCTTACATAGTAGCAACAAACAACCTTATTAAAAGCCTGACCACTAACGATTTTCACAAAATTTATTGCAACATACAAATTTCAATAAGAAAAAAAGTTTAACTAATTTTTAAAATTTAAACAAATTTTCTAGTTTTACCACATTGAACTGTAATTTTAATTTAATAGATGGCGCTTCAAGTACTTATTATGACTATATATTTTGACCAAGCTTGGGAATTCAAAGGCGGCAAAATTAACATTGTTGTGACGAGGTGAAATTTATTCTATTGGGTGACAAGCTTCAAACTTCTACAGTTCTTCTCAATTTGGTATGTGCTTGGATTTCTTTTTATAATTACTGTGTTTCGTTTCTGTGTGAGCGTTTGAGCAGGTCTCTCTAATTCTATTTAGATTCAAAAAAAAATCTTTAAAAAAAATGTTTTACGTGTTTGTGTGCTTTTAATACCGGCATATTCTAGTTTAGGTTTTACTATCTTTTGTTTTGATTTAAACAGTTTGTGTAATTTATTTGGATTCAAATCTGTACTTATACTAATTTATCTCTAATACTAATTGTGATTCTAATGTATCTCTAATGCTTCAATTTCCTGGGATTTTTGGGTCTCGAGGGGTCAATTTTTGGACAAAAGTGTCAGATCCCTCCCAGAAAAATTCCCTGCCTGAGGGTGACCCTTGAAAAAGTCTTCAGGCCGAATTCATTGTAATTTTTCCTTTTTGATCTTGAATTTTACTTTTAATTTGATTATCATTGTTAATTTTGTTCAATTCATTTGTGCTTTAATAACAGCAGTGTTAGCGCTCTCTAAATACAATATTATTTTTAATATTTTTAATATTTTGGTTCAAGAAATTGGTCTTGGTTTTTTCTCCATATTGTTTATCTTTGATATTATTGTTGCTTTTGGGATGAAGTTTTCGGCGACAACAGAAATCCGTAGGCGAAAAAAAAAGTTTAACCCGTAATTGAGAAATAATAAAATTAATATCTGCTTGAGCATCTCAAAACAATCTGCTTTTAATTACGGGTTGTCATTGCATTTACAAAAGCTCTGATTAAAAAAAAAAGGTTAATGAAAAATGTTACTTTGAGCACGTGATTATATGAAATAAATAGGAAACGTGATATTTTTCGAAACAATAAAGGTGTTACGACGTTCGAATGATGGGCGAAGATCGCTGTAAAATGCGAATAGATGGTGCTTCGAGGAGTGTAAATAGTAGAGTTTTTTTGTAAATAAATGTGTGTGTGTGTTGTGAAAATGGCGGTCTCGTCATTATGCCGGAATTCTATGAGTTTCCAAACCTCCTAATTCGTTTTGAGGTTAACAAAAAGCGAGACTAAGTTTTTTTGGATCGTTTGCAATACTACACTTAATAATTCAATGAAAGAATTAAAATGAATAAAAATATAATTTAACTTGCACGAGCACGTGATACTTATCCGTTCTAAAAATTATGTTCTGACATGATACGCTGAAATATGCACATTAGATTTCATTTTAATCTTTATTTTTCCTTACTGTCATTTCAATGACTCTAAAAGTGATCAATTGTAATAAACTACATACCATGCTAGTAGTTAGCTATATATCATATTTATCGTAATATACATATGGTGCTTTGCTTAATATCTTTATTTAATTTAAGTATATTTTATAGGAAAAAAATTATTACTAAAACTATAAAAGAAATTTGGATCGTTTTTACATTTTAGTTGAAATAAAATTGATTACACGTAATTAAATTTAAATGTATTTTTTCCAAAATGAGAAAAAAAATGGAAAATTATTATCACTTACAAACGCACAAGGAAATCTTGAAAAAAAAACATAACTCATCAATATAATTTTATTTATTAAATTATATAATTTATATTTTACTATCATATTTTTATACAATAAGCATATATTTATTTTGATTCCCCTTGTAAAATATATAAGCCTGTAAAGCAAATAAAAATAAATAAATTTTACACTGAGATAAGAATATGAAAGTAGTTCATTATTATGATATAAGAGATAATTCCCTCATTAATTCATACATCATTATTGTTTTGCATGATGGTAGTAGCCCTTCGAACAATAAGGTCGTCAATCATATTCATGATGCCCACTGAATCCCCACTCTGAATATATTTCCACTCTTGTGAATTTTTCTGCTGGAAGGCATATTAAGATTGTGATATTGAATGAAAGTAATATATTCGATGGCAATGTAATAAACAGCCGGTCATTCTTTTTAATTATATGTACGTAAGCAAGCTTTAGCAGTTGAGGGGCCAAACAGAAGATACTTTTGAAATTGTACCTTAGCTTTATTTCATCCTGGATGTCCTAATTTGTACAAAAAACAAACAGTCATAAAATATAAGTTAGTATACATCGTTGCAAAAGAACAGAAAAAAAAAACTAAATTTTTCTTATTATTGATTTTATTATGATATTTTGATAGGTATTTCTACGACACATGTAGTCTTAGGAAAGGGAATTTTGGGTACTTTTAATAGAATGTTGTAATCATTAGGGACTTTTATCCCTTCACTCAAAGCTGGTGAAAAACTGCTGTCATGACAGCAGTTTTTCTAGAGTGCTTGTTAAAAATAAAATGAAAATGGGGATTTAGATTTGGAAGTAAAAGAACATTTTAAAATGAAGTTAATGTAGATTAAAATTAAGATAAAAATTGGGAAATTAACTAGGATTCAATTTAGATTTTAGAATATCATTACAAGACGATATTCAAGAGGCTGTAGCAGCTTCAAACTTCATGTGAGAACTGCTGGAACACCAAAATGCTGAACTACTGAGACGCGTTCTTTTATTCTTTTATCTATTTTTCTAGCACATGTACGCACGTTCTATTAAAAGGTTTTTATTTCACAGCTTTTCACACATAACATTCTTCACAAATAGTTCATAACATTCCGAATAGTTCATATAACAGTTTTAAGTGTCAATCGTATAACCAGTTATAAAATTCTTTCTACGTGATATTGGCATTTTTCCGAATCTTTTAATCTTTTGTGAAGGTATTTAACTTAGAGATATTTAACACTTTAAAAAAATTCAATCATTTTAGCACATTATAACATTAAAAAAATGCATGGATTCAAGCCAGCATCTGAAATGATCAATAGTTGAAACAAAAACGGTCACACGAGGTCGAATCGTATGTATAATCTAAACAGATAGTAAAAAAATAAAGCAAAAATATGGTTAAATAACAACTTATAGTTAAATATTTTTATGCGACGTCTGTATCAGCATTACTACATGTTGAATACAATTTTGTGAAAATGTCTTCTTCCATTAAAGTCTGTCAAATATATCTTTCGGTGATATTATTTCTCTCATATAAGTGTTTTTAGAGATGTTATAAATTGCAGAGCTTTTCAAACTGAAGTCAGATAACATTCTTTATTTTTAATGTTCCATGCTTGTATTAGTTTTAGTTATATTTTTGAATTGACTGTATATTACAAGGATAAAATTTTTGTGCTAAATAAACATTCATAAGGATTTTATAAAATTTATTGAATCTGGCATTTTTTAACATTTTTTGTTTACTTTTAGAGTAAAGAAACAATTCTAGATTTGAAGCAAAAATTCATTCTCAAGATATGTTAAAAACAGGCAAAATATTTTATTGAACTGAAGTAGATATTTGAAAAATTTGGAAAAAATTATGTATATATTTTACTATGCATGAAATAATAATTAACATTAATTGGCTATTATTAATTGACATTTAATATTAATGAATTGACTTTTAAGAGTACAAAAAATATTAAAATACTGCTTAGATAACTTATAGCTTTAAATAATTTCAAAATTTGAAGTTCATTAGAAAGGGAATGGAAATTTCAAATTTACATCGTTATTAAAATGAAACAAATCATCAAGTAAAACAATTTAGACAAAATTTTGATCAACATTGTCAAGATGATTATACATTTATAGTATCTTCTCAATTCTACTAGTACACTATCTTAATTATAAATGAAATACTAATGGGTTTAAATAAATATTTACTGTCCACAGTCGTTTAATTAACACGTTTTTTTTCAATTATTTGAGTTTAATAAATAAAACGATTAATTTAACCAATTTAGTCAAGAATTATAAATTTTTATAGTATAATTAATCCTTAAATTCGAATATTATGTTAGAACTTTTATTCTTTAATTAAATTATTTGATTAATGCTATTAAATTTTCTTTTGTAGAACCTTTATTTCGTAAAAAATTATATGATACTAAAAATTGTATATTTTTGAATAATATAATAAAATATTCTCCAATATTATATAATATAGTACCATACACCGTATTACCTAAACATTGAATAAAGAATGAATCACGACCTTTAAAATTGTCCTCTTCCGTGTGAAAATTTTTCTGTTGTTGTTATTTATGGCATTTGCCTTGGACAAGTCCGGGTCTCCGAGAACGAAGGGAACGATAAGAGTTAAAAAGAGATAGCACACATCTCGGCGGTCGCAACAAGCCCCGCTGACACATAAGCAGATTTTAAGTCGAAGATATGCATCTCTTGTTTTTACAAGTAGCGCCATCTAGGGCCAAGAGTACGACTTAGCTTCATACACGTCACAACTCTTTTTAGGAGGCAGACTTCATTCATGCATATTCATTAATTTATGTCAGATCGTAATTTAGATCTGGGACAGAGAACAATCACTTCTGACCCTGTACCCCCCAGTGGTACACTCTATAGCAAAAAAAAAAAATCAAAGCACCACGAAAGCTTTGTCCAATTGAGACGAAAATTAGTGGATAGAAAAACAACGAACAGAATAGTAAATGTGTAAAATCTCAGAACAATTGAATACTTAATTTCAGAGTTACATTAACCAGTTCAATAAGGTGTCGATCCAACTCTAGCCTGGATACAAGGTGCCACACAGCGTGGTATAGACCGATAAAGCTTCCGGATGGTCTCCTATGATATTTCCAGCCAACTTTGCTCCAATTGTCGAACGATGGCATCAACGTTCTGTGGCAGATGCAATCGCCTTCCCATCATATCGCAGATATGCTCTATGGGAGAAAGATCTGGCAGGCCAAGGAAGTGTTTGACAAGCTTGCAGACAGATCATAGCAACACGTGCGATATATGGTGTGGCACTGTCCTGCTGAAAAATAAGGCGAGGGCACTGAAAAAGGAACGGTAGCAAAGCAGGTCTTAAGATGTCGTCGACGTACCGCTGTGCGGTCACCGTACCTCTAATGATGACCAAAGGGGTCCGGCTATCAAAGGAAATGCCACCCCAGACCATTTTGCCTTGTTGAGGGCCGGTGTGGCATGCAATAGTGAAAGCAGAATTCCTCCTTTGCCCTGGATGTCTCCAAACACGTCTTCGATTATCGTCAGGGCACATCTGGAAGCGGAATTCGTCGCTAAAGACTATACGTTCCCAGTCAGCATCATTCCAACCTGATCGAGCCATGCACCACTGTAATCTGGCTCGGCAGTGTGCAGGTGCAGGTGTGGGTGGCAAGTGGCGTAACGGTCGGTGCGAGCGTAGATTTCATTGTCTGAACCGTGTGACTGGTCATGGTGGACACTGGTTGTCTGATGATTGATAGAGATGAAGAAGGTGCTGAGACAGCTGATCGGACAATTACTCTGTCCTCACGATCTGTTGTGCACCCAGGTCAACCTCTACCATCCTGATGCTGAACTCTGCCATTTTCCACCCATCCTTGCCAGCATCTTCGAATCACCGCACCGCTTCGACTCAAATGACGAAATTCTTCGATTTGTCCAACCTGCCTCTTTCAGTCCAATTATACGACCTCTGTCAAACTCTGACAGTTGCTCGTAATGAGCACGAACCCTGCGGCGGGGCCTTTTTTAAGTTGTTGAAAGGTAATCTGAATCGCAATCAAACCGAAAGTTTTAAGTTGAAGAACTGCTCCATATATACATCTGCTGGATGCGCAGTTTCGATGTTCTGGAGATCAATCATTCAATCATTGAACACCAAAGCTTAATCATTTGAAAATCTGGTCAAAACACTCAAAGACACGAAATTTCAAAGCAGACAGTTGGTTGCTTGTTAGTGCGTCTATTTTTTTGTTATACTCCCGATATGTAGGACTTTGCGACCTCGACAGATTTAACGAGCGCATACCGGCACACACTAGGGGAATTTTCGGCAGGTAAGTTTCGAACTCGCAACCTAAGAAGTAGGAGTCCAACGCTCTAACAACCAGGCTATCTCAACTTTTAAAAAATTTATTTCTAAGAGACATATTTATC
>JAOUZG010038069.1:3967782-3981820 GCA_026289955.1 Argiope argentata | reverse complement strand
AGTGGATGAATAAAAAGTATTTTATTAACGATTGAAAAATATTACCAGACAGATATATACAGGGAGAGTGCGAGCTAATGGTAGGAATTGAATAATATTTAAAAATGTTCTCTTCTAACTTAAAATAAGAACACGCTAAAATAAACTAAATAGTCTCAGTTTAGAACATTAAGTTAAATTTTCGAGACAGCTGTCAATTCACACATCAACTTTATTACCGCTCCAAAAGACTACATACAAGATCGTATGAATCAAATAAGTGTAGAATTCATTCAATTAGACCAGATTGCTCAATTCAACGATATCCTAACGATTTGTTTTAAAGTTCGTAAGTTTGCAGAATTAAAAAAAAATAACATTAGTTGCTCTAAAATATATTACTGAACCCTCAAACAATGGATTAGGAAATGGATTTTAAATTTTATGGGATATTATTTAACTATGATTAGACATTGCGTGGAATATCACTCTCGAAATCTGTTCATATATTTACGTCGAGAAGAGACTGACAACATTCCCAAAGTTTGACTACTTTGATTAGACATTGCGTGGAATATCACTCTCGAAATCTGCTCATATATTTACGTCGAGAAGAGACTGACAACATTCCCAAAGTTTGACTACTTTGATTAGACATTGCGTGGAATATCACTCTCGAAATCTGTTCATATATTTATGTCGAGAAGAGACTGACAACATTTCCAAAGTTTGACTACTGTGATTAGGCATTGCGTGGAATATCACTCGAAATCTGCTTATATATTTATGTCGAGAAGAGACTGACAACATTCCCAACGTTTGGCTACTTTTGACACAACTCTGAAATTTGCCTTTATTAATTTCATCTTCCCCGATAGAGATACTACAGTTCTTGCATTTAATGATCAGATATCAACATCTACTTAAGTTTGCAATAATAAGCCCAAATCTCGCCAAATGCATCATACATATTAACTAAGTTTTCCTTGGAGGCGAGTAGAATAGCAAATAAATAAAAGATCATTCTGATCACTAAAGGCAATAGCTATAGTATCTCTACCAGGAAAGATAAATGTAATAAGGATAAAGTTCAAGTGCTGTCTCAAATGTAGTCCAACTTTGGGAATGTTTTCAAAACAGCTCTCAACACAATAAATATTTAGACAGATTCTGAGAGTGATATTCCATGCAATGTCTAATCATAGTTCAATAATGTCCCATAGAATTTATAATTTCTTTCCTAATACATTATGAGGGGTAGCATAAGGCCTCAATAATTTATTTTAGAATGCTATGCCGCTATAGCCAGCCTGTTCGGTAGAGCGTTGGACTCGTATACCAGAGATTGCGAGCTCGAACCGTACCGGCTGAAGTTTCCCCGAGTGTGTGGAAGCTGGCAGTCTCTAAATCTGTCATGGTCACAAAGTCTTTCATGTCTAGAGTAATACCGCTAGGGGGTTCGGGGTCAGAGGTGGTCGTTCTCTGTCCCAGATCCTAATAACAATCTGCGGATGAATGAATGAAAAGGCACGAATGAAGGCCGCTCCCATAAAAAGTGTTGTGACGTGTGTGTAGCTAAGTCGTACTTTTGGTTCTAGTTGGCGCTACTGAAAAACGAGAGACGATCAGTTGGTTTAAATCGCTGACAGGCCTGGCAGCGGGCTTGAAAAAGTGCCATAACTAACGACATCATTTTTCATTGCTTCATTTCCGATTCATTCATTACAATAAATGAATCGATGTAACAGTCTTTAGAGAGTCATTTTTTATAAAATTGTGGTATTTACTTTTTAAAAAACGCTGCAGTTTATAAAAGTAAACAGGTAGCTCAAGGCAACAAGATCAGTCTCAATATTTCTCTCCCTCCCCCCATTTTTTGAAAAAGTGTACCGCATTTTTTCTGTTTTTTTTTTCTTAATAATTATCAATATTAAATTACTTCAAAACATATCAATGTAATTTCATTTTAACAAAAGTCCTCTAACAGATATGCTTTCCAATTTTAACTATACATAAACTATGTTAATCCTTTCCTTTGTGTGTAATGATTATTCAATGTGTCAGTACTTATGAATAAATATTAAGTAAGGCAATCTGTAGATTCATGTTATCATTATAATTAACCACTCTTAATCAATATGGATAGTCGTAATTTCAGTATTTTTTAAAGTTATAGCAATATTTTCAAGCTTCTAATAAGCAGAATTTTTTCAAATTCAAAACACGGTTTTACTCTGGAAGCAAGAACATAATAGACTAAGGATTCTCTGTTATAATCTAATCATTTTATGCAACAATTTTTAGCTGTGATTTTACCTTTATTTGTATAATAAGAGTTCATAATTTTTTATTTACCCTAACCTCCAACCTCGGACATTATGATGATTTATTTTAATGACGTATTTAGTTGATGGTGCTTTCTTATTCACAAATTACTTACTATTACGTGAGAATATAGCTCAGCACCATTTTATATATTTTGGACATAAGGACTCGAAGATTTCAGTTCAAAAATATGTAAAATAAAGAAAAAAATTCAACATATAGTTGAAATTTAATTGAAGTAATGAGGAAACGATTTTTTTTATATAAAGAATGTATTTTTGAGAATGCATGTAAAAAAGAAATATAATAAAAACTGCATATACACATATGAAAAATTACAAGTGTTTATGTAATAGAATTTATAATAATTTGAAGAATAAATCATGAAATTAAATTTAAGCTACTTTTAACACATTTTACTTTTTTAAAGGCTTTCTTGCTAATTCAAAATCAGTGTGAGCATTTTGAAATTAACCCAAGGGCTTTTTTGTTTGTTTGTTTATTTTCGATAAATCTAGAGTTCTGAGTTTCAGGGTAATAACGGCTTAGTATTTGAACGATTTCCAAATATTTTGCAGACAAAAGAAAAGTCCTTAATTTGAATCGGTACTTGGAAATAATCCTTGTTCAAGCGGATTCATTTCCAAATATCTTGCAGAAAAAAGAAAAGTCCTTAATTTGAATTGGTACTTGGAAATAATCCTTGTTCAAGCTGATTCATTTTTTCCGATAATTTTTTTTCTCTTTTGAGTTTACTATTTTTATTATTTTCGTATACTAATTATTTCAGCCGTTTTCTTCTAATTAGCTTATATTAACTCATATGGAAATAATTTACCAATTAGATATAAAAGTTGATGAATAAATAGCTAACAAATTTCTACCGTCATCCATGAAAAAAAGTATAATTTATACCGAGACAATAATTTTAGAAGAAAGTTACATTCGTGCTGCCATCTATTGGAAAATAATAGGACAATAGGCGACGTAAGCATTTAGAGGTAAAGAAAATAGCATTTTATATAAATAAAATATCACAGTTTATATCTGTCAAACTTTTTTCTAAGACATGAGAGGAATTATAAACATATTTCTTGCTTTTTATTATTAGTTTTATTTTGTAAATTGCAAAAGGAAAGATCAGGAGATTTTTTAATAAGTTTAATAATTGTCAAGAGAACTAAACATGACTTCCTATTTTTGCACTTTTGATACTCAATGAAAAATTTAAAATCCCAAAATATTTCATTCAATAAAGCTCCAATATATCAAAAATATTATTTATTCTTTTGTATTTTAATAACAAAAAATTTATTTATTTTTCATTCGATATGATGAAAATCCAAAAGCAGAAACAGAGTTCCATAAAAAATAGTTTCGAAAAAAAAAGCTTAAAATATATCTAAAATATATAAGAACGACGTTATATGGAAGAGCGTAATGTTCATAAATTCATAAAATGCTATCAATACAAATGTACAATAATTCGATTTTATTTGAATTTGGTTTGCATATAATCTATTGATTTTTAGATTTGATCATTAATGCAGCATACATATATAATTCACATTTTTAAATTATTATTTCTATTTATTATTAACACCTTTTCTATCTATTTTAAATTTTCGGTATTATTTTTATATTATTACTGGGATAGACATTAATTTGAATTCAAATTTTTTGAATTGCATTGCAATTCTAAATAAGCCACCTAGATGTCGCTACATGTTTTTAATCCAAAATTCATCGTTTAATGAAGACAGTTTTTCTAAGACATGAGAGTAAATATAAACATATGTCTCGGTTTTTATAAATAATTTCATTTTATAAATCTCAAAAGGAAAGAGGACTTACTTTAATGAAGTTCTATACTTAGCATATTCAATATATTTGATCTTATGCAATAAATGTGAATGAGATAATCAATTAATAATAATGAAATTTTATATAGTATCTCACAAAATTATTTAATTACGGGTCTTAAATTCATTTTAAAAGTGTTAGAGAATTATTTAAAAAATGTTTTTAGTGGTAAATGCTGGCATCATTCTCATGAACTGTCTTATGACTGCGACTGTGATAACGTGAAAAATGTTTCAAATGGTTCATCTCCCGTCCTTCTGTACTTTTGAATGTATGTAAATGAAATATTAACGGAATGATTTAAATCACTGAAATCAAATTAGAATGTTACTTTGTGACTGAATTGTAACTCCGAGTCAAATACTTTAAAGCAATCACCAGCTGTCCTTATGTATCTGACGCTAGCTTCATAAGTCAGATAACATCTACGATAATGAAGTATACTTTTAGTATTGTGGTTATTTGCTGGCTCTAGCGTCAAGGATTAGTACACGACCTTCAATCGCCAATTAGTTGAGCTTGACAAAGTAACCTTCTGATCCGCCGTGACGTCATCTGCCAGCAAACAAAGCCGTCACTCACTTGACACAGCAAGCATAACAAAGAGATCAAACTCACTTGACACATCAATGTACTCACACGCTCGCCATTAAGCTGGGCGCTTTAAAATCATTCGTTCCTCCGTCGACTCACTGGTGGGGGACTACTGTGGCTCTAGCTTCATAAGCCAGATAATATCTACAACAATAGATGGATATTACTACAGCCCACAGTCGGCCACAACAAATTCTGTCGATACTGCTACGTTCAGTGGTGGTGGGGTGGTCTGCTGTATAGAAGAAGAAACATCTACAATGCAGAAGTGTACTTTTAGTATTGCGGTAATTTTACTCGGCCATTGGCCCTGGGTTCGTGTTGCGACCTTCAATAGCCAAATGTACTTTCGCATATATGTAAATGCAATAACTCATAAATGGAATGATCTAACTCAATGTGTTATCATAGGACTGCAACTGTAATTCTGTGCCAAATATTTCAAAGGATTCACCTCCCATCCTTCCTTACTTTCGCATGTATGTAAATGCAATAACTAATAAATGGAATGATGTAAGTCAATGATATAAAATCTGTATGTTATCTTATGACGGCAATTGTAATTGCGTGTCATATGTTGGTTCCTTTCAGCTTGGGATATTGTATTTGAATTTCGCACGATAGATGTAGTAAAAATGTTAGATTCACGCCAAAAATCTAATTTTGTAACTATTATTCGCTGATACTACGTAAAGTATTTAAGGCCTCATCCGAAGTTCACAATTTTATACCGGGATCTTTATTGGAGAGAGTGTGCAAGAAAGTTTCAGGAAGCCAACTGCAACTAGTTAGAAAGAAAATCTAAAGGTCATATCTGTAATAAATTAAAATGTATTCCGTTAAAAAATATTTTCAAAGGAAATAAAGTGATTTTTTACTATTAACAAAACACCAATTCAAATTAGAAAATGTGTTATTAGAATAAGTGCAAAATGTGCTACTTATAAAAAAGGTAAAAAAATTAATTTTATTTTTAAAAAAATTAGGTTCGTTTGATTTGTTCTGCCATATAGAAGTGCAAAGTTTATAGTTTCTCAGAATTTTTTTAAATATCAAACTATATACATTTTTTTTATTCGGGTTACAACATGGGAAGACAAAATTTATAATTGATCGTAATTGTTCATTGCGTAAAAACTAGGTATGTAAAATTTTATATATAAATGTTTTTTTATCACTGTTTATATTTTTTGATACAAAATCTAATAAAAAAATCAACGTGCTATGAATAACTTGTAGCACTTTTTCAAAGCTTCGTGTTTCATTGCATCCATTATGCATCATTAATATAAAAAACATGATTTTCCATTTTAAAAAATTAGCTGTATTTTAAATTACAAAATAGAAAGAAAAGAAAATTAACAACCAAAAATAGAGGGTCCAAACGAGATTAAAGGTAACTCACACAAAACTTTTAATAATAATACAAATATAATGGAATCTGTTCGTGTTCACATCGTATACATTGATTACATAGTATTTTTTTACTTTTGGCATTACAATTATTTTTTAAATCTTTGCTTTTTGATTAAATAATAACACTAAAAGTGACGAACTGATAAACTGGTATAGGTACTTACGTATTAGACCATCAATCTTTATCGCCTAATTTGAAGCCGTCGCCTATAAGTTGCTAAATAGCCAATAATGGCAAATAACGTCATTATTTAAAAAAATGTTTAAACCTTAACTGTCGTCCGTCATTTTGTTGGTTTCGTTGGCGTCGATGGTTTATCGCCAACATTGAATCTATTGCCAATGAGTTAATAAACCATTGACAACCGTATACGGTTTAATACGTAAGTATCCTGATATATTTTTCACTGATTTAAATTTGTATAAATTATATTTCATGGCAAATATTTAAAACCATTTAAATATTTAGATCCGTATTAATTCTTATTGTTCTTTGAAAGAAATAGAACACAAAAAAATTATTTAATGCATATTTTTTAAATGCAGGTGAAGGTAATCAACAAATATTCGCTAAAAATTAAAATGTTACAAACAACCAGTAGTTAATTTTCTTAGAGAAAATTATATCTGAAAATGTGAATTTAATGTTTATCACAGTAGTTTGTTGGCAAATATACATTTTAAATTCCGCTTATTAAAACTGGAATGAAATGTTTTTGTAAGTTACAACATTTTACTAAACACAATTTGGCAATTCAGTTTTAGGCATGAAATAAAATCTCACACCCCAAAAATCTGCAACAAAAATTCAAATACAAAATACTACAATACACAATTAACAAATGCAATTCAATAAAAAAAATACTTAATTACAGACGTTAACTGCAATAGAAATTAAAAAAAACTGTATAATGCAGCAATTGTATGTTTTTTTCAAGGTTTTTATTTTAATGATTACTTAAAAAAACATTGATTTAAACAAATATCATTTTTTTAAACCATTCCAGAAGGACAAAAATACACAGCAATGCATCTGAAACTTTTACGACTGACATCCTTTTTCTAAATGCATAAAAATGCCAAAATATCTCTTAATCAACTTTTTATTCTTTTTAAATGGCCGATAATTGTTTTGAGATCTATTATTAAAAATAAAACTTTCTAGTATCGAATATATAAAATAGATGGCAGCACAAACTACAACTTTCAACTACATATCTGCTTCCGCCAAGAAAAGTAAATCGAATGCTTCACTGTAGTTACGAATTTATTTATTTTTTTTAAACAAAAGGATGTAGTAATAACAATAAAAAATTATCAGAAATTAAAATATTTAATAATTTTAGATTTAATATTTAAAAGCAAGTAATTTTTCTTATTTGCAATGTTAGTTCAGTTTTAAAAAATCAAAGAGGAGTGCTTTCTATAAATTTCCGCGAATATGTTAACAGTAATAGAACTTTGTCCTTTGTGGTTGGTAAAGTTGTAGAAGCAGTCAATGCTGTTGTTACAAAATTCATTTACCTATTTTTCGTACTTAAAAAATATTTCTTTTGCTGAGATTCGGATAATCTTATTCAGCGGAACAATTGTACATAAATAAACATATAAAAATGCTCACGAATTTAAAAACATATATACATAATCAGAAGACAAATTATGGCAATATCACACAACGAATTTGTTTAAGTCAAACAAATTCGTTGTGTGATAATGAGGAAAAAATGAGGATGTTAAATTTATTATCTTTCCGATATGAGTCACACAACAATGATTTAATTACTAATCTGTTTTCACAGACAGCACATCCTGCTACGCAATATTAGACAATATTGTAAATATTGTTTAATACCTAACAATATTGTACAATATATGCATGCTACTAGGGTTACATGAAATATTTTTTCTCTTCAAAGGCGGATGGAATCTACGGGAGGCTTTTCGTTTTCTTTTTCCTTTTCTGGCGTTTTATCGCTTTTCCTGAAATAATGTGTAAAAACATTAATGAACATAGATCTAAATAAAACAAATTCAAGAAATGATATTAATAAAAATAATGTCAAAACATTTAATTATTGAAATATATAAATTACTTAAGGTGAATATTAATATGTTTTGAACAATAACCAAACACATTACAAGATATTTGTCAAATACTAATGTGTTGTAGACTAACTAACCAGTCTCACCATAAGAGAATAGGAGATTTAGGAAAGTTTAGCTTCATGTTTCTTAATATTAATACAGAGAATTTTTTTTTAAAAAAAATCAATTCTAAATATGATAAAAGAAAGTTATTTTCAATAAAGAAAGCAACATAGCAACAATATTGAAAAGAATTTGTAAAATAATTTAATTTGTACATAATTAATATAAAATAAAATTTATATTAATCCATCACAATGATTTTATTTGACTTTACTCTATCAGAAATATTCAAGTACAAAATAGACAGAGCAGAGATAAGGCATTTAAAATAGAAAGTGTAGTGGAACAATATATTCCGTAAATGCGGGACTACTATATTCCCGCCTTGCCGCCTCCTGGTGGCTTAAAAGAGAACTCCCTCCAGAGCGAGTCGGACTTTCCTCGAGTTAACATCTAAATTTATCTTGTCCCATTAATATGCTTTGTAACTGTAAACTTGTTTTGTTTGTCTTTGTTTACTTGTAATGTAAAACTGTCTATGTTTATTAAATGTTTTAAATTAAAATTACCCCGAGATTTATTCTTTTTTAAGTGCTCAGACAGTAACCATTACAAAAGGCTTTAATGTCTATCACAATTTGATGCTTAAAATACTTTGATGAGGGAATTCTGAAGATTAAACTATGCATAAAAGATTAAATTAAACATTAAATAGTACTAGTCGCTTTTGATGAGAAGCTTGTTCGCCCAGATCATCGGCGTTTTAGACTGTTAAATGTCTAATATGACATTAACTATGCATAAAAGATTAAATTAAACATTAAATAGTACTAGTCCATTTTGATGAGAAGCTTGTTCGCCCAGATCATCGGCGTTTTAGACTTTTAAATGTCTAATGTGACATTAATTTTTGTATAAAGAACTTTAGCTTGTTATGTGATACAACTGATAAGCATAAATTCAATTGCATTAGTTCAACGGAAATTGAAAAATGTATATAGTATCTACTAATAATAAAGATGTGGGTGGGTGGGTTTGTGCTTCACAGTGCAAACTATTTGACCTAGCGTTACCAAACTTAACACATATATATCTCGAAGGATTAAAATGTGCAACTCAAGAGATGTTTTGAAATTTTAATTAATTTAAAATCAAGTTGACTTTTGTCGTGTTTTTTTTTCGATAACTTCTGAAAATATTAGTTCACAAAAGTGAATTTCACGCTCTTTTAAAACTTATTTTTCAAAGAATTTAAACTGATTCAAGTTATATAATTCAAAGATAATTTCAAAGAAATTAAACTGACTTCGGCAATTTTTTAAAGATATTTTATTACCTAATTTAAGATTTAAAAAAATTACAACGTTGTCGAGTAATTCAACCCATGTTTATTTAGTGAGCTTCTTTCTTTCAAGTTATTTGTAATATTTAAGTCGATTTGCAGAAAATTGCATCAAAGGGCTGGTTTTGAAAACTGTGGCTTATTCTTTACTTCCCCAAAATATTCTAATAGATTGTGTATAAAATTAAATTTTAAAAAGTTTTTAAAATCAAAGAAAAGTGGTGTAATTAAAAAAGCTAAGTCTTTGGTCTTAAGATAATACAAAGACCAGTTTTGTAAGGTAATATTTTAGGAGAAATAAACAATTGTTTTTCATAGACAGATTATAACGATTACACATCTAGCGACGGTTAAGACTATTTTTGCGTTCCATTAAATTTTTTGTTTGGAGCCTATCTCTTGATTTATTTCGTGCCTTTAACTAACTGGTGTTTTAGGTTATATGGCAAACTCTCTCCAGAACATTTCAAATAAAGCTTTGAAGTTACATTAATTAGCTAAGCGAAACACTCAATTCAAATGCAAATGTAAAAATTTCTAAGAAGCAACGCAAATTAGTACGATGGTTTGTTTATATTTCTCTGATGCCATTCAAGAAATAGCAATTTCTGTTCCTCGTACTTTAGCGTTTAATATATATATAGCTTATCATCCACTGCGTTAATTAGCAAAACAAGAAAAAAATCCGACCCAGAGCGCTATTCAGAAATTGATACAAATCTTTGTTATTTTTTGACATTCTGTATCCTGAAATAATAGTGCAGAATAAATGATAATGCATGTAGATGTAAATAGATCTACATACTTGATCCAGGAGAAATACTTCTGATCGTTTCCGAATTCCTCTGCATCAGTTACCGTCTGGGGCAAATTTTCGTTCAGAGTTTCGGGAAGGAAGGTACCTAAGACTCCCGTGAAGAAACAGGTGAATCCGATTATCAGAAAGGGTAGCGCTTGTCCATACTTGCTCTAAAAATATAAGAAATTGAATTGAGAACACATTTACGCTAATGATGCAGCTAATAACTTTGAATCAAATCGTTTCAACCAACTGACAAAATACACAAATTTGTTTCACGATTCAATTGAATGATATTGATTTTTTTTCACAAATAATTAGGAGTGTGATCGCTCATCATATTTAATTTATTAATCAAGTCACACAAATCAAAAATTTAAAAATCTTGTATAAATTGACAAAACAATAATCGTTAATTATTTTATGATTTAAGTCCCTTCGATAATTTACCAAAAATGTAAATCATCGCTAAACTGGTTATTAGTGAGTGACAAATCGATGATAGCGATCTTGGCGTCATATAAACATCGCCACGTAAACCCGAGAATGCAACCATATTGGTAAAATTTTGGCATGCTCTTGTATAAGGGAGAAAATTGTGGAGAAATTTGGAAACTCCAAAAGAATTTATTATCTTCGCGTTCATTGCATAATATACCGAAAATCATCAAATGAAACAGGAATACGATCATCTTAAGCATAATAGAGCTTGGTAAACTTGGTGTATGGAGGTTGAAAGTCGAGATACGAACCCGCGACACTAGGGCTAGTAGCCAAGTAACATAACCACAACACTAAAAATATACTTCAGCACCGTAGATGTTATCTGACTTATGAAGCTAAGGGCACAATACCCCCTCCCCCCCACCAGCGAATCAGTGGAGAGAGGAACGATTTTTAAAGCACCAAAAGTTATGGCGAGCATGTGAGTGCGTGGCGCATCAAGTGAGTCTGACGGCTTTGTTTTACTACGGGTAGATGGCGCCACAACAGTTGCACGAGGTTGCTTAATAAAGGTCACCAATGTGGCGGATGAAAGTCGCGGCAAGAACCCACGACGCTAGAGTCAGTAGTCGAGTAAAATGATCTTCATAATAAAAGTATATTTCAGTATCGTTGATGTTATCTGGCTTATGAAGCTAATACCACAGGTGTAATCTGAACATACATGTAACTGTGAGCGGCGTAAAAGTAAACAAATTCACACTAATCCTCCCAAACAGGACATCTAACTAGATCAAATAAATTCGAGTGTAAGATGAATCAACATCAAAATAATACTAATGATTGTTAGAGGATCATAGTATACACAGCCGGTAATAACTTAAGCTCGTAATATGAGGAAAGATCAATCATCTATCATTTTATTTAATAAAATAGCTTTTACATAAGAAATTTAATAATTCAATCTGCGTTTAGTCGAAAAGTTACATACTAAAGAATTTGGTAATCGCTCTTGTGCCATTAACTGTAAATAACTGCGCCAAACAGCTAATGCAGCTTCCTTTGTATCCGAAAAACTTTTGTAAACGCCAAGCAGTCAACGAATACGAAGTAACTAAGCTTTTCTCCACATATATATTCTTTTATGTTAACGTATATATTCTTTTGAAATCATGTTTTAAGCTTGCCTGTGTGTAACGTAATCCTAATAAATAATTTAGTATTTTCCGTTAGCCGGGCGGCAGTGAAAAATCGCCAACAAAACTTGGCGGCATTCTACATTATTTGGCGATTTTTTATTTTAAAATCACTGTAAGAAATTTGGCGGAATTTTACGTTATTTGGCCCGGCTAACGGAAAAGTACCAATATTTTTTATGCTAACCAGATCGCTAACTTATCAATATCACATAAACGAAAAATAAATGAAAAATAAAGATGAATCGATTTTAAAATATTATTATGCTTCGATGTTTAAATCTAAAAGTTCGAAAGCGTTTTTAATTTGTATTTCTTGCATTCAAAACATAATGTAGAAATATTTCACTTATAAACATATTTTTATAATAAATAATCAGTTCATATATACGAAATGTAATTGAAAATGCTTGAATAGCCTCAATTTGTTGTCTACGAAGAAATAGCGTAAATACTTTTAAAACATTAATCGAAATTTTTTTCTTGAAGTTATAAAACTAATGAAGAATGGAATGCCTTCTTATAAAAATTCTTAATAGCTATGATGGAGGACATACTTTCAAACAGATTATAAGCTAGCGAATGAAGCTAAAAACAAAATTATTTTCTCCATTCCAATCGATAATCTATTTTCCCTCGAGTTTCTAAACATATTAAAAATTGTTTTGCGGCTATCTTCTAAAAATAATGAAAACAAATAATGTTTAGTGATAAAAATATGGAATCCAGTTCATTATAAAAATTTCAACTAAAAATGTTTTTATAATTACTAGTTATTATCATAGATATTAATTTAGAAAAGAAGGAAAATTTTAATGCCACCGGCAAATAAAGTCGACAAACAGGTATGTTTATAATCATTTCGTAAAACTTAAATAAAATGTTAATTAATTAATTAACTGAACAGTTTAATAACTAAAATTATATAATAAATACATAATAAACTGTTTCAAAAACTAAAATTTACTTAAAATAATTTCTTTTAGTAACACATTCAAATAATTAAATTTCTTAAAATAAATTGTATAATTTGGCATATCTAGTAAGATTTGCCTAGTTAAAAATATTTTTGGTTTTGAATTTAAAATTTCATTCTTAAAATTTTTTGATTAAATTTACACATTAGGCTCCTCATTTTTCATTCATAAATATTTCAAAAAAATTTAAGAAATTTCAACTATTGTAGCATATATAATGCTCATTCGTCTATCTTTAAATTTATTAAATTCCACCCCTCTTTAATTCTTAATAATAATTAATTAATTCCCCCGTCTAGCTCAAAGCGTTTTTGAGTTATCGTGTTTCTATACAAAAAGAAATAATTCCAAAAAATGCATGTTTAGGTCTAGAGCAAGTTCAAAGAGTAAAAGATTCCTGAAAGACGAAATTTTTTAACGTAATTTATGTTATTTTTCTATACATTTTATATAACAAAGTAAAATTGAAGCACATAAAAAAACTTTTTAATTATAATAAGATCTATAAATAATCAAAATAATAGGCAAATTTATAAATTAATTCTAATTTTGAATGGATATTTCTGTTAAATTGTCTTTTATGATATTCATTGTCGTTTTATTTTGCTGAAGTATAACCTTTAGTACCAAAAAACTAGCAATTGTAATTTAAAATACTAAGAATTCTACTCTTTCAGGTTCATACAGCTATTTTACTTTTCTTCTTTCTTAAATATAAAATATTTCTTAATTTATTATTATAGTTATTTAATATAAATGACACATGGATTTCATAGATCGTTTCTCAAACTTACTATCAGATGGTGCTTATCATAAAGATATAAAATTAACTAATTTATTAACCAAAAACTTATTTCCGAAAACGTAAAAATAATGATTTATCATCGTGAACACACAAATGCATAATACTATTAAAAAAATTCCTACTTTGAAAAGAAGAGCAGAAATCACATTA
>JAOUZG010038069.1:3927489-3940877 GCA_026289955.1 Argiope argentata | reverse complement strand
GAATGGGCAATTAAAAAACATTTGCACAATGCAGGAATGGGCAATTAAAAAACATTTGCACAATGCACGAATGGGCTATTAAAAAAAGACACCCGAATGAAGTACATCGTCACCTTCAGAAGAAAAATGGCGCATCCAAACTGACCACAATGCGCATTGTGAAACTGAATGATTCACCAGGAAACATAACACTTTTGATTAAATTTCGTAAACAAGGTACTCAAGGTCAAATAGTAGATGTTTTTATAGAACTTTTTGATAAAAATAACAATTCAAAAATATATGCAAGATAAACACAATTAATTAAACGAATCTTTTTTTTTTTGTAATCTTAAGAATGCCTGCATTAACATAGAAGTTTATGAAGTGAACCACTTAGTATCAAATAACCAAAACGAGGAGTAAAATATATGATCAATATATTGTTCAACCTTGGATAGGAAAATGCCTCGTGACTTTGACCATGCGTCACGAGGTGTTAATTTGTCAAAAAAATAATAAATAAAAACAGCGAGAGGAAATATGATAAGGAAGAGAAGTTTGCATTTAGCAATAGGGTAAACACAGATTCTTCGTGGTATGCAGAGATGAATAGTAATTCATCTTTCTGGATACCACTCTTTCCCAAAGTACAATTATCGGAAAGTCTCGAAATCTTGAAACAAGCATTAAAACGTGCTGTTATTATAAAAAAATTAAGTAAATTCCTACTAAAGTCGTCATTTTTTTATTATTTTAGTTACTATTATTAAATAATTGCAAGTTTTACTCTAGTGTTCCGCTTTACAACGGAAGGAGGGGTGCAATAGCTTCGGATGGTATAGACCCCTGAGCTTTCGGATGCTCAGAATTCCATAGGGGGAAGAAGTCTCACTTCTAGCACACACACGTTACAAACTTTTTTACGAGACAAATTTCATTCATACATTTCATTCATTCATCCAGGTAACGCTTCTTCCTCGCGATTTGGGCGTCTCGGGTTCAAATCCCGGCCAGGGTATGGTTGTTCCGTCTGTGATGTGAGTGAATGTGCTCCCTGTAAAAAGTGGATGTGTAAGTAACAGTGTTGTGTCTCTCTTCATATGAACTAGAAGGCAGACATCTGCCCTCAGGGGTTCAGGGGTTCGCACCCTCATAAGCTACACCACCCTTTCTTCCGTTGTAATGCGGACACGTCCTCATCATCATTCCTTCATCCGCAGATCGCAATTTAGAAATGTAACAGAGAACTATCACCTCAGACCCAGTACTCCCAGTGATATTACTCTCGTCATGGAGAACTTTACGGCCATGACAGATTTAACGTCCACACACGCAGACAGCCTTCATCTGGTTGGTTCGAACTCGCAACCTAACGGATGCGAATCCAACCCCCTACCAATCAGGCCTAAAAATTACATTTACTATAAATAATGATTTATGGCGAGAAAATTAGTTTTTAATTAATTAATAAAAAATTAACGAATTAAATATTTGAAAAAACTGTATTAACATCAAATGTCATCTACTAAGAGTTTTTAAAAATTTACTTGAGCTTGATTGTGAGCTAATAGTAAGAATTGATTAATGGTAAATTCCTAAATGGATTTAAGAATCGTTGTGTACGTATTCACCTCAAGAAAAAAAATAGGAAATTATTTATTATTTAAGAAATTAATTATCTACTTTTTTCATTCAAAACAGAAAATATTAGAAAATGCAATTCAAATTGCCAATAGTATGAAATATATATATTAAATTTACTTACAACCAGTACAGCAGGATACAAAATCCGCAAACCGCACTGACAATGCCCAGTATCACCCAGCTCCGGGAGAGGTAAGCCACCAGGGGCAGGAAGCACAATCCGAACGTCCAGGAACAGTTAATCACGCCGTTCATGTGGGCACGGACATCGGGAGCGACGATTTCGGTAACTGAAACAAATTTTAACCACTTAAACCAACAGAAAAACAAAAATGAGAACAATCATTTTACTCGAAAACATTTCATTTCACTGCTACATAATCTATCATTAAATATCGTTATGGAATTAGTAATTTTCAACAGCTAAATGGCATATATGCAGGGCTTGACAAAAGCAGGGGCATACGGGGCAGTTGCCCCGGGCCCTCACTTAATTGGGGTCCCCCAAATCGAGTATAAAAATTATTTTACGTTTCCTTCTTTAATGAATGTTCTTTACTAAAGTAGTGAAGTAGATGAGGCCCCAAAGAAGTTTTTGCCCCAGGCCCCAACTAGGCTAAGTCGAGCCCTGCATATATGCTTCGAAATTCAGCACAGCAAGTCAACGAGCATTGATAATGGTGTCCACTTTACAACGGAAAAGGGGGGTGCAGTAGCTTTGGAGGGTATGGACGCCTGAGCACACGAGGGCAGAAATCTGGCTTCTAGCCCATATGAAGATAACACACATCGCATTCACTCGCACAGCCCCTTTTTACTGGGGGGGGGGGGTCTTTTCACATAGAGATACATTCACACATCTGACAGATAAAATAACCATGCCCTGACCGGGACTCGAACACAGGACGCCTTTATCACGAGGAAGACGCGCTTCCTCTGTGGACACTGGTGTCAATAAGCATTATAAAAATATTAACTGAAAGAAAATAAAAAATAACTTTTTCTAAGTTCTAGTGTCACAGGTTTTCTAAGAGCATTATATTCATGAAAATAAATAATAAAAAAAAGATTGACTTGACTGAAAGGAAATATGATATCACATTTTCTAAGTTATGATGCCACAAGTTTTCAAAGAGCATTATACTCATGAAAAAAAATATTAACTGAAAGGAAATATGAGGTTACATTTTCTAAGTTATAATGTCACAATTTCACTATAAAACCATTACCTACAATAAATGTGATAGCATTTAGTTTTTCATTACATATTTGGCATTAATTAGACCGCCATAATCTAAAGCAAATTGTAAATCTAGGGTTTGGGGTGAATGCATCCAAGACACCATCAATCCACCAATTTGTATCTGAGCCGAATTAAATATGATTGTATCAATGGGAACATATGAAATATTTGTATAGATAGGAATATATGAAAGCTTAAGGTGCTGATATTATTCTAGTCATAAAAAATAAAGTCAACCTCAGTTGCTAATTTTTTTAGCTTTATAAATTTCAACAATGTTTACGCTGTAAAACGCAAAGGAATGTAAAATATTTTTTTTTTGAAAAAGGCACACAAAGTAACTAGAAAAAATATCAGTGACAAATCAAGAAATATATATATTATATCAAATTAATTTCCTAAAATAATTACAGCATTAAAAGTAATGCAAATTTTATATTTCACTTTATAGGTCTAAAAGGACAGCTTGTATTTTTGTAGACTGTTTTTGAAAATATTATATTTTAATGATCCAATTGAGAATTGGTTACTTTTTCAATTAAGAATTATTAACTCATCTATTTGAAGGAAAAATATAAAAAATTAGTCAATTATACAACTTTTGGATAAAATTCTAATCTTATAAAATCGCTTTTTATGTAGCAAATGGGAGGACAACATTCGTCCTAAAAATCTCCAATAATTTCCAAAAGTAATGTTTTGGCACCTGATATTCATATTTTTCACATTCTTCCTTCAAATGAAGATGAGGAACATATCCATACAGGATTTGTAGTTTATTAGAATTAAATAGACGCCAAAAATATCCAGCAGTGCTTCAGCTTAAAAGTCTTAAGAAAACAGACATTCAGGCACGTGTTTTTATTGCCAAAAACTGAGTACCGAATTTTATATACGAATTTCTTTTCTCTTTATAATAATAATGCTCATTTGTACACTGATTTGCTATGAACAGATTTCGCTGAAAATTTGATCAAAAGTCTACAAATTTAGTACAAAATCATTTATCAAATTTTATAACATACCAACAAGCTAAGATGTTTTTTTCAACTAACGTGTTCACAAGACAAAATGATTAATAGACAGACAGAAAAACACAATTCCAAAAATTTCTTTTTTAATTGAGGAAGGCGAGAAACAAAGATTCATTAAAATCTCGAGGTCGATTTTTTTATGATTACAATACTTATTATTTGTTAGTACATTTGTCCGCATATTCCAATTCGTGAGGGTAAAAAGAAGGAAATTCTTTATCTCTTCTTTTTATACTCTATATTAGAAGAAATTCAAAGCAATTATTTTCATGTAATAATCCTTTTCTTATTTATACTAGAGAATATTATCTCACTAATGGTATGAATAATTCGTGTTCCAAGAGATACTAAAAACGAATGAGAATATTTCATATCTTCAAAGAAATGCTCTCCATTTGATCTCAAGGTTACCACCTTAATTGGATTTGCTGAAATTCGATTGTTTGCTTTAAATCAGCTTTCCCATTAAGTTAAGTATTTCCGGCTATAAATATTATTCATTCCAGTTGTTCTTTCTTGGTAAAGACTGAGAAACCGACTTTTCTAGTTTATTTCCTTTAAAACAACATCCATTACCACTTTTTGAGAGAAAGAACTCGTTTTAATTTGCAATTCAAAATGGAAACAATAAATCTTTTAAATTCTTACATGGGACTTTTATTTTAAGTTGCATATTTAGCCAATTACGTGGGCTTTTAAGTAGGATTGAACTTCTCAAAACCCGCAAATATAAAGAATAGAATTGCATTTAAATTTTTGTTATGTCTATATCTACTAATAATAAAAGTGAATGTGAGTATACGTGCTACCTTTAAAGATTAAAAAGTTTGATTTACATTTAACAAATTTGGCACATATTGATCTTAAAGGATGGGATGCAATTGGTGCCATTTTTTAAAATTTTAATTACGTAAAAATTACGATGAATCTATTCGGTCTTATGCAATATTTTCCAAAAATACTATTGTAAAGAGAAAAATTAAAGTTTAAAACATTGCCTTTTTATATAGAACAATATATACTAAAACTAATGGTATGCTAAAGCAAAAGGTTCCTAAATTTTGGAAATTTTTAAAAATTGTCTTCCTAATTTTAAAAAAATATATTACATTGCTACCGTAAAATCCAAACCGTTTTCATTGTTTCATGAAATACCCAGGTAGCCCAATCTGGTGCATAATATTGTATAATATTGTGAGATATTATATATTAAACAATATTCTACAATATAAAACAATATTGCGGATATTGATCAATGTTATCCAATTTTGTACAATATTTGTGAGATACTAAGGTAGCTGATCCTGTAATTTTTTCCATTGTTGAATGTTAAGGAAGATTCTGTCTGATATATGAGTAGCTCACAAGAAAATATAAAGGTGCGCATAGCTTGAAATTTTAAATATTTTAGAAGAAAACTTGAATATTTAACAGCGCTATTAGTCATTAAGAATGGTCTCCATTAGAAAGATTCACATGCGCGATGCAACATATATGTGACCAATAAACTAAAAATTAACTGACAATTTTACAATATCATGGATATGAATGTATATCTCAATTATTTAACTGAAATTAAATATAGCCAATATCTTCGGCAAACCAAGTGGTCGCCAAAAGCGACTATAGTAAATTTATGTATTTTATTATATAAGCCCCATTCTTATTCCATAATTCCAATTCCGTTTCTTTTACAATAATACTTTTACTCAAACAAAAAAAAAAATACAATATCCTGTAGGAATGTGAAAATTTAGAATCATATACTGAACATTCGTGGAATAAAAATTTACATAAAGTTTTACTGGTAGCTGGAAGAAATTTCACAATTTTTTATGTTATTGCAGCAACAAACAAGGAACTGTTATTAAACCACTCCAACAACACAAGACGTTCAGGCAGAATCAGATGAAGAAGAAAATTCCGAACAGAGATCTTGCTCAACAACATCCTTGAAATCAACTAACTCATCTGCCGACTAATCACTGAAAAGGCCGAATTCTTTACAACTTCCGTGTAAGAGCATCGGATGTTCCAAAACCCAAATCTTAATGAAGTTATAGCCCGAATATTCCGGATACTTTCTTTATATTAGTCACCGATGTTGCAACATTCACCAAATAGCGCAATGAGCGCCAATGTTGTGTAATAATTAATCTGGCATGCGTCTCTGTATAATGCTCTTTCTTATCATGAACGGAAGCAATATGGTACTTGCGTATTATACCGTCTTCGCCAACGATCGCCAACGGTTTAGTAACTCATTGGCGACGGAATGAAATTTAGCGATAAAGATCCACGAATTACACAATTGCCGGATTGCCATAATTGGCGGTTGAGCAACTCATTGGCGACGGATTTAAATTTAGCGATAAAGTTTGACGGTATAATGCGTAAGTACCAGCAATATTACAAATTCGTAATACTAATCATCCGATAAGATCATGGATTCGTAAGATTAATCATCCGATAAATAAATAAAAATAATGTTAAGAAAAAAAACTTGAAATGTTTCAAATGCAATAAGCAAAGAAATAAAAGAGGAAGGAATGCGATTATGTACTATTAAAATACTGCAAAACACTTAAATAAAGATAAACAATAACATTTGATTCAAGTATAATAAAATTCAATAGAAAAATCGTAATATTAATGGGGATTCGAATTTTTACTCGGATATTCCATTGCATGATAGCATTTTATGTATGTATGCATGCATGCTTTTGAGTTGTTTGGGGAAAAATCTACCCAGAATTACGGTAAAATGTATTTAACGTAGTGGAACTGCGCGTGTGTATAAAAAAACTAAAATAATTAATTATTACTTTAAAATATACTAAAAAATACATTATTATATATAAAGTATTTTGAAAATTTATTAAAACAAGAGAATAAAATGAATTGATATTCAGCTGAAAACCACATTTCGAGTTAAAATTTCAATTTAATATCTCAGTACAAATCTGAAAAAAAATTTCTAGAGCACTTTTAACCCATTTAGTAACTTTGGACACTGCTGGACATAACTTTGGAAACAACCCGATTCTAAACAACTACAAATCATTCACTTGAAGAGACCTTACAAAGCAAATATGAATATCAAATACTGTTTAATATCTTAAAATTAAAATGTTTTACAGAAAATACTTGAAAATGTGCAGCAAAAACCTTGGAATACCTTGAATAATTGGAATACCTTGGTAGCCTAATAAATATGCAGTAATTTTAAGACCTTTGCGGTAACCAATTAGATAAACACGCCTAAATGATCAGGTTTGTATAGTATATTTTCTGTAAAATATTTTGTCGTTGTTGTTGTTATTATTATTACGTAACTTGCCATGGCATCAGCGAGTTTTAAGCCGAAAAAAGCGTCTCTTGTTTTGTAACGCTAACTAGGACCAAGAGTTCGACTTAGCTACTCACTTATCTTTTCTATCTATCTTCTATCTATCACAGCCTCTTTTTACGGAGGACCACATTCATACACTTAATAGATAGATCACAGAAGAACAACCACGCCACAACCGGGACTCGAACCCAGAGAAGCCCCGATCACAGTGATAACGCGCTAACCCAAGGCCAGGACGTCGACTGTAAAATATTTTAATTTCAGGATATTAAACAGCTCCTGATATTCATATTTTTCATATTCTTCCATCAAATCAAGATGAGGAACATATCCGTACATGATTTGTAGTTTATTAGAATTAAATAGCCTCCAAAATTTTATCCAGCAGTGTATCAGCTTAAAAGTCTTAAGAAAACAGACATTCAAGGATTTTATGGCTACAGTCATCAAGGTGCTCATGAAAAGTACCGGAAAACTAATAAATATCCGTACGCCCTGAAACTTTATCCAGCCAGCTATCTTTTGTTTAATTTGTCCTGTGTCTGTTTTACACATTTATGTGAAGTTTCCACTAATTTCTATCCAGCATCCTGTATGTTTTCAGAACTCTCACTTTGAATTGAGTGAATTGTCCAAAACCCCGCATGTAGGCTTTTTTTATATTGGTTTTTATACTCATGCATAAACATTCATTTAGCACAGTGCCATATCCTATATCAGGGATGCACAACGTTTGGCCTGCGTAGCCTTTGGAGTTGGCCTGTGAAGTTGTTAATAAAATAAGACTAATTTAAAATGAAATGGGAGTTTTTCAAATAAAGAGCGGAAAAATCTGATGTGAAAACGATTCTACATCAGGATAAATAATTTGCAGTTGTTCATTAAGTTTATTTACTTTTTATTACGCGGTATTTGAGTTTGTTCCCTTCATGGCTACTTGCGAGCGAGTACGAGTTTTCGTATAGGAAAAGCTCGCGGACATGAAAATGCTGTATAAGGATCAAATTCAAATCTAGCGTAATGCATTTGATGATTGATTTTCAAATTCTGAAAAGTGTCTTAACAAAAATTGATGTATTTTCTTCTCAATTTTTCTGTTGATGTAAATGTCGTGGCTGAGAGTATGCAGTTAGCCTTAATTGATTTACAGAATTCTGATTTTTTTTAAAATCAGTTCAAAGGAAAACAGATATTAGAATTTTATAAACACTTACCCTAGGAATTTTCATGCTTAAAGCAAAATGCAGCAGCATGTGCAACTTGCTTTGGCTGCACTTACATTTGTGAGCAAACCTTCTCACTAATGAATTTAAACAAATCAAAAATAAGAAATAGAATAGTAGATGAGAACCTTTCTTCTGTTCTACGTATTGCCTAAACCAATCTTAATTCCAACATAAAATCAATAACTTCAATTATTCAGTCTCGTTCATCTCATTAATTTTAACTAATTTTTATTATTAATTTTTCTCTCAAAATTTAAATTGTGTTTTCTGTATAATTACCAAAAACTTTCCCTCTGTTATTCTATTTCAAGTTTGTCAGCTTTTTAGCAGTAATCCTTTTTTTTTGTCATAAAGACTTTAATCATATCTATAATTTTTGTGTTTTATTCATTTATTTATTGTATAATGTGTGCATGAGTAAAATAAGTAAAGTAATAATTGTAATTCATGCATATTTCCATAAAAAAGTGTTTTCATATTTATAACACGCTTTAACATTCACGTGCTGCTTTCGCCCTCAACATGATCCTTTTTCATATTTTGGCTCCTCATCCTGAAAAGGTTGTGCATCCCTGTCTTATATCATTGTTACGCCTTTTCATGACTCACAGGTTTAAACTTTTAAGACATTTGGGCTTTGTTAACATTCCATACTTTGATTCTGTTATGTTTATACAAATATTTTAAACTCAAAGAATGTGGCGGAGCTTAACCCAAGATGGCTTTTGTGATATAAAATAACAAATTCAACTCAACTCAAATTTATATCTCAGTTATAGAAGGCAAGTCATAGAAGGCATCAGTTATAGTTGCATGTCAACTAACAGGGTAAGATTAAATGTTTACCGACCATGCCATGAATGTCATAGCCTAAGAGCAAACTATTTGTCGAATGTTAGCTAAACAACAAAGAAACAACTGCCGTTAACGCCGAAACACAGGAAAGAGCGTCTCAAGTTCGCACGCAAGCGCACCATCGAGTCCACTGATTTCAAAGGCAGGTGGTTTTCACGAATGAGAAACGTTTTTGTTTCGATGTACTCGAGAACATTAATTCATACAACAAACATAGAGGTGATAGCGTCAACGCACTGAATCCAGTGAAGCGCCGAATAGGCAAAACAGATGTCAAGATATTAAATGCCGTCCTCAGCTTTAGTAATCTCCAGATAAAATTCGTTAACGGCAAATATTACAGCCTTAAAATATCTTGATGACCAACGAATCACCTTAATCCCTTGATGTTACCGGCAATTTGGCCAGAACAAATGGATATGACAGCAAGACAAAATGAATATCCATACTGAAAATAGTGTTGGAATATCTGAAATCCAATAAAATGTTTGTCTTAAATTGGCCTTTCTAAACAACATGTAGAATATGTGGTACTTAATGGAAGAAGTTGGTATAGTGATAAGCAATTTGATGACAGGAAAGAAATTATTCGTGCCCAGAAGTGATCTGTTAAGAACTTCATTAAAGAAATCATTATGAATTCATACATACATACATACATATTAATTCGTGTACATTTATTTAAGTCTTTGGTATAAAGAGGCGCAAATTCAAAATTGTCTCCTATTTTTGACATCTTTTAATTATTACTCATTTGCAATTACATAGTGGTAACCAAAGATTTGGATACTTATTTTATTTATTTTCTGGAAAATGTTTTAATTTTGAGATATTAAACAGTTTTTGATATTCATATTTATTTATTATCATTCTTTAAAGTCAGGATGGGAAACATATTCCAATATAATTTGTATTTTTTAGAATCAAGTGTTGGTCCAAGTTTTTTCTAGCAGTGTACCAACTGTGGTAACTCTAGTTCTAACTGCTCGACTTAAGAGTATTTTTAATGAATTTTGCATCACTCAATTTACAGAATACATACCAGCCTGATAGTATTAACATGCAAAAAGAAGAAGCCGAGAATTTAATACCAATAAATATAACGTGAAATTATAGCGTTTTTCAAATATTTATCGCAATTTATCTAGCTAAAAAAATTACATGACCATTCTGTAGAACATGATATTTTACGCTGCAAAGTCAACTAAGGCATTTTATACTACAGACTAATTCTTGATTTTATGTAAAAAAAAGGTCCCTGAAGTCAATATCATCCGGTTGTTGTTCTTACTACATTTTGTACTTCCTGTAGAGAAGTTCGCAGACAAATTCAGGGATTTAAGCCGAGTTGTGCAATTGTTTCTGAGGGTTAAAGGCCCCTGAGCACTCAAGGAGAGAAATCTTACTGCTCATATAAAGATGACAGTTATACAATTCCCTGCACAACCCATTTTTACAAGGGAGGCGGCTCTTTTAAACACAGATAGAACACTGGTAAAGAACAATCATGCTCGAACCAGGAATCGAAATATCAAATGGTCTAACAAGGAAAATTCCTTTTTTGGCTTCAACAGAACTTCAAGATTATTATACTTTTCAATACAATTTGTGATTTTTCGTAAAATGCCTTTATTTTCATATGGAGGTGTAATTAAAGTAATAATTGTCATAAATAATTTATCATGTGATAATAGAAGTTTTTCACACAAACATGATGCTGTAAAGAAGTCGTAAAACTTATCTCCCTTTGAAGAGACACAAGTTCGAACATTGTTTCTTCTGGCCAGTGGTGAGAGGATTCTTTCCTCTGTTGTGCATTGTCTTCTCCCGCTTTGATGTTACCCTTTGGACTTCAATGGAGTCAGATAATGGAGCACACATACGTTTGCGACCCTTTGAAGAAGGAAACCGTGTCAAAACACCAGATGTAGATATTTCTTCTATGGACCAACCGAAGTGGAATAAAGTTCCGATAATGAACAACACATGAGTTTACGGCCCTTTGAAGAAAGAAGTACTGAAGCCTCCATATATGAATATTTCTCCCATAGTGAAGATTATGTTAAGGGCGTGGATGAGTAGAAATATTCCCACAGTTAACTTCTGACTATTGGGAATATTTCTGAAGAATTATTGGATGATCGGCATCTCCAGCGCGCCAATGCGAACCTGAGAGGCGGAGTTTGACCGAGGTTAAAATGGAAGATTTTAAAATGAAGATAGGAGAGCTGATACGACAAGGAGTCGAGCTGATCCGAGACGAGCTGAACTGAAGAGCTGTGAGCTGAGCTGAAGAGCTGGACAGTTGAAGAGATACCACGTGATCTCGAGTTTATTGATTAAAGATATATCGGAAGTAATCCGTAGATCTCTTGAGCTACTGCAGTAGTTGGATAAGCTAACAGCCTGTCAGTTTTTTCTTATGATAGTCGTGGAACTATTATCCCAGATCTAAATATTTCCCAGCATATTAACCTAGAGGACGTGTTGTTGATTTTTGTTATTGTATAAAGCTGTAAATAAAACATTTGTATTTAAACGCTACCCGTTTATTTGATCGACCAGGATAAAATCATTACAACGGTTTCAGTCAAAAATGCATTATAGTATTTCATTGTAAAAGCCAATCATTGAATTTATATATACAACAACTTATTGTGCTTCAGTGAAGAAACGAAAACTGCCTTATCAAGATTTAGGTCACATTTCTGCAATAAAATTAAAAATAACTTCATAAAATATTAAGCAATCCACATGATTCATGTAAATTTTTTTGTTGATTAAATCAGGATTTGGATCATCAGTTTTTTTTCTGTACCAGAAAATTCTTAGTGATAATTCTAAAAGTTACTCAACAACCAAATTTATTATATGAGGATGTGATTAAAATTATATGGATGTTTTTAATTTAATGATGCTTTCATTAAAATTAACAGATGAAATATACTCACTCAAGATGAAGGCCGAGGTAAACATGGATGGCAAAACACTTCCATTCACAGTTCTCAGGATAGCAAAGATTATGAAATCGTTAACAAGAACAGAAGCTATTTCAGTCGAAGATACGACAACTGCTAAGACAAGAAACAGTAGTTTACGACCATACCTAAAATTGGCATAATAACAAAAATAAAGTATAACATGTTAAATAAAATATTATACGTTAAATGCTTTCTGCTGTTTCATTCAAAATATGATTTTATTTTCACATTTTTTAATATGGGAATTTCAGTTTGGTTTTAAAAAAAAGATATTTTTAGCCGAAAGCTCATCGAATAATAATGTTTTCTTGGTTTTATTTGACTATCTTGTTTTCGTCTGGGTTTAGTTGTATCAGGTTTTGCAACTTGAAAGACGTCTGATGCAATATGAAGAATGTTTTGACTGAAATCAGACAATTAATAATAATAAACTGAAGAAAAAATAGTTTAGTCACTTGAAAACTGTTAAAATATTTATAACAATTATTCATATTCTTGCTGTTTTGTTGCAAGTGGTTATGTAAAGGAAAAGTTTTGTAATGAAATTTCTCGATAATTCATTTTTAGAATTTATAAAATGGTAGAAAATATTGCAAGAAAATAAAACTAGTAAAATTGAAAAGTTCAAGGATTTTCAGTTTAACTTCATTTTAAAATGTTTTATAAATGATTTTTGTACGTTGATGAAGTTCACAATGACTAAGGTAAAAGCACGCTGAATTTCAAATTAACAATCTAACCAAAACTTTGAAGTCCTCTTTTGTTCGTGTGTGGTGCAAATAATTTGTAGCACTACGTCCAATGGATTACTCTGTAGAACAATTTGAACGATTTTTGCATCGGTTTTTCATTTTTTTTCTAATTTGTCAGTCACAAAACATTAACGTATTAGTATTCCGTAAAAAAAATTATATTAAATTTAGGAATATAAACAAAATAGAATTAAAAATTTCTTTTAAAATGAAATTATTTATGGATTGGGATACTATTTGTTAACTCATGGATTGAGATACTATTTGTTAACTCATAGATTGGGATACTATTTGTTAATTCATAGATTGGGATACTATT
>JAOUZG010038069.1:3912962-3927479 GCA_026289955.1 Argiope argentata | reverse complement strand
TCAATTCATAGATTGGGATACTATTTGTCAATTCATAGATTGGGATAATGGTATGTAATCTAAAAATAATTCAAAAGATTCTACAAGACAGACAGTTGAATCTACGGCTACCAAAGTTGGTATGTAATTAATTTATGAATAGTTTGTGCATACAAAGTTTTTTTATAAATCATATTTAATGCTTTAATTAATTAAAAATTAAAAGAAATGTTAATTTTTTTCTTCAATAGCTTCCGACCATATTATCACCTAAAACTCATATTTTAACTACTTTACAATTAAAAACAGTCAGCTTTTCAGTGATACTCAAGTTAACCAAGCTTTTATTATTATAAAATTTCAGGCCAAAATTAGTTTAAAAATAATTTTGAAGTTAGTTTGTTTGTTTTTTTTTTGTATATAAACGTATGCAAGAAAATAGTAATCTATGAATAATTGATGAGAATATTTTAATGGCTCAAATGAACCAAGCAAATATCAAAACCACTTTTGGTCAGCCAGAGTAGCAAATGATTCAACAAATTTTTAAACAATTTTCAATAAGATTTAAAATTATTATTTTTCAAAACACTGTTCGATGTAAAAACTTTTATACACAGAATTGAACGCTGATTTAATCAATTCAAACAGTATTGACGAATTTACATTATTATCAGTTATTAAGATTTCGTCCAAAATTTCGAATCTCCCTTATCTTCTTTTAAAAAAATAAAACATCCTTTTACTTGAAAATTTTATCAGTAGAATATTTAAAGAAAATTCGAATTTCTGTTGCCAACAAACTTAATATCGTTATGTTTATGTATTTCAATTTTTACTAAGGAAAAAGAAAAATGTATCTTAAAAGGATTTTTCTTAATTTAAGAATACAAATTAGGCATAATTTTAATTTGTTTTTATTCAAAATAACAATTAACTTTCCCTAACTGAATTTTATCCAAAAATATATATACTAAATAAATAAATATTGCATAGAATTAAAATATTTAAACCATATTCTGTCAATCCATTTCACTTTACTTTAAAAGGGAAAAGAGATAAGCTTAGAAAATAGTTTATTAAATAAAGAAATATAACATAGATTTTAAAAAATTGTCCTAGATTTTTCTTCACAGAAGTTTCATCAGCAAAAATGTTTATGCAAAACGATATGCAAAAGATGCAAAAAGATATTTCAGATGTAAGTTAATGACACGAATAATAATTCAGAATCAGATAAGGAAAATAATATTCTAAAATTCAGTCTTATAAAAAAAATTCGGAAAGTGACGAAACCTTTTTTTCTATAAATATCAATTATATAAGTTAATCATTACTCAATGACCGATTTTAATTGCCTTCGAATTATATAAACACTTCCAAGGACATTTTTTAAAGGTTGACACTTTAAAAAAAATTCTTAAAACGCCTTGATTTGTAAGATACATACATTTCAATAATCACAAAATAATTATAAATAAAAATATTTAAGAAAACTGAGAAATAAGGGGAAAATATAATGCAATATCTTTACACATCATATGAAATACCAAATATATTTTTGGAGTCTGTATATGTAATAAGAGGATAAAATTGATTCCCTAACGTTAACAATTCAATCAACATTTTATTCTATTTTTTAAATCTTCGATTCGAAATTGGAATACAAACGAAGTAATATGAAAGAGACAGAAGATATTTTACCTCAATTAATGCTTAAAATCAGTCAAAAATTAAAGTGATAGAAAACATGATTAATATTATAAAAAATAATAAAAAGTTCTAAATAATGTTCACTGTTTTACTTAATGAGAATTGAAGTTTGCTTTATATTATTTATAAAGCAAACTCTATGAATTAATAAAAAATTATTCCTAATATTCTGATGCAACAGAATATCAATCTGATATTTTAATTCTTGGCGCAACTTTTATGAGTCTGGGTCGTCTGGACATCTTTTTAATATTTTTATAAGACAAAAATTATAATAAAAGCAATATAATTAGGCATCTTATTACTTTCATGAATGTAAAAAAATTAAAACTCACTATAATACAATTGCAGTGGCTCTAAAACTTTTTGTAAAATACACATCTTGTAAAGTTTGAAATGTATAAGCATTTCTCACTCAAAATTGAAGTGTTGAAAAAAAAATCTTTTTTAATAAATTTTATAAGAAATTACAAGGATTTTTCACTTACTTATCAGACAAAATTCCATATATTGGTGTACCGATGAGACTTCCAACGTTTTGTAGAGTAAGAAGAAGACTTGGATAATGAGCTTTTTCACAAACCAGATCAAACTATAAAATAAAAAAAATCGCAATTTATAATTCTATATAAAATATAAAATCAATTCACCACGTTTAAACAATTAATAATTAATTCCAAAAACCGTTAATTCCATCTTAATAATAATAAAAAAATATGAAATATAAATTTCATCATAATTTTTTTTATTAAAAAGTTTTAAAATTTTGTCAAAAATCTTGAGAGCAAAACATAATTCGTGCACGTGCAGGATATTGTGAAAAAGTACTGCAAGTGCTCATAATATATTATTATGATTCAGTCCTATAATTTTACTGTGCACTTAATCTCAAAGTTAAAAAAAAGATTTACATAGATTTTTAATGAATGACAGGTCAATGACCCTAGCTTTGAAGATGATTTTTGTATGATTGTCCTAGCTTAATGATTGTTCTAAAAAATACAAGAATTACATTGATTTCTCTATTAAGAGCCAAAATCCATTGATTTATCTAAAAAACCAAATGGATTGTAGCAAACCTATACAAATGTGAGATATCGAGTGTAATTTCTCTTTGGTATGTGAATCTTGAAGCGAATTTTCCAGATGCATAACAAACGTGTGTTTTTTTTTTGAACCTCTGTTGCTGAATAATGATTTGGTGCTTGCGTATGTAAGTACATTCTATCTTTATGTACGCTTTGGATATTTTTTGATGCTGTGTTTTTTTTTTTTTCTTTTTTTTCTAATGGAATAAGGTATCGTTATCCGTTAACAGAGTTTTTGAATTTCTTTTAATTCTAACTACAGAACGATATCCATAACAATATTAAAATGTTTAGGAATTTTTGTCTTTTAATTTTTATTATGGCTTAGCTTCCTTCTCGTTTGTTTTCTAGAATCTCGTATTACAACTCCCGCCTTTAAGCTACGGTCGAGATGCATCGTAGTACTACGACTCCCGCCTTTAAGCTACAGTCGAGATGCATCATATCACTACGACTCCCGCCTTTAAGCTACAGTCGAGATAAGTCGTAGTACTACGACTCTGCCTTTAAGCTGCAGTCGAGAAAAATCGTATTACTACGACTCCTGTCTTAAAACTACAGTCGAGATGTATCGTATTACTACGACTCCCGCCTTTAAGCTACAGTCGAGATGTCGTAGTACTACGACTCCCGTCTTTAAGCTACAGTCGAGATGCATCATATCACTACGACTCCCGTCTTTAAGCTACAATCCAGATAAATCGTAGAACAACGACTCCCGCGTTTTACCTACAGTCGGGATAAATCGTATCACTATGACTCCTGCCTTTAAGCTACAGTCGAGATAAATCGTAGTACTGTGACTTTCACCTTTAATGTGTTAACTGAAATCATCCGGAACATTTTAATCAAATTTTTGAGGAAAAAATATCTATCTAAATGCCCATGATCTGGTATATGAGTATTTAAAAATGCAACGAGCTAAGGAAATAAAATTATGACCGTGGTTTTAAAACCAGAATTCCAGATTTGAATGAAATTTGGTCCCCAAGTCTGTTAAAGTATTAACTGTCTATCAATCTAGCTCTTACTACAGATGTGGATATGATGACTTATAAACGTTGGTATTGTTACTTATGGCACTTCAAGCCCACTGACAGGATTACCAGCCAGGACTCGAACCCGACACGCCCAGCGATGGGGGAAGACTCGCTACCTCTATGCCAGGACGCCGGTTTGTTTTTCTTTTCAAAATATGAGAAATATTCAGTGTTTGTTTAAACGCACAAACCCTTCTAAAATATATATACATCACACAATCCGTACAATAAGAGCAATCTACAATGATTTCATTAATTGGAATCCAATTAATTTGAGTCGTTATTTCAAAGAAGAAAAATAAAACCAAGTATTTTCACAGCAAACTACTAGTGTTTGTAAATCCGTAATACATGTAATCTTGAACGGAATTAGTACTCCAGTTGGTCAATGTATGAAAATAATACTAAGCAAGCATTCGTCTTAGGTCAACGGTATAAATAGTAGCGAAATTCCTGAATAGATTATATATTATAGAAATCCAAACTATAACTATAGTTTCTTCCTATTTTGCTCACATGAATAAATAAAGATTAAAATGAAATCTACTATACATATTTCAATGTATTCTGTCAGAACATAATTTCTCGAACGGCCAAGAACCACGTGCTCTCGCAAGTTAAATTATATTTTTATTCATTTTAATTGTTTCGTTGAATTAGTATAACTATAAAAAATTTGTCTCGCATTTATTGTTTAAAAAAATATGACATTTATATTATATATATATATATATATATATATATATATATATATATATATATATTTCATTTCATATAATCACGTACTCAAGATAACATTTTTCTAGGTTTTATTTGCTGTATTCATTAACTTATTTTTTTAAAAATCAGAGCTTTTGTAAATGCAATGATAACACGTTATTGAAAACTGATTTTTTCAGATACTCATGCAGAAATAAAAATTTTATTTTTCGTCAATGGATTTTTGTTGATGCCAAAAACCTCATCCCCAAATAAATATCATGTTCTGATATGATAAAAAGCAAAAGGGAGGTTTTAAATAAGTGTTTATGTCAATGAACTATAGCATAGATATTTTATGAACTAAAACCCATGCTTCCATGTATACAGAACTTTTACTTTTAGGTTTGTTTTTCGTATTCAATGAAAATGTTGTAGATATATTAAATCATATTTTTTTATTCGTCTTGGAAGGGTAAATCTTTAATCGAATTCGGCATAATTCCTTAAAAATTATTTTAAAATCTTAAAGAAAAAATAATTAATGCCTACATTTACGAAACTCTGGTTCAAAAATATTTATCAAAACAAAAATCATTCTGCGAATATTAGAAAATCTGTTAAAAATTGTAAGTGGTCATATAAGAACATTTTAATAAGACTTACAAGTAACAATTCAATTGAAAATATTTTAAACTCATTCTTATCTTAAAATAAGAAATCGACTTAATCTTAACCTCAGAGAGTGTTGGAATGTCTTTGAAGGATATATTATATAACATGATAGAAATTTTTCAGGATTTAATTTAATCAAATCAAATTAATTAATTAATCGAATTAATTTCAAATATAAATGCTAAGGTAAGGAAAATAAAAAAAAAACATATTCGCTTCAAAAGAAAATACTATAAAATTTTAATTCTGAATTTGAAATTAGTCTTTGTACATAGAGATGTGTTTCTATGATAAAAATCTAAAAAGCCCACTCAGTTCAATTGAATAACCAAGACACGCAGAACACGACAAATCCCAATGACGTCAGTACCAAGGTCACAGGAACCAACTATGGCCAAGGTCATAAAATTGAAGAGTGATGCATTGTCGAGTACGCCAAGGTGCATCTTTTTATATAACCACGAAAGAAGAAATAGAAAAATATTCCGACTTAAGAAAAGAGAGTATCGTGCTGTGCATAATAATAGGCTATTTAAGTTAGCGGGGACTAAAATTAACGTCTCTCTTCTATTTTAAGACAAGACATTCGCATGGGTTTCAAAGAAAACAAAATTAACGATTTATCGATTGATAAAACAAAAATAAAAACTTTTTTTTCTAGTTCAAACTGAATTCAGGTTTAAGGCGACCAGGGACCTTTAAAATGAGTTTTTGAAATTTTCACCTTAGCATTTTGAAATTTTGCAGGCATTAAGAGTAACATTACAGGAGATGGCACACAAAATTTTAAAGCATTATATTAATTTATTTTTCAGTTAGTGGGTTAATATAATATAATATTGATTATAAATGACGTTAATAAAAAATGTTCCAGGCGCTCCAAATTTGTTCGAAAACTCTCCAATTTTTAACGTTACCAACTCTTACCCTTTTGAAGCAAAAGTTGGGATTAATCTTGAAGTTTGAGTACGAAATATCAAAATTAATCAATGTAATAACTCAAAACTACTTAAACTTTTTTTAAAAAATCAGCAGTTTTAAGTTATCATGTTGGTTAATTTTGATATTTCGTACTCAAACTTCAAGATTAATGTCAACTTTTATTTCAAAAGGGTTAGAGTAATTAATAATAAAAATTGGAGTGCTTTCGAACAAATTTTGAGGGCCTGGAACATTTTTCATTAGCGTCATTTATCGCTAATATTATATTAACCCCCTAACTCATAAATAAATTAATATAATGCTTTAAAATTTTGTTTGCCATCTCCTATAGTGTTATTCTTAAAGCCTGTAAAATTTCAAATTGCTGAGGGGAAAATTGCAAAAACTCATTATAAAGGTCCCTGGTCGCCTTAACCATTCCATAGGAAACACAATCCGAAAGTAGAAATGAGGATTTCGGAATTCCACTTCATCAAGCATATTTTAACAAGAACTTGAGTCAAAAGTTCTTGACAAAGAGTAGATATCTATTCAACAAATTGAACTTGGAAATCTAGCTAAAAATAGGATGAAAATCTAGCTAAATTTCAATATATGGGGGAGCGTTGTCTTTTGTTTAATTTTCGGGGGGGTTGCATTTCATATGCATATATAATGCTAATGAAATAGTACAGAAATTACTCTAATTACTTATTGTCTAATGGCAACAATCAAATGTAAACAAATCGTTATCCGAACAATTCAAACGACTTCCTTGAGGTTTTTTTTTTAAATGCAAGATTTCAATGCCTTTTTAATTCATAGAATTGAAAAGTAATATTATAAAGGCTTCAGAAAAGCCTCGCCGTGTCACCAAAAACTCCAGTCAAAGCTAAAGAAGTAAAAGAAATTAAGAAATAGTAGTCGTCTAGCATGAAAATAGTCTTACAGCCTAAACTGACAAGTAATCGTTATGACGTGTCTATAGAAGTTAATGATCGTATCTTCCAAAACTATAATTTCACATAAATGGCTTTTATATTAACCTAACATTTAAAAATTAGCATTTTAACAATATCACTTCAATTTTTGTGCTTTCTTTTTTTAAAAATAAAATTGTTAAAAATAATACATAATCTGTTCTTGTGTTCCGCTTTACAACGGAGGAAGGGTGCGATAGCTTCTGAGGGTATGAATCCTGAGCACCCGACGGCAGAAGCATGACTTCTAGTTCAAATCCATCACAAACCCTTTTTAGGGGGCGGACTTCATTCATGCATCCATAAATCGTAATTTAGATCTGAAACAGAGAACGATTACTTCTGATTCGGTAACCCCAGTGGTATTATTCTCGACATGGAGGACTTAGTGACCACGTCAGATTTAGCGTTCGCTTACCAACACACACACTCAGAATCTTCGACTGGCGGGTTTGAACTCGCAAGTCAAGGGATGCGAATCCAACCCTTACCAACCTGGCTATCCCGGCCTCAATTACTAATCTGTAACTATGATAAATTGATAACTTGAATTTTACTGGCTTATGCGGCTTGCAAAACAAGATTTTGCAGTTTTTCTATTTTATTCTTGAAATAAAATAGAAAATTCAGTTGTGAATTTATTCGCTTTTAATTACACTATTTGAATAAAATACCAAAGATGGCAATCGAAGGCATCTATCACTATGTATATAAAATTATAACAAAATTCGAATTCGTTTTATTTCTTCACACTGTAATTCTATAACACATCGGACAATGTTTCAACGATAAATATGAGAACTCATAACCAATTCAGTTTCTGATTCATCAGAGAAGCCATATCATTACCACTAGGTCATAGATGGTAAAATAAGTTTAAAAAAGGTAGAAAATTTAAATTCCCAGACTATTGAAAATATTCGGTATCAAAACGTTCGATATGCATGCATCACATTTTCAAAATGGGGTTATTTGTCTTCTTTTCAAAAAGCTTTATTGCTTAATTTTATCACTTAGTCTTAAATATATAATTCTAAATTTTTCTTTAACGATGCTATGAATTTTACATTAGTAAAATTGTAAAAACAAGTATAAAAATGCAAAAATTCAATTTGATAAATTTAACAGTTGCTAGCCTTTTTGCTATTTTGGTAGCTTGATGCTAAAACAGCTTCTCAAAACTGAAGTCAGTTGAGTTCCTGGCTTAGGGCGAACATATTTTCTCCGAGATCTGGGAACCTAAGTTAGAATCCCGGTTTTGGCAGGGTTGTTCTTTTTCTGTTCTATCTGTGATATGTTTGAATGTGCCCCTCTCCATAAAAAGTGACTCTGCAAGCGAATGCGATGCGTCAATAGTTGTTCTATATATGATTTCTTTATGAAATGTGTTTAATTCTGTAAACCCCATGTGATACTTAGTGGTGCACGGGGATTTCTAAATGTTCAATAAAAAATATCATGTAATGTAAAAAATTCAATTCAATTCCTACTAAGATCAACAAAAAAAATACATTTTAGTTACTTTTTATTAAATAAATACAATTCTTGTTCTCGAATTTCGCTTTACAACGGAAGGAGGGATGCAGTCACTTCTGAGATCATGGACCCCTAAGCACCCGATGGCTGAAATCTGACTTATAGCTCACACACGTCACAAATCCTTTTAATGTGACGGACTTCATTCATGCATTTCATTCATTCATCCACAAATCGAAATTTCGATCTGGAACAGAGAACGATCACATCTGATAGAGTACCCCCAGTGGTTTCATTCTTGACATGGCGGATTTTGTGACCATGATGTGTTTAACGTCCACACACACACACACACACACACACACACACACACACACACACACATACATACACACACACACACACACACACGGAAAGTCTTCGGCTGGCGGTACGAACTTGCATCCCAAGGTATGTGAATCCAACACCCTATTAACCAGGATATCGCGGCCTATTAATTACAATTGGTATAAAAAATTAATCGGAAAGTTATACTAGCATTGAATTTTCAACACCAATTGAGGCAAGGCAAAATGCGTGAATTTTCTATGATAGTTGGGATAACGCAATACAATTTAGAAATTTTCTTTATTCTTTATTCTATATTACTTTAATTCAGAAGTACTTCAAATAAATCCGAAAAATCGATTTAACTAATAATATTTAGTTTTAAATGCATAAAATATTTAAAAAATAAACATAAATGTTTCAAACAATCGGCCGAAAACATATTAAGCCTAACCTCATTGTCGCTATAAAAGAAACTGAATTTTTTGCTTATTTGGCGGTGGGGAAATGAAGAATTTTGGCGATAAAGTTTGTTTTTAATTAATTAATAAAAAGTTAATGAATTAATATTCGAAAAAAGCTATATAAACGTCAAATGTCATCCACTACAAGTTTTTAAAAATAGCAGAAGATGAGGCGAAAAATAACTACTCCTTTATATCTAAAGCGAATGGCAAATGTACTGCAACCAGATGAGCATTATTATAATTTATTTTTCTTTACATGGTTCAACAAAACTTGCTTAGATATATTTATAGAAGTATTATACAAAACATAATTGGATTGGTGAGTAAAGTTGTAATCTGCCCCTCAAGGGCATCAAGATCTAACCAACTTCGATCTTGGCATTGAGCAGAAGAATTAATTTTTATTTAATGCGTCAATATGTAGCGGTGTATAATACCGATCGATTTTTTAATCGCATAATTTGACAGAGAAAAATACAGCTTTAAGGCATTATTTTGTTACGCTTTTTGACTTTATGCAGTTTGTTTTCTGTCCGTTATGTGTCCATTCAATTGAAGGAGTATAGCATTTTGGTAGTTTTTCGTTAGCCGGGCACAAGCGGAAAATCGCCAAATAATGTAGGATTCCGCCAAATTGTTTACTGCAATTTTAAAAGGAAAAAATTGCTAAATGATGTAGAATTCCGCCAAATTTCTTTGACGATTTTCGCTTGCGCCTGGCTGGCAGAAAAGTACCAGTCCTTTCTTCAGGAAATTTAAAAGTTACACCTTATTTCCTAGTCCACATAATTTTGTATCACACTTAGGAAATATTTATATTAGTAACTACGAATTTAAGTTTCAAAAGGAAACCATGTCCTTATTTGGTATTCACCGATTTAATTTGCCTTGAAAACGGACATAATAAACTCTCAAAACGCTTGCTTTATATTCATAACAGCAGAAGCTTTGAGATACCAAGATAGAAAAAAATGAGACCATTAAAAATAATCATGTTTGATTTCTTTGCATTTTTTATTCATTTATAAATGCTTGCTTATATGAAGGCTATTTTTTTAAGTATCCGTAAATCAGAAAGTACAGCTTATTATATAACGTTGCAATTACTTCAAAACTTCGTATGGTTTATTATATCTTGTTTTTGACATTAAAAATATGAAGTAATATCAAATACCACCATCATCATAAAGAATTTCATAATAAACAATAATTACAAATCGGACATAACAATTTGAAGAGCAGATTAAGATTAGGTGACAATAAATCAACCTGATACTTAGTATCAGGAGTGCAAAAATAGATGCTAATTGACAACAAAATATATCAAGTATTCGATATCAGTTTTTGGATTCGATTTATAATTTCGACAATTTACGTTATCAATACAATGATGCAATATCAATCTGATTCAAAATATCAGGATGATACAATCCAGTTCGACATTATGCTTCAGTCACGATAATGAGCAAGAGTAATTTTTTTAATTATAAATTTAATCCATAATCATAATTGTTTTTTACTCCATTTAACAACGAAAATATCAATGGAAATCATCTGCCTTTTACTATTCAAGTGATAATAGAAGATCCTTAAATTTCCTTTTTTCAACCATTTGCCAATCACTATAAAATCAAAGCTTATGAAGAATCGGAATTATTAACTTTTCTGGAGAAGATAACTCGATCATATTCATATCAATATCAACTACCAGTCTCGGCTCGATTTTGATGATATTGTATCACCTTTATTTAAGGTATCAGAATGATATTTGTATCAATATAGTTTCCGAATGTTATTTTCATAAATATGATAATATTACAAAGTACCATAATTATGTTAATATCACCATGATGAAAAGTATCAGAGTAGTAATTTTATGAACTTGATCAGATTCACGCTGTCAATGTATTCAAAATCTTGCGGAGTATGCAGGCCTAAAGCCAAAAATAAATTTATTTTTATCTTTTTATGTCGATAAAACTTTATTTTTAATGTTAACCAGTTTCCTCTATCACTTCAACAAGATAAAGACACTTGTTGAACGACAGACCTGTTCAGTTTTGGTGCAAGTCAGAATGTGATGCAAAATATCGGATTACAGAGATACTACTAAATGTCTATAACTACCTATTTCTAACTACCTATATATACTATTTCTTACCATTATCTTAAATAAAAGTATTTCTAGCGTATCTGTATATTATTTCTTGCAAATGATTATTTTAAATAATATAAGATTTGTGTGTGTTGTGTGTGTGTGTGTGCGTGTGTGTGTGTGTGAAACGAAAATAATGAATAGTTTATTAATAATTATACCATGAAATATTTAAAAATAATATTAAACTCTCGTTTTATCAATCTTTATTAAGTTTTACGGATCCTTAATTTTCAACAATGCTTTAAAAAACCAAATTACAATTAATGACCAAAGCTATATATAATTATCTTTTATATAAGTTATAAGCCTTTTATATAAGCTTTATGTGAATATCTTTTATGTAAGTTTAAAACTAATACCTATTAAACAGATAGTGTTTTCCTCACAGAAGGCTAAGAATTCGTTTGTTGGATGTAACAAATATAAAATTATCAGATGAAACTGCAAGGTACAATCACATTTGCTCCTCATTGCTGAACCGGATATCAACTCAAAGGTTTTCACGACGCAAGTTAACCAAATATTCATCTATTTTATATTTTATCAGATGTAATAGAGTGAAAGGATCAATCTGCATTTGATGACTACAACAAATATACATAGCTGGCCTATACAGTACAGCCTACAGTTCTGTTTAAATAAAATATTTTAGCAAATTTGGTTGGGTATACTTTGATATAATAGCAATGAAGTGTGTAGGGAATAATCACTTGAAACAATGTGATTTATCAGAGGGTAATCTGAATTTTAAAATAACATCTTAAAAACATTTTAAAATTTTTTTTAAATGGCTTTTGATTTTTTCTTCCTGAACTTGCTTTAACTAGTAAAATTTTATATCGAGCTAAAATACTAGAGGGAATATTCTCATCCGCAAATTCCATCTGTACTTTAAGAATACGCCATATTTTGTATTAAAATTCATAATATAGAGAAGACATTCAAGAGGAATTTTTAATCTTGTATAATGGTACTTATGTATTAGACCGTTAATCTTTTACGCCAAATTAGAAGGCGCCATCAATGAGTTGCTAAACCACCAATCATGGCAAACAAAACGCCATAATTAAAAAAAAAATTGGTCAAACCTAACTGTCGTCCACCATTGTGTTGGTTTCGTTGGCGTTGACGGTCTAATATGTAAATTTAGCAATTAGTTTCAAAATTTAATAGTATTTGAGTCTAACCAAATTTCCTTTATATAGCTTATTAAACTTTCGTGTCGTCCCATTCGCATATACACAAATAGTATAAAACAATGCATTGAATCAAATCCTAGACGAGCATGTTCAAAATTTGAGACAAATCAGACAAATTCCTCCAAAATTTGACTCATTTCAGCAATTTTGGTAATAAATTGTTGTGTCACATTGAATTCATAAAATTCTTTTGGCTCATGAAATATCATATTCACATGTTAATTTTTAAACAGAAAGAATTTTTGATGACAGATATGGTCCAAAATTAGGTACAAATCAACTAATTTTGAATGAAGCTGATGCCCCAAATTTCCTTTATCTAACTCACTCTATATTTCTGATTGTATTTAGAAACATACATAATTCCAAGAATGACTTGAAAAGAATATGGTGATTAAAAAGATGAGAATTCATCACAAACCAGTATCAAATTTTTCATCTCCATTTTTCTGATTGTATTCAGGAAAAAACACTATGCCAAGAAAGATTTGAAAAGAATACAGATATTAAAAAGATTAAAATTTATCACAAACCAGAGGTAATTTTTTCTGTTTCATTTTTTATTTCATTTTTCTGATTGTATTCAGGAACGGAAACATTCCAAGAATTGTTTGAAACGAACACACAGATGAAAAAAGATAGAAATTTGTCCCAAACCAATGGTAAAAAAAATTGATGAATGCAATACTTTCACTCTGTACATTCATAATTTAAAACATTAAGTTAAACATAGATTTAAAGAAATTCAACAAATTTTAGTAAAAAATCAAGATGTATTTATCTATTTAAGCAAAAATACGCGGAAAAAAGATAGTTGAAAAAGAATTAAAGCTACTCTATGCGATCCCATTTTGCACCTCCTCCTTTCTTCTTCACAGTTTCGGTTTATTCCTTTTAAATGTCATTTTCAAAAAATAAATAAATTATCAGCGAATGGAAATGAGTGATGTCAGAATAAAAAAAAATATAACTTAAATTGATTCTTTTATCATATAAATTAATTTTCAGGTATTCTCTAGTTGACGCACTAATTTCAAGAGCAACATCTTGCCTAACCAGCTGGTAATTCTTCTTCTCAACCTTCAAGAGCATTGACTTCAGAGAAATCCCAAATAAGTATATGCATGAGAATGAATTGCTTCTAGAACTAATCCCTATTACTATGGTCTATTATTATTCTTGGAGGTTTCATCTGACAGATGAGGTCTCGTTGCAGGTGTTGTTCAAATGGCTATTGCGGTTTGGTTTTTCTGATTAAAGATTTATGTAACTCGCTTGAAAATATATTTCACCCCAGGATTTGCCCAAACCATAGCAAGGAAAAATAATTGCAATAAAACCGGCTCATCTTATTCAAGTTTCTTTAACCGCAATACTTTCAGAATTCATTTCAGGTACAAAGAATTGGTGATTTTGTTTCCCTACAACCTGTTCAAATAAAATAGAGTTTTTCCATCCGAAGTTTAGGGTTAGTTTTGTAATAGAATCTTCCGCTTTTTCTTACGCTCATTTCAAATTGCAAATTATTTTGGATTTATTTAATAAAGTTAAATGCATAAACGTGGTAAAAAGCATTTCAAGCAATTTTTATAGTTAGCACGCATCAAGAAATTTCAAAATTTTGTATCATTATCACACATTAAGCAATTTTAAAGTAAATTCTATCCTTATCACAAGCAATTTTAAAGTAATTTTTATCCTTCACAAGCAATTTCAAAGTAATTTTCATCATTATCACGAGCAGTTTTAAAGTAATTTTCATCATTATCACAAGCAAAGTAATTTTCATCATTAT
>JAOUZG010038069.1:3891604-3905229 GCA_026289955.1 Argiope argentata | reverse complement strand
CGAATTCAGTTTAAGTTTTTGCAATCCTTAGAAATAGTACAAAATAGCTTGTTTAGAGAATTGAGTTTTCCAATAAAAGTTAATATTTCTAACAGATTTACACTCGCTGGCCAATGAATTAGAAACCTTTGAGATTTGCATTTCAATGCGTGCTAGAGATGAAATATGCAAAAAAAAATTTATTGTGACCTGGGTTACAAGTGGTTAGAATGCTAGTATAAGTAAGGTGTAAGAGTCCTTTTCGCGATGAATGAAGTAAAATGGGAAAAACGACAGAGATTGCCCCATTTGAAAAATGGCTTATTGATGGTGCCTGCTTAGCAAGTGCCTCAATTTTGAAAACGGCAGATCTCACTGGGTTCTCAAAAGCAGCCACATCAAAGGTTTTCAAAAGTACGAACCAGAACCCAGTCCTTCTCTAGAAGACGTAACTGCGGTTCGAGCACAGTTTTCCAAGAGCTTGATCAGCGTCGTCTCCGACGAATTGCACGGCAAAACAGGGACTTTACTGTAATTCAACTGACACAAATCGTCAACCAAGGCTCTTCTTAACAGATTTCAGCTCGAACCATCCGCAGAGAATAGCAGAGGACAGGAATGCATAGACAAGTGCCTGTGAGAAAACCACTCATTTCTGTTCCATACGCAAAAATTAGTTTGCAGTGGTGTCGGGAAAGAAGACACTTGGCATCTGAGGATTGGAAAAAGGTAATGGTCGGATGAATCCCGTTACACCTTATTTTGCACTGATGGAAGACGCCGGAAATGGCTAGATCCCCACGAAGCCATGAAACCATCTTGACTTACTCGCACTGTGCAAGGCTCTGGAGGTAGTATCATGATATGGAGCATGTTTTACTGGCATGGAAGTAGTTCCCTGACGTTCCTCGAGGGGAAACAAACAGCCATGCGATATCTAGATATACTGGCAGATCAAGTGCACCCTGCAATTTTGCATTTTTATCCTGATGGCGATGGATACATCATGGACGATAATGCAACTATACATCGTGCCAGAAGTGTTCAAAATTAGTTCGCTGAATATCAGTCTGACTTCCAGCACCTTCAATGGCCACCACATAGCCTGGATCTTAGCCCAATAGAAAATGTGTGGGATATGGGGAAAAAAGCGCACCCGACAGCACTCTCCACTTCCATCTAAATTATAAGATCTAAAAAGCTGCATAGCCAATGTATGGTATTCTCTGGATGTAAAATGTTTCCCAGACACTTGTAGACTCGATGCCCAAACGAATCAGAGCAGTTATCTGTGCAAAAGGTGGTCCAATAATATATTGATCTTGGGTTTCTAATTCTATCACCAGTGAGAAGATGGTGAGATCATTATAAGCCAGATAACTACACTCGAGCTGAAACGTCACTTTTGCTTAATGGTCATGTTACTCAGCTACTAACCCTCAGATTACGAGGTCGGGCCTAGCGCTATCCGCTACCGCGTCAAATGTATCACTGTGCAGCAAAACAATCACTTTATTAAGTTATCTATAGCAAGTCTCAATATCGACCTTATGCTATTATCATTGGATAGCAATAGTACTGTTATTCTATATAATCATCATGCCATAATAGATATTACATTAGTAGATACAAGTGGGCTGCCCCGTGATTCACCCGTGTTCACATGCCCTCCCTTATTGTAATAAAGCATTTATCGAATTAAATGACACCTTATACAACATTTAATGATACCAACGAAAAGATTAGTTATTTCGAACACCAACGTTAATGAGATCAAAAAATGAGAAAGAAACACATGGAAAACCGCCAAAGAAATCACGTCATGTTTTCGATGGCAAAAATCTGTTGCCAATGTTGAAAGATTTGAACATATAATGAAACATTTTCAGTATCATATTTATTAGTAAGCGAGCCTTCTGAATTTTGACTCATTTTTTATTATTTTAACATTTATTTTGATGGTATTCTATGGCACATAGTTTACCTACTTTGACCTTCCAATATATAGAAATTTCATTTCCAGCCTTATAATATGGCATTTTGTTTTCCTTCCGTAATGAACGAGTGACATATTTTTAGAAAAAGTTTAGCCGAATAAATCACTGGCGCAATTTATTTTTTAAAAAATAAAACTACTTTTAAGGCAAATGAGTATTTTATTTTTTCTATAATACAATATAACTATTTTGAGCAATGACCGTTTTGCTTAAAAAAAATCTTTCTATTTGGAATTGTGTGAATTTTTATATTTGAGACTAAAATGCATTAAATATGTATCGTGTTTTTTTTATTATTATTTTCCTTCATCTGGCCACTGCAACAAACACATTGATATGTTTTTTTTATTTATTTGGTAAATCAGGTTTCTAAGGGTTCCAAAACATCTACATTCATTTTTCAGAGTAACCGATGCAATCAATTTGCAATTTTAATTTGATTTGGTAAATCAGGTTTCTAAGGGTTCAAAAATTTCTACATTCATTTTGGAGAGTAACCGATGCAATCAATTTGCAATTTTAATTTGATTTGGTAGATCTGGTTTCTAAGGGTTCAAAAATTTCTACATTCATTTTGGAGAGTAACCGATGCAATCAATTTGCAATTTTAATTCGATTTGGTAAATCTGGTTTCTAAGGGTTCAAAAATTTCTACATTCATTTTGGAGAGTAACCGATGCAATCAATTTGCAATTTTAATTTGATTTGGTAGATCTGGTTTCTAAGGGTTCCAAACATCTATATTCGTTTTGTAGAGTAACTGATGTAATTAATTTACAAGTTCTTACATCAGGCAACCTAGAAGTTTTCAATCTCATATCAAATAGCTAACATGGAAGATCATAGCGTTATACACTAATGTTCTTTTTGAAACAATTTTCATACTAAAATTTAAATTCCGAATGATTTAATAGAAATCAAATGGATTTTATAATGTAAATTCTTTTAAAACGGGAAGAATATTAATCTTATTAATAATCGTTAAAATCAAGGTTATTCTAAAAAATTAATAAACTAAATGATCCAAAAAAATAAGAAAATAATCTTTCAAAAATCAGCGGACAGATTTCATTGAATGTATTCCTTTAATTGAAGGTCTTTCGATTAATTTCTATGAATCGAATTGATTTAAATTCAGGACGTTATATGCATGTTTTTCTTTCAAGGATATCACAGTTCCTTCCATATTGGTAAATCCACTTCCGATGATACCGGAAGTTATGATTCAGTTTCCTACCTAATTCATTATCATTCCGTTTCAAAACTCATGACGGCTCATTTCTGTTTATCAGATCACATGAAATTATTTAAGACTGACAGTTGTGGAAAGTACCCACAGTTCTTGTTTAACGATTAGGAAATTGATCATTTCATTTTCGCAGTTATACTAGATTTAATATACGATAAGATAAAATGTTTTTTAAAAGAATAGATTTAGGCGTACCAAAACAAGAAGTGAAATTTTCAGCTTCCACGAAAATAAGAGATGAAACAATATTTAGGAAGTTACTCTTTTTCTTTCAATTACAGATTTCATATATGACACAAGCTGAATTGTTTTTCAAAATAAAAGGTATATCTGTACTTCAATTAATTTAGAGAATAAGAGAAGAAACAATATTTAGGAAGTTATACTATTCCTTTCAATTATAGATTCCATATGTGACAAGCTAAATTGTATTTCAAATTTTAAAAAAGGTATAACAGTATGTTAATAAATTTAGAAAATAAGAGATGAAACAATGTTTAAAAACAATAATATATATAGAAGAAGTGAAACAAAATTTCTGCATTCATATTCGTAATACTGGCAGAGACAGAGATAGAAAAACTAACCACTGAGGAAACCGAAAATCATATAAAGTTTAAAAAAATGAAAAGCATATTCAGGAACATTTTAATAATTAAAAAAAATAGTTTAAATAAGAATGGTAAAAAAGTATAAATAAAAGGTTCGTTTTTAGCCGCCACTTCGTATGCATGGAAAAGCATACGCCTAACCTAAAAACAGTAAACAGTGCGTACCTGAAAAAAGCAAAACCTTATAAAACAGAATTATGCATGTTTTCATAACTTTTAAATGAAATGAAAACGCAATTGTCAACAATTACAAACACACTGCACGTGTGTAAATTTTCAACGCCAATTGAGGCAACGCAAATATTTCAATTTTCTACGCCAGTTCAGAAAACGCAATATAGATTAGAAATTTTTAATTTCCTTTTTTTCTGTTTTGTTTTAATTCAAAAGTACTTCATAGTGAATGCGAAAAATCGATTAATTAACCATTGACACTAAGAAAATTCATGAAACACTAAGAAAATAAGTAGAATCATTTGAAATAATCGGTCAAAAGCATGTTAAGCCTAACATTATTAGCGTGGGATAAAAATAAACTGGTCTTCATTTGGCGATGGAAAAATGAAAAATTTTGTCGGGAAAGTAAGAAAAGTATCATTTTTAATATTTTCCTCACATTTTTCTGTTTTTTCTCTATAATATCCTTCCTCGTGTCTTAACAAAAAACATTAAAAAAATAAATCAGCAACACGTTTGGTAATTCATTTTTATTTATGTAGATATATTTTGTTATTGCTTTTATTAAGGTAGATGAAGGGTCTTACGTTACATTAAAACAATCGTATTTCTTAAATACAAAATTAGTAAAAAAAATAATCATAAATATTTAAGTTCTAAAAAAATTAAATTATATTTATGATGACCAACATTATTATTATTTTTATTATTAAATTATTTTCATATAAACAACAATACGGGTTATTTAGATAAAATCAACATTGTTCCTGATATCTGAACACTTTGTATATAGAGCAAAAAATGTGAATTTGCACTTTCACTTTTTTATTTTATTGTTTAACCAGTCAAACATTAAAATTTTTAATGATAATCATATCTTTATAAAATTCAATGTATTATAACATATTTAATTTAACTTTTTGAAAACTCCGGAACAACTAAGCACTGGGAAATCCGAAAAACTAAGCACTGGAAAAATCGAAAATCATGTAAAGTAAAAACAAAAAATTATGAAACAAATATTCAGGAACAACTTATTAATTAAGAAAACAGTTTTTTTAAATCAGAATGATAATAAAGTATAAATAAAATGTTCGCTTTTACCCGTTTTACCCAGTTTTTTTTTAATCATTACCCACTTCGTATGCATGGAAAAGCATACACCTAACCTAAAAACAGTTTATTTATAGCGCGTGCCTGAAATAAAGCAAAAACGCATAGTATTACATATGTTTTTTAAACTTTTAATTAAAATGAAACACAATTGTCAACAATTACAACATACTGAACATGCGTGAATTTTCAACGCCAATTGGGCTAAATTGGGCTGCTTAAATTTTGTAGGTCAGTTGAGGAAACGCAATACAGATTAGAAATTTTTAATTGCCTTTTTCCTGTTTTGTTTTAATTCAAAAATACTTCATAATGAATTTGAAAAATCGATTAATTAACAATATTAAATTCATCAAATACTAAGCAGAATCGTTTGAAATAATCGGTCATGTTAAGCCTAACCTCATTAACGGGGTTTTTGGCGGGAAAGTAAGAAATGTATCATTTTTACTATTTTCCTCGCATTTTTTTCTCTATAATAACCTTCCTCGTGTCTTAACAAAAACATTAAAAAAAATAAATCAGCAACACGTTTGGTGATTCATTTTTATTTATATAGATACATTTTGTTATTGATTTTATTCTGGCAGATGAAAGGTCTTACGTTACATTAAAACGATCGTATTTCTTGAATACAAAATTAACAAGAAAAAAATATTCATATACATTTAATTTCTAAAAAATAAAATTATATTTATTATGACCAACATTATTAATATTATTACATTGTTTTCTTATAAACACCAACATGTGTTATTTAGATAAAATCCACATTGTGTCTGATATCCGGACGCTTTCTATACAGAGCAAAAAATGTGAATTTTCTCGTTCACTTTCGTTTCACTTTCACTCGTTCATTTTTTTTTTATTTTATCGTTTAACAATCAAACATTAAAATTTTTAATGATAGCTATCTCAATACAAAATTCAATGCATTATAACACGTTTAATTTAACTTTTAGAAAACAGGAACAGTTTTTAAGTCGAAGCAAACTGTAGCAAATTTGGAAAGTGTCTCTACAGTTTACGAATGACCTTGCTAACAGAGAAGATGAAGGGTTGCGACCTACACAAAGCGATTATTAAGTCTGAAGCATTGGCCTGTGCCGTAGCTAGGGAAATTATATACAACGGCCGACCACATCAATCCTGTCCAGGCTGCGTAGCTCAGCGGTAAATTATGTCCTTGTTAGAGCAAGATATACTGTCTTCTCAGGAATAATTTCTTCGTCATTTTCTTATTTTTAAACGATTATAACGCAGTCATACCAAGAAGGTTGTCGCGTATAATGTTAGTATACAGAATCTGTTATAATACGAAGATCATATCAACAATTGAACTTGGAGTTTAAATGTGTCTTTTGTAAAAATTAAAACTTTAATCGCTCTTTATTCAATAAAAACAATTGTCAGTAATCACTATAGTCAGTGACAACTTAATCTCAGAGAACGAGGAAAGTTAGGCATTATATATTTATAATGCCTAATCCTAATTATAAACCAGAAATTTAAATGAATAATTTTATGTACGAAAAGAATTTAATTTTACATATCAGTAAAAGTTTATAAGTGTTATAACAGTCCAAATTTAAGACATGTTTTTTTAATGGAAATCTATCAAAAGCGTCAAAAATGGAAGAAACTTAACATTCAGCAGTATAGTTTCTGTGATATCAATTGTAATAAGTGCATGAAGCAAAATTAAATGTTTGTTTGGTCTACAAGAAAGAATAAAGATTAAAAAGAAATCTGATATGCATATTTCAATGTATCATGTCAGAGTATTATTTCTAGAACGGTCAAGCACCACGTGCTCGTGCAAGTTAAATAATAATTTTATTCATTTTAGTCGTTTCATTGAATGAGTCACTTTAGTAATGCAAACGACCCAAAAAACTTTGTCTCGCCTCTATTGTTTAAAAAAAATATCACATTTCCTATTTATTTCATTTCATGTAATCACGTGCTCAAAATGACATTGTTCTAGGTTTTATTTGTTGTAGTCATCAACTTTTTTTTTTTGAATAAGAGCTTTTGTAAATGCAATGGCAACACGTTATTAAAAGCTGATTTTGTGAGATGCTTATGCATAGAATAAATTTTCAATTTTTCGCCTGCGGATTTTTGTTGACGCCAAAAACATCATCCCCAAAACAACATCATGTTCTGACATGATAATATCGGATTTTGGAGGTTGGAGAGAGGCAAGGGATAGGACTTGGAGAATTTCATTTCCTAAGGGTCCCTAAAGGGTTTAATAGGGTTTAATTTTAGGTATTATAATTAATACAAAAGTACATGAATTTATAATGCTCTAATTTTGGAAAGTATAATGATCGATGAATATAAATAAAATCAGAGAATACAGTATCATTCATTTAGAAAAATAATAAAATTTCATCAAACATTACCGTACAGCAGTTATTAATATATTTGCGGAGAAACAAATTCAATTTTGGAACACTGCTCTATGGCAAAGGTCAGTATCTCTCTAAAGTCAGAAATACGGAAGGATTGCAACATGTGATGAATTAAAAATGAGGATCATTTTCAAAAACGCGACAAGCAGCCAGAATACAAATTTTTATCTCAACTTAATATAAAAGACTGCGATTTCCAAAACAACTTAATTCTTAAAGGTTACAAAGTAGGAATAACAGGAATTGGAAAATGTTTCCATTGAATTTTAAATCGTGTTAGCAAGCCGAAGTATAATATTTTACTTTTATATTAACTACAAAATAACCCAGCTTCCAACTTGTCATGGTAATTTTAAGTTATTTATACAAATATAATTTGTTTCCATAATCTTTTTGGGATTGTAATCTTGGTGGCGAGGAAAATGTTGAGAATGTGTTCTTTCTATAATCCAAATTTTTCAAAGAAAAACAGATCTTGAAACTGGCTCTGAGGGGAATTAATATAAAATGGCCTCCAGATTTTTACCAACTTGTTTCCATCAGAAGTGCTTTTGAAAATTTCTGTAAATTTATTGTTGATTCTGTAATCTTTCGAGGCTCATAAACTTTCTTTTTTTTTAATGTAATGTATTGCATACTTGCTTCTGTAAGCCCCAAGTGACACTTCGTGGTGCACAAGTGTCATTATTATCTTTACTTTTGTTTAAAAAAAATATTTTTTTTGCCAATTTTGATTCGTGGTGCACAATTGTCTTACAAATATTTCAATAAAAGAAAATATTTTCTGTTTTTTGTCAGATCTATATAACCCTATTGAAAAATGGATCTGCTAATTTAAAATGTTAATTTGATTTATTTTTTTATAGTATATCATTTTGCAGTTATTATATTTAACCCTTTGCACTCGGAAAAGTAATTCGATGCATAATTATTGAATATACAAGAGCTTGTTTATTACTCCATTTATTTTTTTTTTTGTGTTTATGTGTTTGTGTGTGTTTAAAATTGAATTTCACCGTCTTTTTACTATTCTGTAGATATTTTCAGTTATCAAAATTGAAAAATAAATAAAACCTCTAAATGATGAACCGTCTTAAATGGTTAAGAAAAGATCATGAATATTTTATTCCATCTTTTTTTTTGGGGGGGGGACTTTTCTTGATAAATCACATTTATTAGGCATTTTTATTTCCGTCCAATTATGAATTTTCGAATTTTTCAAATTCATAATTGAATTTCATAATCAAATTCATAATTGAAATATTTTGAGAATGATTTACTATAAAAATAGTAAATCATTCTCAAAATATTTAAGGAAAAAAATACATATTTATGGAAGATTTTTCATAAAAACAGGGGAAATATGAGTAACTTTAAAGTTAAATTATAAAATATTTAATTTATTGTAAAATAAATAACCATTACAAAATGAATAGATCAAAGTTTCACTTTGTTAATTATATGGAAGAATAAATATTTAGTCATTATTTGGATTATACGTGACATGCTACGCAAGTTAAAAGTAATGTTTAAAAAGGCACTCAAAAATTAGATTTTATAAGAACTGAACATTTATAACAAATTGTCGCAGCCTTAATCTTAAAATAATGAATATAGTAGTAAATTATTTATTTTAATGAAGTACTCAGATATTCAGCGTCTATTAATGATTGCTTATTCTTATATTTATTGATATTATCTAATTAACCTCTAATATAATTTTAAAAAATTAGATTTAAAAGATAAAAAATAATGTTATTTTTCAAATACGTAAATTTCACAGCAATATTAATCCAATGCATTTCATAACAATATCAGCAGTTCAAAAATTCTTTTATCGAAATTAAATAAAAAAAAATATAACTAAAAGTAATATTTTTTAAAAATAAAATCAATTCTTGCTCAGGCCAACAAAGAAAAATTTTATTTTAGCTACATTTTATTAAATAATTACAATTAATATCCATAATTTATTTAAAAAATTATTAACTTTTGCAAGGATTGAACCCACATTCTTCAACTTCAGGTGAAAACTTTACGTCCTTGCATTTATTTCACCGACTGAACGTTTCAATTTTCATTACAAACTGCTAGAACTCTGTTTAAAGTATTAAAAATTAATTTAATTTCTGAATTAATATTTGAAAACACTGTAATAATTTCAAGTGCCATCTACTACAAGTTTTTAAAAAAATATATTTGAACCTGATTGGATGAATAAAAAGTATTTTACTAACGATAGAAAATTTGAACAAGATATGCATATATACACAGGGAGAGTGTAAACCAATGGTAGGAATTGAAAAAAGATATTGAAAGCTTAATAATTTATAAAAAAAGTAACTTAAACTATTTAAAAAATATTCATATATTTCCTTACTATATATAATTTTAAAACATTTGATTGATATAGAATTTGTATTAACTTACATGCTATTTTTAAAATAAATAATATATATCTAAACAAATACAAGCATACTTCAAAAACAAAAATTAATATTTTACATAAACTGTAAACTTACTTTGGTAGCAGCTGTTTTGTCGTAGTTCGTTTTGTCGTATTCCCATCCAGAAACACATGGTGTTATGACGTCTGAAAAATTTGAAGTCGCTATGAAGCTCTCGAGATCTAAAACTTGGCTGTAGTTCATATTGTACATAGTGCAAGACGGATCGTTAGGTGGACTAATTAACATTCGTTGTTGAGCCATCGTCAGATTAGACAGTTCAGGAACATGACACCAGTGTTCAGGAACGGACACCATGAAAATAAAATTCATCCAAAAACATGGCAAGGCACAAGAGACGGGGATTAGAAAAAATAAAGTCAAATATCTTTGAAACTTTCCGTAACCACCGACTTGATCTAGTATATCTTCAAATTCCATTTTTTTTTTCTTTATTATAAAGTCATATAGTTAAAAATAACAATTTCTATATAAAAAATAGGGTCCAAAGTTTGTTTAAAGAGAAATGACAATCTACCTCATAATCCTAAGATAGCTTATCAATGAACCCCTCGTGGTTTTGGGCGTGAAACATTAATAGACCCGAGGGTGAATTCCCCAATCACTGATTATTCACCGCCAAGAAAAATCGATGCTGAAATTTATCGCTCGAATTTGCTGCTGGTTTGAGCGCCAACATTGTCCTTCAAATAATATAACTACTATATACGCTCAGGGTCTTTACTTTCCAGATGCCGGCTTCAACTGAATCGCATAATTAACCGATAGAGAAATAGAAGAAACATAATATCGGCGCGCTTAAAACCAGATATTGACTGTTTTATTTTCCGCCGTTCCGACTGGAGGAAAGAACAACAATAAAAAAGGATTCGCGTTATTCTCAGCTGCTAGCAGGAAATCGCCAGACACATCGTCTGTGCGCTTCGAAGAGGTTAAAGGGAAGAGACGTAGCTACACTAAAATTTGCTGAGCGTAACGGAGTAATCTCCACCCCTCAAAGTAATAGTGGCGTCATCTCTTTCGGTACGGTTGGCGGCGAAATTCGAATTGCGTGTTGTAACCCTTGAATTATACAAAGGCGTCTTTTTTTCAAGGTTTAGTATTTTTTTGCATTTCTTTTCCCTGGTTAATAGTGTAACGGAGTACCTACATTTGGATGGTAAGAAACAGAATTATATAACGCAAACTCATCCGGGAAATTAGACTTCCTGTGAAAAAAAAGATATCAGGTTTATTTTTAGCTCGAAGTCAGTTGAAGCCCTAGCAGGTGTAATTTGTGAATGAATTATTCCGCGCTAATTTTGGAAGTTGTAAACAAGATTAATGTTTCTTTACTTTGCTCTTTGTTTTTAAACATTCACAGCACATTTTTATTGGTTTGATTATATATTACATCATTCCCAAAACTTCCACATTGTAAAACATAACTTTTGAGATAAAATATCCAAGGATACATTTCCGAAAACGATAATTATTTAAAAATTTATAAAAGTAATCTTCAATGAATTGATGTAAAAATTTCATCAATTTTCTCGAAAGTAAATTTTTTTTCCAACCTTTTTTTCTAATTAAAAATATTTCTTTTTAAAGCAAAGATAAATCTTTTAAATTAAAAACGTTAAAATCCTCTGATTCTTAAATTCCGTGTTGTAACTTATAAATAAATTAGCAAGTTAGGAATAGCCTATTCGTATACGACTTGGCGATTAATCGTTTAGATGTTGTTTATAATCAAAAACCATAAAACCAAATTTATATTTTAGTTTTATTAAGATTAATTTAAATTTAACGGCCAGCTACAATTGTAGACACATAATCTCATATAAAATTTCAAAAACTAATTTAAGTCAAAGCGTTGTTTTTTTAGCACTTTTATAAGCTAGCCAAAACAAGAGACTTCTTAAATCTCTTGAGGTATTTGAACCCTAATTCGATACGTATTTGAGTTAAGATATTAAATCTGTATGCTTAATTTTATGCATTTAGTTTTCTTCGTTTTTTAGTTGTATTAATTTATATTCGGACTGGCAGATTAAATAGATATTCTACATAGATTTTGTTAAAGTAATAGTAGTAGTAGTAATCTACAAATTTGGTATAAAAGTTCAGATGAATAAATTTGATAATTTATTCATTGGATAAATTTGATAAATAAAATATCAATCTCAAATAATTTTTGAATTATCAAGAGCCCAGAAGACAGATATAATTTCAAAATTTGTTTTTCATAATTAGAAAAGTTTCAAACATAAAGATACCTCAGAATCTCAAATTCAATTTTTTTTCAAAATTACAATAGTTTTTCTTTTTATACAAGAAAATAAAAGTATACTTTTGTTAATACATTAAACAGAATACATTTATTTTCGTTCCTTAATTTTTTTTTGTATATTTTCTTACTGATAATTTAATCTGTATTTTAGTATCTTGGTATCGATTATTTCTGAAACTTAACAACAAACAGCACTTCAAGAACTTAATCATTATTCAATTTATTTGTTGATTAATTCGTAATTATTTCCGGACATTTTTTTAACATAGCACATTATCATATTGAAGACACAGGTGTACAAAATGTCAAATTTATTGAATATACAAAGGCAAATGAAAAATCACGCAAAATTTAATTGTTGTTACTGTCAAGTCAAGTTAATTGAAAGTGTTTAGTTAAATGCAAATTCATAAATTTAAAAAAATTAAAAAATTGGATTTTTTGGATTTTTTTTCAAGTTTTTTTTTCTGTCTTTTCACTTTTTTGTTAACTATAAAAAGAATATTACTACCAAAAAAATTCTCCATAATTTTGATAAATTTTAAACTTTTTGATCCCAAAGAAATTCTTTTCTGGTATATTATTTTTCTGTCTTGCCGTTAGGATGTGGACTCAATAAAATAAACAAGCGGGTAAATAGATGAAAGAAATTTGGTAGATTTAATATCTTTGATACAAGATTAAATCTCATGAACTGAATGAAATTTTGAATCGAATCCATCGTAGAATAATACAGTGATCCAAAATAGTATAGCTCAAAAATGCTAGAGAAATCATTTTGTTACTTTTTATCTGAACAATTCGTTTTGATTTTTTAGCATCTAATATGATAATAATTGAATTATCTATGCTTTTTGGGATTGCAATTATCTTGGATAATCAAAAACTCAGTAAAGCGAGATTTAATTTTAAATCTTCTTTTCTTTTTAATCATCTTTTCTTTTGACAAAGTTTTTCAAAATTAGTTATTTGAAATTTTGAAAATAAATCGGTAAGTGCTACCTCTTAATAACATTTTAATAAGATTAAAATATTATTACTATTAAAGCTAAACTTTTTAAAAAATATTATTGTTTTTGATAATAGAATACTCCAAATATTTGTTATTTTTGCTATTTCTTTTAATTTTACTCAATGATTAATTAAGAATGTTTTGAAATGAGCATTTTCTTCCACTCAACAAGAACACATAATTTTTTTTCAGGAAAACACATAGGATTTACTCAGGTTATAGCGTTTAAATATGTACCTCTCTCTCTCTCTCTCTCTCTCTCTCTCTCTCTCTCTCTCTCTGTGTGTGTGTGTGTGTGTGTGTGTGTGTGTGTGTGTGTGTGTGTGT
>JAOUZG010038069.1:3878477-3891594 GCA_026289955.1 Argiope argentata | reverse complement strand
TGTGTGTGTGTGTGTGTGTGTGTGTGTGTGTGTGTGTGTGTGTGTGTAATATTTTCTTGGAACTCAATAATCGCATTCATATAACTGTATTTTTACAAATCTCTGCTTTGGCCGGGCTGATGTAAGTTTTTCAAACTTTCGTATTGTTTAAATTAGTGTCAACTCCATTCTTGAGTTACTTTTTTGAAATATTCAGCAATATTGTTTGCAAAAAAATGTAAAAAAATGTAGAACACACATTCAATTTTATTATCTGGTATATAGTATAGAGTTCCAACCAATCGTACTATTTCTGTATTTGACCATTACTACCCTAGATATCAATGAAACTCACCGTTTTAAATTTATGAAAATAAATTATTTTAAATATTACAAAAGCCAATAGTTAAATTAATTATATCACATAAATTACAATCCTCTTTTCCACAAAACAATGTAATCCTCTAAGTAATTTTATTTATGAGTCATACTCGACATTAGAATTCAAAAGGAATGGAAAGTCGTAGAAGAATATACTATACACATGCACAAGAATATACAATCAGTAATATAAAATACCTCGTGTCTGATAAGACATGAGGAAAAATTGCAGTGGCATGAAGTATTTTCCGGTTACTTTATCATGATTTTTGTGGTCAGTTTGTTTCTACAAGCACAAGCAAAGTTAAAGGGGTGAAAAGGAATACGAAAACAAACCTATCTTCTTGGAATCTAATCAACTCTCAGATTTTAGGAAAGGCTGATCGAAATTGTCCCCACAATATGACTAACTGATAATTTTCCAGTTGCATATGCAGAATTTTTGACTCTTTGAATGGGATGTTGAGAGCTTTAGTTTTTTATAAAGAAACTTTATTCTTTTATATTAATTTTCTCTGTCTTTACCTTATAATCTAAAATAAAATTCTTTGTAGATAAGGATTTTAAAAAATGCCTTGTTTTATCTATTTTGTTTTTCGATAGCATTATGACTCTCATAGAATTAGTAGTTTTAAAGAAAAGATAAGTACAATAATCAATAATAAAAGAAAAATAATTAAAGAATAATACCTATTGTGAACTATCCAAAAAAAAAGTTGTAAAAACGAAACGAACATCCGAGAATATTTCTGAAAAATGAATATTTTAAAAAGAATTTGAATGACTTTAAATTCAGAGCCCTAGCCCAATTAATGCAAGGATTTTAATGATTTTTATTTATAATGGCTTTTCAATAAATGACCAATAGCCGCGGGGGCGTAGGGGTAGTGCGCGCTCCTCATGATCTGGGTATTCCGGGTTCGAGTCCCGGTTAGGGCATGGTTGCTCTTCTGTGTACCCTCTGTGAGATATGTGAATGTGCCCTCTGTGAAAAGGGGTTGTGCAAGCGAGAGTGTGTGTGTGTCATCCTCATAGATATTTGCCTTCGGATGCTCATTATTCCATTCCCTCAGAAGCTACTGCACCCCTCTTTCCATTTTGAAAGCCGACACATCATCATTAGTCACCTGCACTATATTGAACCATTTCCAGGCATATCCCAGAAATAATGTTTCGTTGTAGGATCGAGAAAAAAATGACACAGCAGCCCGCCCTTGTTCCTACCAAAGATTATCATTATTGTTATTTCAAATGAAAGCTCAAGACGAGTAACCAGTGATTTGCCTTCCGTTCTCTCTGACCATTTTTTAAAGATATCACTAAATAAAACCTAGACACTTGACAGATTTCGACATTAATTGTGCCTTTTTGGATATATAACTGACTATTCAGATTGTTCCATGCTTGTTATTCAAGTATACTTTAAAATGGTGTTTTCATTTAGCATGATAAAATATAGTTCATTACAATGAAATCTATTAATGTTAAGAATCTTTGACATTAATGCAGTCCTTGTAAATTAAGTAATTTATTTAAGTAAATGAGTCAGTAATGCATAATGCAGCTGAGTTAATTTTATTTAGCCGGAAATGAAGCGTAATTTTTCTGAGGCCATAATATTCCCTTTTCAGAATAATAAAACCAAGCCTCATTAGTACATGTTAAACACGTAGATAGAAGCTTCTTTTTCTTTTTTTAAAGTCAAATTGTGACAATTTATTCTTTCCAGGTCTATGTGATAAAATTCATGTTTAATGCATTATGCATATTTCAGACACTGTTGCGTTTGAACATCTATTACTGAAGGAAAAAAAATTTAATGAGCATGTAACTTTGTTAAACGAAGTTAAATATACCTTCCATGTATGATATAAATAAATTTCAAATTCAAGTACATACTGAAAAAGTAATAAAAAAGTTATAATTTAAGAGTTGTTGTTACTTCTTATGGCACTTGCCATGGGCAAGCTCGCTGAGATAGTCAGCTATTTAAGCCTAATGAGCGTCTCTTGTTTTGTAGTAGCGCCAACTTTGGCCAAGAGTACGACTTCTGGTACTCACTCATCACATTCGCTTGTACAGCCGCTTTTTACAGGTTGACACATTCACTCATCTTACGGATAAAACATAGAATAACAACCATGCCCAAACCGGGACTCGAACCCGTGGCATCCAGATCACGGAGAAAACGCCCTACCTATACGCAAGGACGCTGGCATAACATGACAAATAAAACTTATAAGCTGTAAATGGAATGCTTCCATGTTATTATTTGGAGTCAAATTTAATACTCCAAATTAGCTACATCATATATGATGTCCAATTTTCCCTTATTTAAATAAATAAGTATGTTTACTATTTGTTATTAACATCCTTTTGTTCAGAATCTGATCATGATATATTTTGAATGGGCCAGACACATCCTTGTCTAATGGATGCATTCGATAATTGTCGTAAAGATTAAAAGTCAAGATAACATCATTTTTTGCCATCTCAATGACATGGATAGTTAAAAGGTTGACAGGGTACTGCAATTCAGGAAAAGAAGTCGTTTAAAGTAATCGAAATGTTGTCTAGTAAGGAAAGAATTGCATTCAAAAAGTAATCGAAGGTCTAAACCATTTAGAATTACAATATCGCGCAATATTGTAAACCATTTAGATTTATGATATACGATACACGAATTTGATACACGATATCGCGTAATATCGTATATCAAATTATGAATCGAAGTATGCTTATAACTCAGAAATATTTACATTGACCTTTCTTTGAAAGATCTATCTGTGGAGAAATTAAAGAGAAAAATTTACTTGGGGGCTTTCAAAATGCATTTACCTTTTCCTCAAAAAAAAAAAAAAAAACAGCAACATTTTTTTAAAGATTGGGAAAGAAATCTTTCGCGATAGAGCATAAATTCAGATGTCAAATAGAGATATCATACACAAATTGCTATCTTTCTCACAATACAAGAAGATGAACTTGTTTGAATATACCTAGAATCTTTTCAGTAAGAAAGATTATACTCAAACCTGAATAGGGGAACAACACATCTTTGTCGTCAAAATCACAATATTTTACTCTTAAACCTCTTTAACTTATTTTTGATTAGAAATAGAAATATCAGAGTTTACACAAAATTGTGTTGTTCCTTTGTTCAGGTTTGAGTGCAATATTTTCTTACTTAAAAAAAATCTAAGTATATCTCAAACAAGATCATCTTCATGTGAGGAAAATGGCAATTTGTGTATGGTATCACTATTTGGCATTTAAATTTATGCTCTATCGCGAAAGATTTCTTTTCCAATCTTTAAAGATAGGGGGGGTTCATTTTGAGGAAAAGTTAAATAAATTTTGAAATCCCCAAGTAAACTATTTTGCTCAAACCTAAACAAAGAAAAAAAAAACATCTCGTAGTCAAAATAACAATATTTTACACTTAAACCTTTCTAACTTATTTTTGATTAGGAATAGAAACATCAGAGTTTGCACAAAATTCGATTATTCGTTTGTGTATACAATATGTGCACTTATGTACATATTATAATAATATGCATACAATATACAGTCAACATTATTTCTTAATGTTTTCAAAAATGTTATCTTTGTAATACTTACCTGACAACACTGAAAAATAAATACATTTTTTAATAAAAGTATCCATTTTTTAAATAGGAATTAGTAAAATTAAGTAGTTAATGATTAAAGTTTGCTGCACAGACAGAAGTGTTACAACTGGTCAAATATACAACACTCTTCCCATATATATTTTTCATTAAATTATAAAGCCAAATGAAACAACAAAATCATTTCCCCTCACTTTAAGGTAATATATTAACTGAAATAAAAAAAATCTCGTTCAAGAATGTGCATTAAAGTTTAATGATTGATAGCAATTAAGAAACACGGAAAGTGTTCATATTGCTATTTTTCCATTAAGTGATAAAAAAATATTTTCGTTATAAATGGAATAATAAGATATTGCCTAATATATTCTATGTTACTTGAGAATTACCATTACAATAATTTCATATTTAAAACTAAAAAAAAAGGAAAAAAGGAAAAGAAATTACTCAACTATCGTGTAGGTGGAAAAACCAATGCAATTCACCTTATGAAAAAGCATTTTCAATATGAAGACGTTGGAACAGGATTTAGTGCAATAATTAATTATAATGATTGCAATACATTTTCCAATTTTAACAAAATATCATTAAAAGATCAAACGAATTCTAGATTTATTTTTTGTAACATTAAACATATGCGTCTATTTTTAATTCATCCTGATAATTTCCTTGTGTTTTTATAATCATGTTCTTTTTTGATAAATATAGAAATAAACTTCTGCTATTTATGCTATTTTTTTATTATTATTATGCGATGCAAATTTTTACAAATAACATGCTTTTACGTTTTACAAATAAATGTGTGTGTTTTAATATACCCGACCATGAAGTTAGTATATTATATCACTCTAAACTTTTATATCGTGAGTTAGCTGAAGGTTGGCTGCAAGCAAAACTGCAGCCTGATGTAACATTTATTTGAGATTCTTTGAAATAAATCTCGTACAACCAAATAATAATTTAAAGTATTTCGTTTGTTATTGATGTAGTAATGTATTTAAGGTTTTATTTTTTAAACTTTAATATTACAACTGCACAAATCTTTCAAATAATAAAAGAAGTCCCTTCATTATGTTAAAAAATAAACTTTGGGTATTAAACATTGGAAAAATATTCCAATATGTGATTTCTTTCATTTTCTCATAAGTTTCAAATCAAATTCATTAATAGAATTCAAAGATATTCAAGATAATCAAATTTTGATTTTTTGACTAATTCGAAATGATGAAATATCTAAATAATTGAATCATTTTCGATTAATACAAAATGTCAAGGAAACATTGAGGACTCCTCAAATGCAACAATAGTTCGTAAAATTATACATTTTTCAAGAAAATGACAAAATCTAGATATAATTTAAGGAATTTGGTTTAAATAACTTTATTATTAAAAAAAGTAAATACATTATTAAAAAATCTTTACGATATTTTGAACCTGGAAGATAAAATTCAGCCACAAAATTTGATTTTAATTATATCAGTTATGAGATTGCTGCCGTCCTGGCACAGAAGTAGCGCATCTTCTTTGTAATCTGGGCGCCCCGGGTTCGAGTCCAGGTTCGGGTATAATTGCTTGTTGTTGTTATTGTTAATTATGGCACTTGCCTGTAGACAAGCCTCCCGCTGATACAGCAGCAGATTTAAGCCGAAAGAAGCGTCTTTTATTTTTGTAGTGCCAACTAGGGCCAAGAGTACGACTTAGCTACACACTCACCACATTTGTTTGCACAGCCCCTTTTCACAGTCACAGATAGAACACAGAAGGACAACCATACCCGAACCGGGGCTCCCAGAACACGAGGAAGACGCGCTACCTCAGTGCCGGAAAGCTGGAGGCATGATGGCTCTTTTGTGTTCTATCTGTGAAGCGTGTGGCTGTGCCCCCCCCCCGTGTAAAAAGGGCCTGTGCAAGCGAATGTGATGAGTGTGTAGTTAAAGTCGTACTCTTCGCCCTAGTTGGAGCTAATTCAAAAACAAGAGACGCTCTTTCTTCTTAAAATCTAGCCTTCAGCATATTTGTCTAGGGAAAGTGCCATTAGTGACAACAATAACAAGTTATGAGATCATTTCCATCTTGCAACATCACATTTAAATTTTAAAAGAGGTGACTTTTATTATCTATGAAATTGACACAAAACTAATTGGAAATACTGAAATCAATATTCGGATTCAAATTGGAAGAAATGGAAATCATTTGTGTTTTGTGAAATCAATAAATTGTTGGAGAATTGCGTTTATACCATTCTCACTCTCTCATATCAAATCTTTATTAACTGTAGTCTTTATTAATCACATAGTCATCTTTATTAATCATATAGTGTGTCTTTGCACTCTTTGCGAAGTGAATCCATTGTCTTACTTCGTAATAAGCAGAAGTCGACATAATTTGTAAATCTATATATTTAATAGTCAAAAAATTATTTCACCTCAACTGCACAGAAAAACATCATTCATGTTTCTTTTTACTTCGTACCTAATTCCTTTCAAAGTCAAATACTACCCAAAAATGCATCAAGAATTAAAAAAAAATTTTTCCCATTCTTTAGATCTATGCGATCTACAATAGACTTCCTGTCCAGTTATTCTCTTTCCCAGAAATCGGTTTTCGAAAAACAACTTTGTTGTGGTTTCTTACATCCACTTTATTCAGCCAATCACATGACTTTGTATTTTACATATTCTAGAATATCAATGTTATTTTGTGATAATTTTTACGCCTTTAATGACCATCACAAGAAACAAAGTGCGTTCCATTTTTAACCTTAATTTCATTCTATTTGTTGGCATACAGCCAAAAGGGGTGATCTCGGTGGCTTATAGATTTCAAGCCGTGAAACGTCTGGGAAATCCCTCCGGAGAGAAGCTCTAGAACAGCTTGTAATTGTTTCTTTTCACTCGTGACTTTTTATATAAGGTTTTTGTGTTACAGCTGCCGCCTTTCATTTATAAGAAAGAAGTATTCTATTGCACAAGTTTTGCTGTAACTAATGGTAAAACAGAAAAAAAAAACATTAAAAATAATCCAATTGTGGCAATAAAAATGATGGACTTAGACACTATTTTAAACTCACATTTCCTTTAAGATGTGTGCCCCTTCTAGCAAATAAAAATACAATTAAAATGCAACTATAATTTTGCATCATATTTAATAAAGTATATTTTAAGACATTCACATTTTCAATAAAAATTGTTCAACTCATCTGTGAGAAAAACTCACTGAGTTGTTTTAAATTTAGTTATTTCAATAATTTATGATAATTTCAATCTTTAATATTTACATTTAAAAAAAACAATATGCATTTCTAAATGCAAAGCTTCTTAACCGAACAAATCATGAAGCTTTGAATATCATTATCTGCTTTTTGACCATTCCTATGGCCACCTCGAGAAAGATCCACCAGTCAATGGACAACACTTGATTGAATAATCTTGTGTTGTTGTTTCTAATGGTATTTGCCATGGACAAGTTCGTTGAAGCAGTCAGCGATTTTAAACCGAGGGTGCGTCTCATCTTTTATGTAGCTCCAACTAGGCCCAAGAGTACCACTTAGCTACTCATCACAGTCGCTTGCACAGTCCCTTTCTTACAGGGGGGACACAGTCACACCCCTTACAAATAGAACAGATGAACAACCATGCTCGAACCCAAGGTGCCCAGATCAAGGGGGAAAGACGTGTGCCAGGATGTCAGCTTACTTGAATAATAATTTATAATAATTAATTATTTAAAAGTGGAATAATAAACTAATTTAATAGTTTCAAGTAATGAAATTATTTTCTTTTGAAATTTTCAATTAATATAACAATGATGAAATAATTTAATAATGATAATCTTAATGAATTCAGTACCTTAAAATAATTAAAATATTTTTGACTTAAATAAATTAAAGCACAATTCTTTATGCTATTCAAAATACTGTTCCAACTGGTTTTGCATGATCACCAAAGTAAGGGCATATCTAACTTCATGAAGTAATCCGTTCCATCAAAATATTAGTAAACAATAATGAAACCCTTCAATTACCAACAAGGACATAATCGAATGAAATACAAAATTTTTTCTATCGATATTAGTATCAAAAAGAAAAGTGTTATTGTATTATGGGGTAAACTATTGTCAAGAATATTTCCCTCAGCAAGGAAGCTTAACATTAAATTTAAGAAGATCTATGAATTTTATCAAAAGACATTTTACAGCATAGCCGTCTGAGTTGATTTAATTTGTCTGCTCAAGACTTCCTTAATTTTTTCTTCGTTTGAAACTGGCTTCCTATAGCGAAAACATTTCTTAAAGTTTTTCTTAGAAGGAAAGATGAGTTCTTTTGCTAATGAAGAACATGTAATTTGAGACTTGAAAAGCTGAATTGTTTCGCTGCTCTATATTTCTACGTATGTCATATTTTTCCCCTCCACACTCATCACTCTCTTACCACTTCACTCAAGTTCCAATCATCAGTGACATAAAAAGGGTAAAAAGCCATGTTTAAAACGAATGACTAGTGGACATATTTACATTTATTATTTCTTTTATATTCTTTTAAGCGATGCATAGGTCACAAAAATATGTCTTTTTTATTCCGTATTAGTAAACTATTTTAAAAAGCTAACGTGGTAAATTTTCTAAAAACTAGAAGAATGAACTGTATTGAATTCATATCGCCGCATGATAAAAATTTCAACTTTTATTTCATGTACTATAATACATTCCTCTACTTGCACGGTGACCTGGTGGTAAGGTCTCGGCTTGTGAGCCGTTAGGTTTCTGGTTCGAGACCCGATTCAACAGAAAAACGTCGTGTAAGACTGTCTATTCCACATTAAATCCAGCTGGGCCAAACGTCCTTCGGCTGGTGTGTAAATGGGGGTGCCAGCACAGACATCGTCCTCGTCATCTTACCGCGCTTCATAATTACGAGGTCCATCCCAAAATAGGCCTAGTTTCTCTTTACAATGGGACACTAACATAACTAAATGAATCTATTTACATGTACATTTGATTCAACAAAATTGAACACATAAAGAAGTCTTCAATGATTGTAGATTTAGGTATTTTGAGACCATAGACAAGCACATTCTGATGTTCTTGTTTTTATTATACAGAACATATTAATATTATAATTTTTTTTCAATAATGCGCATTCAATATGTTCCTGAAATCTTTTCCTTGGCACAAAATATTAACTGACTTGCTTATTCATTATCTGATTACCTTTTAAATAAAGTCAATCCAAAACAAGAGTCCTCCTCTAATTTAAGTAAACGAAACAAACTGATAGAATTCAATTTAAAAAATATTAATAAAATTGTATTATAGAAATCAATATTTTAAAAATTCTTAAAGTTTTACACTTCATTCGCTCTATATGTAAAACAGACTGTACGCTCTAAATATGATGCTCATATTCAAAAATAAACCATGTTTGAACAATTATTTCAATTACAAAATTTAAAAATTCAACTAGTTTGGCTTCAGAGTTAATTAATAAATTATTTTTATTTATTACCGCACATTTTCCCCGTATCCAAGCACATTTTCGCCGTAATCTGGACGTCCTGGATTCAAGTCCCAGTTCGGGCATGGTTGATCTTTATCCGTTCTATCTGTGATATGTTTGAATGTGCTCTCCGATAAAAAAAATAGCTCTGCAAACAAATATGATGCGTGAATAGCTTTCCTGTTTGTGATGTCTCTGTAATATGTTGTCTACTTCTGTAAGTCCACGTGATATTTAGTGGTGCAAGGGAATTTTTAATTGTTCAATAAAAATATCATTTATAAGAAATTATAAATTATCAATGATAATGTTTATATTTTTATTATTTATTTATTTAAATTACGTCGTATTTCTTATGGTACTTGCCATGGATAAGCTCGCAAAGTTAGTCTGTAAATTAAGCCATATCAGCTTTTCTCGTTTTGTAGTACCACCAACTAGGACCAAGAGTACGACTTTTGCTCCTCACTTATCGCATTCGCTTGCACAGCCTCTTTCTACTGCGTGGCGGGGGGGACCTTCACTCACCTTAAAGATAGAACACAGAAGAATCGAATCGGGACTCTAACATAGGGCGCCCAGATTATGGGGAAGATGTGCTACCCCTATGTCAGGACGCCGGCATTTTTATTAAAATTTATAATAATAATTAACATTTATAATAATATAAATAATTGTTATTTATTAATAAGAAATCAAACTGTGATAAGCAAAAAACTAATAATGGAATTTAATTTGATTTAAAAAAATTGATAGTAAATAGTTTTAGATTTTAATCTAAATCTAAAACTTTTCCTTAAGCTACGAATTTGTAGTCTGTAATGATTTCAATTTCTCATTATCTTGATGAATAACTACGCCTGTAGTTCAAAATTTCTTTATATTTGCAATATGAAATAGTATTGTTTCCTTATTCATTAGACAAGCAGTATGTAATAGATATTTCTCAATAGTCATTTTTTCCAGTCATTAAAATTGCTCTATAAGTTGAAATATCCAATATTTTGAAATTGTGGTAATCTGAAATTCTATAAAATTTTAAATAAAAAAATGAAAACAAATCTAGAGTTTCAACAGAAAATATTTTTCAACGAAATCCTATTTCGTGTTCACTATATGTCCTTCAAACCATCCCTGGGGATGATTTTGTCATGTGACATTTTTTTTTCTAATACAATGATCGATTTCTTAAAATAAATGATAAGATTTTTTTTAGAAAGGAACATCCGAACATTTATGACTTTTTTTTTTACTTTTCAACCTTGAAGTTGGAATGCTATGACCTTCTTTCATATCGATATAATTATTGCAATTGCATCTCCTGGTGAACTACGTGACGTGTATTCGAGAAAAAAAACACTTACCCAATTTGTAATAAAAATTAATATTAAAATATTTGCAATAGGTGTGGTTGTTGCATGTCATTGGAGTGCTTTTCATTGGAGTTTTTCCAACTTCTCTTCATGTTTATTTCAATTCCAGGTAAACAATTCAATTTATTGAATAATTTTTGAAGAGTCAACATCTTATAAATTGCACGAGCACTATGAAGAAATTTTGATAATTTTTTCTTATTTATTTCAGCTCACGGAACTTATAATTTAAAAACCGGAAATTGATATTCCTTGGTAAGAATTAAACATGCCTAATTAAAGGTCTTGCTGCAGTTTAAAATCTTTTATATTTATAAATCAATAATCGTATTTGGCTACCAATTCATTAATACTTATTATTTTTCCAAAATTAATATTTAGGTTAATTAATATATTATAATTTATATATATATATATAAATAAAAAAAATAAAAAAAAAAAAAAAAAATATTAATGTTAATTTTTAACTATTTCGTTTATTTATTTTATTTTATTTTTTAACTCTTAATTTCTTCCATGGCAAAATTATTCAAATTTTGATAGACATGGAACTCATACTGTATATGAAGACTTACATCATCTTATTTTTGGTGCTAATTAAGAGATAAAATATTATCCTCCATTCTTGATCACCTCATCTAAAATATGAATAATTTAGAATGGCATTTCAATTATATCTAAAGTTTAATTTTAATTGTAAATATAATAAAATTAAAAAAAACATATTTTAAGGAATGTGTATAGATTGAAAGGGAATCTTTTTTATATAATCTTAATATTTGACCAATTTTCTTTTTAAAAAACTTTTGAAGTTCGTTTCAAAGTCCCTTTTTTGGTTTAGTTTAGTTTTATTAACGTGCTGTTATACAACAACAATATGGTTATTTTGGGGCCAGACTTCGTCATTTTGAACCGCGATCAGATGACAAAGATGACACCTGAGCTGGCACCACCCTCTCACCACGCTACACCAGCAGGATGACGTTTTTTTTTGGGGGGGGGGCGGATTTAGCATTCATCAGACCCGCTTGCATGACGGTTCTTCTGTGAAATCGGGTCACGAACCCTTCGATACCGTAGCAGAGACCTTATTACAAGGCCAACTGCAACCCCTCCATTCGGGGGGGGGGAGAAGTTACAAAAATTACTTTATGCTTTCATTTATTTACACCTTAATGCTATTTTTGATTTTTAAAAGCTTTCCCCAAATTGTAATCTTTGCAAAATTTCCTTACGAAAAACGTTATAAATTAAAATTTTATGTATGTTTTTCTTAAAAATTTGATACTACAATTTCGTAGAATACTCCGCCTTTTCTTAAGTAATCCTTTCCTTTAAACATATTCTTTAGTTGTTTTGATGTTTCTCAATGCGAAAAAAAGTTGAAAGTTTCATGTTATTTTTCTGTAGAAATCTTATGTTTAAAAGAATGGACTGGAATACATCTCATTTTTTTGTTAGGAAATTTGGAAATATATTTCTCAAATTACGAAATCTTAAGCAAATCATTTGATGAACTAAAAAAGCTTCAAATAGTTTTTTTTTAAAATTTTAAAATTCAAATTAAAAAACAAATAGCTATTATGGGGCGTTTTTTAAGAAATTCATCCCGAACGTAGTCACAGTAAAAATAACGTCTTGTATACTAGAAGCCTTGCTAAAATAAATTCCAATTTTCATGTATTCTTACACAATAATAGATTAAAAATTTAAAACGAAGTAATAAAATGAATATTTTATTATATTTTACATTCTTTTCCTAATACTTAAGAAATACAATTTTTTTCTACAATTTTTATCAAACTATGTTTAAAAGTTTGAAAAAGAATGTCGATCATAAAAGCCGATGGTAAAATTTCTAGTTTATTAATAAAGAAACGCATAAATATTACAGAATATAAGACGACAGAATATTCAATAAGCATTTCTTGAGTATAAAACTTGTATGTGAAGTCTTTGCTTCCTTAAAGAATGAGGTCAGTAAAAAAATATTAAATTATGAATACCAGAGAAAATTCTCATCATGTCAGTGGAAATTTTCTGTTTAAATTATTTCTTAAACGTTTTTATTTAATTCTTCGCATTTTATAGTGTGGATGGTAATAGCTTTCCTAATATGTTAATAACATTTTCTGAATTCTTGAGGTTTAGTTGTTTCGAAACTGCATGTCTATTTCCACTGAAATATTTTCATCAAGAATGAGGTCAGGTTAATATCGCTTAGTGTTCAATCGATGTTATTAATTTTTATATATATATATATA
>JAOUZG010038069.1:3820802-3865677 GCA_026289955.1 Argiope argentata | reverse complement strand
ACCAATATCATGAGCGAAGATCACGGTACGAACCTGCGACGCTAGGGTCGGTAGAAGAGTAACACAGCCACTACACTAAAAGTCAACTTCAGTATCGTAGATGTTATCTGGCTTATAAGGCTAGCGCCACATACTAAATAATCTCATTGCATACCTTCCGATACCATTACTCTATTTACCTGTTATTTCTGGAGATTGAGAACTAGATTTCAAGCATTCCGTAACAATCCCCACAAATCGTCAAACGGTTAGATATGTAGAGAAAGGCAGAACTTTTAGAGGTTAGAAAACATCATGCGTTTTAAATTTTTGTACTGACTTTCGCGATCATTAAAATACAAATTTTAAAAAAAGATTTATGTTTTACCTTCGGATATCTTAGTTAAAGAAATACAGTATTTACCTGTTCCAGGAGAAAAACTTCTGATTCAATCCAAACTTCTCCGCGTCGTTGATACTCTGAGGCAGGTTCTCGTTAAGGGTCTCCGGTAGGAATGCAGCCATGATTCCTGCGACGATGCCTGACATGCCGATGATGACAAAAGGGATGGCCTTGCCATAGATGCTCTGTTGAAAAGATTAAAAGAAAGGTATAAGAACCGGGAATAAAAAAAAACATTGAAAAATAGTTTTATCATGTCAGAGCATGATGTGGTTTTGGGATGAGTTTTTTGAAGTCAACAAAAATCCGTAGGCGAAAAATAAAATTTTTATTATCTGCATGAGTATCTCAAAAAATCAGCTTTTAATAACGCGTTACCATTGCATTTACAAAAGCTCCGATTAAAAAAATAAGTTAATGATTACAGCAAATAAAACCTAGAAAAATGTCATTTTGAGCTCGTTATTATATGAAATGAAATAAATAGAAAATGTGATGTTTTTTTTAAACAATTAATGCGAGACAAAGTTTTTTTGGATCATTTGCAATACTAAAGTTACTAATTCGACGAAGCAATCAAAATGAATAAAAATATAATTTAACTTGCACGAGTGCGTGATGCTTGGCCAATCAAGAAATGATGTTCTGACTTAACACATTGAAATATGTAGAGCAGATTTCATTTTAATCTTTTTATTATTATTAGCTTTTCAAATTACATCGCTCCACTATTTTTTTACATCGTTCCACTATTATGGGAATGATATTTCAAAATATCTCTTTAAGCTATAGCATTGACAGTATGGCGAAATAGGAAAGTACCCTCCCTCTCCATCGTCCATCTCCTTTTGTAGATTATTGGTATAGATGATTTATTATCCCTCTCGATCGGCATATGCTTAACTGAGTCTTATCTTCCGCCAATTATACTACAAATAAAAGTGAATGAGTATAGATGTATTGCAGTTCTGCAGACCAGCTATCAAACTTGGCCTTAAGAGAGTGTACATGTGTGGTACTTTTCCGTTAGCCTGGCTGCAACGAAAAAACACCAAATAATATAGAATTCTGCCAGTATTTTTTACAGTGATTTTAAAGTGAGAACTCGCCAAATAATGCGAAATTCCGCAAAATTTCTTTGGCGATTTTTCGCTGCCGCCAGTTAACGGAAAAGTGCCAAATATTCCTCTAGGAGCTTATTTTTTGAAATTTTTATTAATTGAAAATCAAGCGAAACTTTGACTTTTCCATTATAGAGAAAAAATTACAGTAAAGTAAAGATTTTCACGTTTTCCTAAAAAAAAGAATACCTTACATTCTTGTTCTGAAATGCAAACGTTTTTCATTTTTTCATCAAATATTTAATTGCATTATTTTTTTCCATTGTTGAAAACTGAAGAAAAAGAGTTTTCTTAATATTCTCTGCATTGAGCGAAAAAAAGGGAGGACTCATGTGGGGACCCCGGAAATAAGGATGAAAAGATTCTGCTATGGTGGTTGGTTCTTACTACTTCGATTAGTGGGTACTCTCCCATCGATGAGGGGAGTCATGGATTAGACTCTCCGACCCGCCACGAAGGCACACGGATTAACCGACGAAACTGAATGACCGAACCGCCGCTCTAGAAACCGGGAACTAAGGTTGAGTCCTAATGGCCGACAACGACCACGGTACAACCCTCCCCGAAGGGAGTACGTCCCGTCATCGTGGGGGAGTCTAACTCCCACTCTTTTTGTATCCTCCGGGTTGGCGAGATCCGACCACCATACCGGAAGCATCTCATCCTCATTTCGAGGTGCCCGCCCGGGGAATCATCGATGAGGGGATGGACTTCTCATGGGAAATGCTATACTGAGGTCGGGGATAGCCCTTAGGACTCAATTTATATATTTAATAATAGTAAGATTGGTCTCAATTCTTAAACTGCTTCTACTTAATGAACAAAACATATGTAGGATAATTAAAGTAACACGTCTCTAATGCTTGGCAATTTCATGAGTTCACAGAAATGAAGTTGTAACTAAGGATCTACAAGGATACAAACCGACTTTCATGATTAAACGGACATTTAATGAAACTTTTTCTGATAATACTGTTTCATTATAAATATAATCTTTTAATTATATAATGATTACATAACAGGGTAGAAACGCACTTCGCATAGTTGCATAAATGTCATTGTCTGTTGAAACTGACATTCTGACACTTCCGCACAATTGTTCTGGTGACAATTTAAGTACAAGACTTATAATTTTAACCAACGTTCCCAGCAAATTAACGGAGAGAAAAGTGACTAGGTGACATGAAATTTAACCATTCCATATGGAGAAACAGAATAGAAAAATAGAACTGTCTGTTAAGTTATTAAAAAGCCTTCCAATCAGTTCCAAAGAGAATTGGGAAGCTGGGAACAACAAAGAACCCATGGTAGAATTTCGGTTTAGCCATCAATGTGTGGTAAATCTGAAGTATAATTCAACAAAAGATCCATTATGTATACCTACTTAGTAAATATATAAAATACTTTAATAGTTTAATGCGTTATATGGTGGACAGGTAAATTCGAGGACGCCTTCAGTTAATGTGTTGTTGTTGTTACTTATGGCACTTTTCAAACCCACTGACAGGATCTGTCAGCGATTCAAGCTGATTGAGCGTCTCTTGTTTTTTCAGTAGAGCCAACTAGGGCCAAGAGTACGACTTAGTTACACACTCTTCGCATTCGCTTGCACGGACCATTTTTACAGAGGGCGCATTCAAATATCTCATATGTAGTACACAGAAAAACAACCATGCCCCAACCGGGATTCCCAGAACACGAGCTGCCTCTGTGCCAGGACGTTGGCTCAGTCAGCGTTCTAGATATATGATCATGTTTTTTTAGTTCCTAAATGAAAAGTCAGTTTTAATACCACAACTAACACGAGAGAAATCCCAATAATTTAGTAGTTTAAATCCAATACCAACCAGCCGACGTTATAGCACAGAATTAGTGCGTCTTCCCCGTGATTTAAGCGTCCTGTGTTCAAGTCCCGTTTAGGGAATGATTGTTATTTATCTGCTCTATCTGTGATATGCTTGAATGTGCCCCCCCCCGTATAAAAGGGATGTGCAAGCGAATGTGGGGCGTAAGTATCTGTTCTGTTCGTAATGTATTTATGTAATGTGTTGTCTATCTCTGTAAGCCTCGTGTGATACTTAGTAGTGCTGGAGATTTCTAAATGTTCAATTAAAAATCCTACACCAGCTTATTAATTCCGAAATTTTTTATTGATTTAGCAACTATATCGCATACAAGAGAAAAGATACAAACCAACTTTCATGATTAACGAACGAACATTTAATGAACCCTTTTCTGATATTACTTTTTTAGTATAAATATTATCTTTAGTTTAAATTGTGTAATGGTAGCGTAACTAGGGAGAAACGCACTTCCGTATAATTTCATTAATGTCACTCTCTGTCGAAACCTGAATCTGACACTTCCGTGCAATTGTTCTGGTGACATTTTAAATGGGAGCCTAATTCGTAATCCGTACGACCGATCCGTGTAGAAAATAATCACTCAAATAAAGACAATGATTTTTGTTCGTAAATAAATAAAGGTAAAACATTTTTACAGGCAATCTAAATACAAAATACTTTTTTCGCTATTGTTTAAATGCGTTCCAGAATTTAAACTGTATCCTATATTTGCTTAATAAATCTGCTCATTATTGCGCTTTAAGCTTATGTTGTAAGTATTATTTGTTATAATGAAAAATTTCTAATATTTTTTATTAATCGTTCTTTCACAGAGTGACGTCTGAATCTAAATATGTAAATTAGATATAATTAAACAGACTAATTTCAGCATTATTAATATTCAAGTTTTGAAATAAAAGAATTTATCTTTTTTAAGTTTAAAAAATAATATATGGAATATTTCTTTATAAATTCAAAACGATTTGTATTCTACTTTGTATTAAAACAATAAGAAATTGTCAAAGTTTTATGGCAATAGGATTAACAGAAAGATGAAAGGTGAAGATAAAATGAGATCCAAGTTATTATAAGAAAATTATATTAAGTATAAGAAAATTTCATGTTATCATGTGAAAACATTATTATTGTTTAAGTGATTATTTATCTTAATTAATTTAAGTCATTAATCAGTTTAAACCAGTTTGAAAAAATTAAGTGACTTTTCTCAGTAATGATGATTTTTTTAAACTTTCATTTTCAATTTTTCTAGCTGGTAAACAAAGTTTTGGAGCTCGATCGATTTTACGATTTAAAAACTATAATTTCGACAAAAAGTTCACTATTACTGGAAGCTATTGTATATGTAGTAATGAACGTGCTGTTATTTCTTATGACACTTGCCTATGGAGAAGCCCCCTGCTGATACAGCTGCAGATTTAAACCGAAAGGAGTGTCTCTTGTTTTTGAAGCAGCTCCAACTAGGGCCAAGAGTACTACACACTCACCGCATTTGTTTGCACAGCCCATTTTTACATGGGGGCACAGTCAAACATCTCACAGATAGCACACAAAAGAACAATCATGCCCAAACCGGGACTCGAACCCGGGATTCCCACAACACGAGGAAGTCGCGCAACCTCTGTGCCAGAAGGCCGGCGGTAATGAACGTAACTCCAATAAACGCATTGCAGATTGATATTAAAATTACATTATAATATTTCAATTATTTTGAAAAATACAAAAATGGACAATCCTTTCTTTCAGCGGTCTGATCCTGACCTCTGGCCTTTTTTGGCAAGGAATCAGCAATGTCATTAAATTCAAGGTTCACATAAGCAGAGATTCACTCGTTTTACTAAAATAAAGAAGCTACCTTTATTATTTTGCTTTTGATATCACTGTCTGGATCTGTACATTTATTGTGCTTCTCTCCTAAATATTGAATATATTTTACAACTCTATTGAAAATGCTATATAAATATGCTTTGAATACTTACAAGATATACGATGTATGGAACTATGAGCGTGACCAACATGGCGACGGTACTACTCATTCCCATTCCGAGAGACCTTACCACAGTTGGGTACAGTTCGGAACTCTGCTGGTAAGTGGCCATAAATGTCAGGGCAGCGAAGTATTTTCCGAGCATGGAGCAGATGATATCGTTGTAAGGAAATTCTGAAAAAGAAATAAGACATAAGCGATAAAAAGAGGGGCAGATGAATGAATAATAAATTAATTGAATAAATGTTCAATTTAAATGAAATGAACGAATGAAAATTGTTTGTTAGTCCTGTTATTTTTGGAACAAAATTAAATGACTTTTTTCAGAATCATGATCATCACCATCATCATTAATGCACGGACTTTTAGTTAGTGACTCGTTGGTGCTAAAACCAGTTCGATTATGTGAATCATTTTATGTTGCAAGTCTTAGAAATTGTGAATGTCAGGTTGCTTAAAAATTCTAAATTTTATTTTCAAAATCACTGAAGACCAGTTTTACAAAATGAAATAATTCTATTGAAAAGGTCCAGTAACTTATTCTCCAACTTTTTTATCATTCATTTTTAATGCTTTGTTATAAACTGGTTAAAATATTAAAACAACTAGAGGTAAAAGCTACTTTAAACATTGAAAAATGATCTAAAAATTGCTAAGCTATGGCAAAAATGTAAAATTTCCTCAAAATTTGTAATATAAATCATATTTAAACATGCTTACTTGTTTTTTATTTGTTCTATCTACTTTATCCGGAAAATTTTAAAATATAAGTAACAACATGCTAAAAATTTCTATATGCCAGTTGCATTATATTATGAATGCTGTAAAGTTTGTCGATGTAAACATTTACTTCATCAATTCATTTTTTTTTTTTTTTGCGAATGCTTATTTCATTTTAAAGTGTAGCATTAAATCTTATTTTTTCAAAGATATGATTCGAAAGAAATTGAGAGAACAATTGGCATTCTTAGGACATAAAAATAGAAGCTTAACTAACTTATCTTTGCTTTACAACAGGGCAAATAGAATTCCATTATCCTAAATTGATCAAATATTTTTAAAAGGAAAAAAATGTTTTGATTTCCTTTATTAAGATATTTAAATTATTCATTTAATACTATCTATTGATTAAATATTTTTTACTTTTATAATCCGCAATTTTTTTCTGCAATCAATTAGCAGAAAATAACAACTTTAAGAAACATACTACTTCGAAAACTTAGACTCTTTTTATTTACCTGTATTTTTACTAAGAGATAATTTTTATTTGATTGACTTTAAGGTTGTTTCGTCTTTTCACCTTGGTTAAATATCACACAAAAATGTGCATTTTTCAAATTATTTATACATTGATTATCATTAAAACATAAGAATCTATAATAAGCAGAAATAAGGTTACCATTGATTCATCCCATGATCATCAGAGGAATTTCTTTTAGAGAAATATTTTTAAAGAATGAACATTCCGTTTCAGGGCCTGACTAAGGCAGGGGCATAAGGAGCAGTTGCCCCGGGGCTTCATATAAGTGAACCCCCAAATAGAGTATAAGTTTTATTTAAAGTTTCTTTCTTTAGTGAATGTTTTTTATTACAACAGTAGTAAAGCAGAGGGGGCCTAAAGAAGTTTTTGCCAGGGCCCCAATTTTGTATAAGTCGTGCCCTGATCCTTTTAATGGAAAAATAAAGATCATAATTCTAGACCAAATACGATACTTTCTGTGTTTACTGAATCTATCATCTCATACCTAGCGAATTATTTGGCTAGCAATCCCTGGTATACAGATGTCGATCCAAAAGTCTAATTTATGATTAGAGTTATTTAAGCCAACGGATTAAAAAAATCATTTGTCAAAACACACACCTGTTATCTCAAAACCTAATGCTAAATTTGATAAATTTAAGGCATTGTGCTTTTGAATGATAGCGGTTACATGTTTTGAAAATATAAACTGACAGGTGGTTAATCGCTTGTCGGATTTGGCTCAAAATTTGACAGGTGTCTTCATTAGAGGTGTTAAATTTTTGTACCAGATTTTATTTACCTAGATGCCTTCATTCTGTAATCATTTCGTAAACTTATATGCGAATAGCCGGACAGGCAATCTATCTCTGACAGAATTTTACTCAAAATTTGATAGAAATGAAAATTTAATTTAAAGCCCGTATAGTAAATTTCAACCAACTAGCTCAAATCAGCTTTGAGTTATCATTGTCACAATCAGATAGACAGAAGGACAGATGAACATTTTCGAAAAATATGTTTTTCGAAGATATAAAGCGTAAAGATTTCTCAAGATCTCGAGTTCGAAGTGTTTTTGGTGATTACTGTATTTTCTATACACTAAATATGTGACAAAGTAAAGGATAAAACTAGAAGGTAAATTTGCAAACATTTTACTGAAACGTCTTAAATATATATAAAAAAAATTGTAGGAAAAATTTCTTTATTCGATTCCAATGTCATGATTGATACTGATAATATAAATCGAGCGGAACTATCAAAGATTATCTAAAAACTAAACGTCTTTCCACATTATGCTGAACAAATTCAGAATTTTATTTGTATTAGCCACTGTTGAGCTACCTATGAAATGGAGAAAAACTAGATGAAACTTATTCTCTAAATGTTGGCTGATAATCTGTAGATATATCGCAAAGGAACAAAATGTAGACCTTGTAATTTCACTCATGAATAAAACATGAAACATGTCACAGCTACTCAGGAATTGTTTCATTCTTTCAAAACATTCTAGGAGGTGGAACTCTTCATATTTGACTTTTAGATTTTCTTTTGTTCCCAAAGTTGAAATCCATCAGTAGAAACTGAATGTTTAAATAACATCTTAGAAAGGACAAGTCTTACTTTTAATTCCAAAAAAAGGAACTATTTTAGATATAGAACACAAGCTCGGGGGAGGGGAGGGTATAAGCAGTGAAGTAGAACATTTGGAAGAATAAAGTTCCATTAAAAGAGGTTTTGCCCTAAAACAAACCGTAAAATCAACGTGTAAGGATTTCTTTTTTTTCAATTATGTATAAACAACGATAAATTTATTTTTATATATACTAAGTGAGATTGTAAGATTTACGACTAAATATTCCTTTTGGGGGGAAGGGGGGACAGTGTATAATCGTAAAAATGAGATTTCTGTTTGGACAAACCGCATCCTATTGACGAATTGAGAACAAACATGGAAGGCGAATGCTATTAAACACAACTTTTTTGTTCTATGACATATACAATGACATCTCCTGCATTATCAGCAATTCCACAATGGTAATTGATTGTTTCCATCAGCGATAAAATTATGCAAAAGCATGTCTGGCGGTGATGACCTGGTGTTAAGTCCTTGGCTTCAAAACCAGAGGTTTTCAGGTTCAAGATCTGTTTGAAACGAAGAATCATTTTTTAAGTGGCTTCTAAATGTGCTAAATGCGTCGCAGTCAAATTGCCTCTCTCTGGTATAGTGTGGTAGGTGAAGTGGTTTCCAGTTTTGATGACGCCCTTGTTATTTGAGAGCGGTTCAAAACTACGTGTTCCGTTCCTAAATAACCCTAGTTGCTTTACTACAGGGCATTAATACTGCTAAACTAAGCTGTAAAAGAATAAAAACACGGAAATTGTTATGACTTCTATTAAAAATTAATGTATTAATCCTTCGAAGCCTATATTCCTTCAGGAATATCCCATATGTAAATGTTGTACTTGACTTTTATTCATTCAGGAATATCCCATATGTAAATGTTGTACTTGACTTTTATTCATTCAGGAATATCGCATATGCAAATGCTGTACTTGACTTTTATTCATTCAGGAATATCGCATATACAAATGCTGTACTTAACTTTTATTCATTCAGGAATATCGCATATGCAAATGCTGTACTTAACTTTTATTCATTCAGGAATATCGCATATACAAATATTGTACTTAATTTTGAAATAAACAAAAAAAAATTTACCAATAGCTGACATCATGCAGACAACCCCGGTAAGCAGGAAACCTGTTACAGAACACCAGCGTCGCCCGAAACGTTCCATGAAGAACCAACTGCTTAAATAACCAGGAACTTCCGCAATGCCCAAAAGGAAGAAATTGATGAATTCATTTCCAGCCAAATTCGAGATATTTAGCTGAAGTCCGTAATACGACATGATGTTCGCCATCCTGAAATATTAAGAAAAAAATAATATGAGATATGGAAATACTTGGTAGAAAAGTCTTCAAATAGCTGGTTTAAGATATAATTGACAACAACAATTAATTTTTTGGTGAATAAATCTTTTTTATAAATTAATCATGTATTTAAAATCATGAAGACTAATAAATAATGCAAAAATATTTTGCCCGAGTCCAAGAAGTATAACACTTCAAACAAAAGGCTGAATCTGTATATCTTAACGTCCTGAAAAAGAAGCACTTCTTAAAAAAACAACAACTATTCACTTTCAGTGGGTCCCTTCCCACATCGGACTTGAAGGCAACGAGAGAGCTGACGCCCTTGTCGTGACCGATACCACTGATGAAGATGGTAATGTCCACACTCTCACGAAATACAGAGATCGCTTCAATTGCAAAAGTGGAGACAAATAAACTTTGGCGTGTTCCTCCGAATAACACCTGGTATTTTAGAGATTGTCCTGGAGGGGCCTTCCAGACCAGGGGCGATAGAAAATAAGGTACAGCCCTGTCCCGGCTTATCAGCGGACATATTAAAGGTCTCACTTTTCACCTGGGACAATAGTATTTCCCGGACTGTCATTGGTGTAAGAGCGCTCCAGCTTCTCCCACTCACATTTTAAAGTGTCTAAATTTTTCTAGCATTGCTGGGCCATCTGGGATTAGTAACAATAACAAAAAGCAACTTTGTTTTGCTTGAAATATTTTTTTTAACGGTATACAAAATGTCACTGCGTTCGCTTGCCTTTCCAATAGTATAATTACGAATGGAATTTTAGATGATACATAAAAACAAATCTTTATCATGCATTTTATAGTTCCTTCGTTATCTTTGGATTTATTAAACATTCTAATATTACATATATAATGTTCACTGCCTATCGATAAGTACTATCATTTATTAATTATCCGTATATTTTTGTTACATTTGAAAATATTAATATAATTTTAATTTCCGAGAAATTTTTTTCAAAACATCACTAGAAAGGTTCATAGAAATCAAAGTAAAAAAATGAAACTATTTTTAAAAAATGCAATTTATTTTCCGATATCCTTTGCTGTATCCTTAATTTTTTTTAATTCTTCCTCTTTGCATTCTCAACAATGAATGAAGATAGTTGTAGCATTTGATGGAATTTGTTAAGTAGATCCACAATGCTGTGAGTTTGAAAGTCCTTGGAACAGAAATATTATAGAGCACTCGGCTTAGTAAGTATTGAGCTCGTCGAGGTCAAATATACAGCTGATAACATTTTTGGATTTAGGATTAAAGGACGATATTGGTTCAGATGTTGCCTCAATCCTCTGAGCACAATTCGAAATAATGAGGTTCATCCACAAAATAATTTCAATACAGAGTCAAAGTGTAACTTTACTGGAGCTTCTGAGATAAAAACAAGTAATATAAAAAACGAATTTTCAAAATCAATTCCTACTTTTTTTTAACAAAGATAAATTTTATTTTAGTTACTTTTTATGAAATAATTGTTATTTTTGTTCTCGTGTTCCGCTTTACCACGGAAAGAGAGGTGCAATAGCCTCTGAAAGTATGGACCCCTGAGCGCCCAAGGGCAGAAGTTTGATTTCTAGCTCACACACGTCACAAACCTTTTTCACGGGGAGAACTTTATTCGTGCACTTCATTCATTCAGCCATAGATGGTAATTTAGATCTGGAACCGAGATCGATTACCTCTGTTCTAATGCCCCTAGAAGTATTATATTCACCATGGCGTACTTTGTGATCACGACAGATTTAACGTCCACCACACTTTGAGAGTCTTCAGCTGGCGGATTCGAACCCAATGCCCTACAAATCAGGCTGTTTCTGTTTGACAGTTACATTTATTATAAATAATTGATCAAAAAATTATACTAGCATTGAATTTATACTATCATATACAGAGATCAACGCCAATTGTGGCAACACAAAATGCGTGAATTTTCTACATCAGTTAGGTAACACAATACGTATTAGACAATTTATTTTCTTTATTCTGTACTTTTTTAAATTCGAAAGCGCTTCAAAATGAATCCGGGAAATCGATTAATTAACAAGGTTTAGTTTTAAAGTCATCAAACATTAAGAAAATAAACATAATCGTTTGAAGTAATCGGTCAAAAATAGGTTAAGCCTAATCTCAATGGCATTTGATGTTGCAACAGCCTAAGATAATCACAAAATGACCGATAAAGAACACAAATCAATATGAAAATCTTTGAGCAAAATTTTTTTCCTGAAGGATGTCTTTCATGCACAATTATCATTAAATACATAGCAAAATTTTATATTCACAATATTGTTGATTTTATAGTTATTGAACTAACATATTTTTATTTGTCATTGGAACTTATTTACTAAAATTCTACCATTCTTGAAATCAGTAACTGCTGATATTCAATAATTTACTTATTTATATTGAAAAAGGAAATTAATTTCCCAAAATAAGAAATAAACTTTGTTTAAATGAAAAAATATTTGTGTGTGTGTTTTTTGCCCTTTTTTTCAGTAACATATAACCGTGATGGGACATGATACAAATACGAGGTTACATTATATATCATTTTTATTTCAATTTAATTTTAAATATCTTAAAGTAATTATAATTCGTATGAACGTAAAACGTTTACCCAATTTTTTCTCCTGACTCTTCATTACTTTTAGACGATGAATTCTATTTATCTAAAGAAAAGGTATATATTGACTTCTTAACGAAAGAACTAGTTGTCTATGCATTTCTGAAATTTCTACTTTGTAGTATCATGTCTTCTAAATTCTTTTATTTAGATTTTGAATTCTTTTTAACACTGTGATATTAAAATTAAAATTAAATTCTAATTCTTTACGCATTTGTAGTGTAAAAGTACGTTTTAAAAAATATTACTCTTTAATTATCAATATAAATTAGTTATATTTGAAACTTACCAACAAAAAGTGATGATGATAAATTTCTTTCTGAGTTGGGGATATCTCAGTAAATCTAAAGAAGAATTTTCGACTTTATCGACAGTCTTTTCCTTCTTCATCCTTTCTCCCAATTTCTAGAATAAGAAACATTTTCATAAATTATTTATTTTTTTAAAAAAAATTCTTCACATTTCGAAATGCTTTTTTTTTTGAAATATTACCAAAAAAAATGATAAAAGATATTCAGTGATCTTTTCAACAAATAAATCCACAGTAATTTTTAAATTAAGTATTTTGAATTTTACATATTATTTAAAGCATGTCGAAATTTGCCGTCAGCTAAACAATTTTTAAAAAAATTAATTACATAATTTTAATAAAATTTCTCATTGACTTTAATGTCTCTCTATAAGTAATAATGTCTTTTTTAAATGAAAAATAGACAAAAATTTATTTATAAAAAATAAAGTTTATATAAATTTAAAAAATAATTTTCAGATATTTTTTTAATATTATTTTTCTATCAACAGACTATCAATTGCTGTTATAAATTTATGTTTTATCCGTATTCTTATTTGTTAAAATAGCATGTTAAAAATCTTATGAAAATATCATGAATGAATCCATGATATCCCTGTATTCGATCCTTGAAAATGTCATGGATCAAATAAGTTGTAATAATATGTGCATCAGAAGAAAATCTCTTTTAAAATAAACAAAGAATGCATTTTTTTGTACGAATGTTTCTATTTTTAAAAAATGAATTTTTTAAAAATCTTATCTCTATTTTTAAAATCTGTAATTTAAACTTTCCCAAATTTCTATATTATTATACTACACATTTTAATTTATCAATGCATTTCAAAAATAATTTTTTCATGAGTAAAATTTATAACATTTTTTGGAAAATTAAATTTTGTTTGCCGTGCATTATACTTTCTACGTCACTCCATTGATTGAAATTGTGGTAATTATAAGGAACATTTTTCAATATATTAAAAAATGTCAATAAATTTATAATTTTTTGACAATTATATCAATTTTATCAATATGTTTTAATGGTAAATTTAGTTACTCTGATTCGAAGGTGAATAAACATTTAAAGAATATCCATAACATCATCGATGCCCAACCGATAAGGATAAATGAGAGATTGTAAACGTGTGCAACATTTTAACTAGTTAATAAAAAAATTGAGTAAACTTTGATTTGAAACAAATTAAGTTTTAAAAAAACTGCATTCGTGTTTTCTGCAATCTCAATAAGTTTTATTAATTGGCAATCCTCCCTAAAATGTTTATAATCAAGGATTCTCAAATACATTTGAATATAATAGCATTTTTTTTTCAGAATATGTTGCAATTAACCCTATCCCCACAACATGATAGGTTCGTTTTAGAATAATTTTTTTCAGAATATTTCTTAATCTTTTCAAATTTTGATAATTTGGTTTAATAATTTTACCCCCAGTGGTATTATTCTAGACATGGAGGACTTTGTGACTACGAAGAATTTATACGCGCACCAACTACCACACATACGCAGAGGGTTTTCGGCCGGCGTGGTTCGAACTCTCAACCAACAGGATGCGAATCCACCGCCTTATCAACCAGGTTTTCCCGGTTTCTTCTTTATACGTGTAAATGACTCCATCAAAAATTGAGAAAAAGTGTATGTTTATAATTTTTAAAAATATAAACCTTATTAATTTAATTAAATATTAACATGGAGCCAAAAAGTTCTTTTGTAATCCTTCGAATTTTTAAATGTCAAATGCATTTTCGCATTTCGTCAAATGCATTTTCGTTAGCAACGATTAACGCTCTAAAATAATATTAACTTATATTTAAGCTGCTTTTCAAAAAATATTTATAACATTCTAAAAATGACTCATAATTCCTTTTTGAAATGCAAATTAATTTCTTAAAATCCCTGAAATTCTGAGATGGGTATCTTTTACATTAGCTTAATTTAAGATGTGATAAAGATGGAGAAACATATTGCTCATAATATGTTGGAAAATTGAAATAAAAAATGGTGATTAAATACATCGAAATTAAATAAAAATTATATGATTTAGTAAAAGCTATGGAACAACGTTATAATATTGTGTGTATCAACTATCATATATTTTAATGCTGAAATGATTGAATAATAAGTCAGTTCAATCTGATAAAAGATCTTTAAATAAAAATCTTTTTAATCATTTAAATTATTTCAATCATTCATTGTATTATTTTTAATGGCCATTTGATAACTTTAAAGTAACTTTAACTTAATGGAATTATAAGAAGATTTGTTTTTATTTTTTAATAGGTCAAGTAAATTTAGTTAATCCTCTGAATCAAATGTGCCTTATCTGATCTCGGGACTAACTGTTGCATGCAAAGAGTGCTGAATGAAAATGGCGAAATAAGCAGGAAGTTCAATGTTCGTCCATTTCATAACTTCATTTAAATACAGAAAGGTCAGCCCGAGTTAAAGGACAATTAGTTTATGATGTTACTTGAAGATGCTGTGATAATAGCGAGATAGTAGAAAGCGGTTGACCTCTAAATTCAGTGGTACAGATAAACACGTTCAGAGCGTTATTTGAAAATTCTTTGCGTTTCAGAAAGAAAAATACTTTCCCTTTCAATGGAAGTAGCTGGAAATACATTTCATGTAGCCTCGGAATAACATTTTGAGTTTAAAATTGTATGCAATGTAAATGGAAAATAATGAATTGTTGTCTGTCATTGAGCTTTTTGTATTAGTTCGCTAAAATTTTATGTTGCAAAAACTAATTAAATAGAATTGAAAATACGCATAAATGATGCTGCAATAAAAATGGAATATATTTTTTGACTGTATAACTAGGCTATATTCTTGGACTTGGATGTATCTCATAATGTATTATTTTGTATTGTATTGTGACGCCATGTCTTTTTTGCTCTTAAGAGATGTGTAATAAGTTAAATTGTGCTGCTTAATGGGAGAATACTATATGAACATAATCTGCAAAATTCTATTAGTTCATTAAGTTAGCTTCTATTTTATTTTTAGAAAAAGAGAAAAACGCAATATCTGCTTATCGAGAAAACGGCAAACATTTCTTCCTAAGTAAGAAATAAATAAAATATAGCTGCAAACTCTTTGATGTCTCTTATCATTTTCAGTACATATTTCTATACTGCAAATATTATTTGAGACTTCTTTTCTAGATTTCATTACCTGAATTGAATGCTCAATTTCTCGATAGAAATAATCACGTAAGTTTCATTTAGTAAATAAATTAAAAATTACTGCTGCTTCAATTTTCCTTCTTACCTACCGGATCCGCTTTAAAATATTTAAAAAACAGATTATTCTACGACATTTTATTAACCAAGAAATCAGTCTGTTGTGGAGAAAATAACTTCAATAATTCACGAATGGATTTTATGAAGCTCAAATGAATTTGTCAGTGAAAAAAGGAGGAGGATATTTTTTTACGCGGCATGCCATATAAAAATATGTTCAAAATCTTAACTGGTTTTAAGATAATTTATGACAGTTTGGATTAAGAATATTTAAAAGAAATGTTTCGCAACTTTTAAGGCATTATCCTTTTGCATAAATCCCACCTGTAATTTTTGAACCAGTTCATTCTTTTCAACGACTTTTTTATTCTTCTCTCCGATCTGGTATAAAATTGCTGCAGCTTCATCGTATCTTTCTTGAGATACCAACCAACGAGGTGATTCTGGAAGGAAACTGAAAAAAAATAAAGGCTCATAAAGGAATTGAACATCATTGAAAAACATTCAAAAAGGAATTGAACATAATACAGCAATATTCATAATGGAATATAATAAAGGAATCATTTCACTGAAAAACATTTAAAATATTTTTTAAATATAATATATTTACTCCTCATTTGGTATGCAAACTGTTCTTCGTTTCTTTTTCTTTTTGCTTGCATCCAATTTTTTTTTTTTTTTTGAAATTTCAAATTAATATTTTCATTTTCAAATACCTAAAATATTATGTGATGAAGGCAGTATGGATTATTGCTGTGCATTGATTTATGGTTACAGTTTGATTTCGAGAAAGCTAAGATTAAAATGGAATCTTGAAAAAGATATTAATATATTTTTCTTTTTTAATGTTCTTTCTGTATTTATATATATTCTTTTAAACGAAATTAATTTTTAACTCTCTTTACAAGGCACCAATTTATTACTTTAATCAATAAAAATGGAAAAAAATCCTACAATGACTACACATTTTAAAAAATTGCATGTTGATAACCATAAACTTATGAGAAACGTTTTTATGGTTTATGTTTCTTTGCTGTCTCGTTTGTAATTTATTATATAGTTTTGAAATGTATGTTTACGAGCTCTTAAAGAAATAAGCTAATAATATTTGGGTATGTGCTAATATTCCAAATAAGCACAAAAGCATCCAAGCTATTATTTTTATCAATTTCAATAGTTGTAAAGATTTGTATTAACTCGTTTGTCATTATTTTGATTTATATTTTTCTCATATAATAATTATTCAAAGTATAAATGTATTTTTGAGATAGCAAATTATAGATTTTATGATTTCTTGAATTTACAATGAACGAATTCTGAATAATGTGATTTAATTTAAAATAATAATACTGTTAAAATTATTTCCGAATTTCTTTCAGAGTTTAGCAGTTGCGCATCCAAATGAGATTCTTGCTAAGGAAAATGTTATATTTCCCTCCATTCATTAATGTTTTCAATGCCTTTTTATTCGTTTCTTCAAATTAAGTTATAAATAATGCAAGTAATATCAGGCGATTGCTTTTTCCCCTTGCGTATTTCTACAATTCTATGCAAAATTTAAATACATTTAATTTCGTAGAGTTACAAATATGAGATAAATAAATTCTTGCAGAGAATTGATTTTATTAAATAAATTTGTAATTAGTATATTTTTTGTTCTTTGAATAGCTTTAAGTATTATGTATTACCTGAAAATCGTATTTAATTTCTTAGTAATTAAAAAATGCCATTGTTTGTTATATTCAATAAAGTAATTACTCTTCGCAAATTCTTCTAGTTCTTCTTTTCAAATTGCTTATCCATATACTGTAATTTACAAATGATAGTATGGAATAAAAATAATGTTCTCTAAACATCAAGAAACTTCGAATAAATAGTTTGCATCTATACATTTCTTATTGTCCCAATACATTATTATTGATCTTCTTCGATCAGTAATGTTTAAATTTATAACGAATGCATGTAATACAAAATTATATTGCTATAAAAATTTCAGTGCTATTTCTAAACTTAAAAGAAATCATACTATCGTAAACAAAGGACGTCAGTTAAGAATCAAGTTTAAAATCATATATGACAATTTTTCTAATGATTTGTAATTTCTTAGTATATTATGGTGACGAACGTAACTAAAGATAGTATGTGCATTGGATAAGAAATATTAGTGAAAGTAAATCACAGAAACTGTTATAAAAGTGAACAAGACAATTTTGAGAGGTATTTGAACCAGATTCTGAATAATAAGCACTTTGTCAAATACTAACCAATGGAGTTATCTGTAGATTTTTTATCTCCAAGTTTTACGTTCTTCCAAATCTCATGCAATAAACTTCTAGTCATATTTTTTTTTCTTTATCTCAATGTTGCAAGGGATTTTCATCTATAATCCTTAGCTAGAAAATTTGCATCCGCATGCAAGTCAATGGCGTTTATACGTATAAATATGATGCAGAAAATTACAGCAGTTAGGAGTCACAATTACGCAATTCGAATTTAGGAAATACCTTCCAAACACAGGAGTTTCTAACACCTCAGACAGATAACAGCTTCTTTGCACTACTCTAACACTTCAGTCTTCACTACTCACTAATCACCATGGTCAATCCGGCTGTCTAATTTATACCTGTCATAACTTGAAAATCTAGGACTTTCACAAATGTTCTAGAAGGTTCTAAGCCTCTCGTTTAATAATGATTTAAAGCTTAGTTAATATCATTTTCCAAAACTATCTATTTTTCGCCAAATTTCTCCAAGTCGCCAAGAAACTCGCTAAATGGTCGCCAACTTGCCAAATCTCTCCAAGTTGCTAAGAATCTTGCTAATTGGTCGCCAAATCTCGGAAAATGTCATTTTTACATAAAATGAGCCTAAACTGAAATTTTATCTATGTATTTCAGATCTGTTTGAGATATTTAAAGACGAATACAAATATTTACAGAAATACTTCCAAAGTTTGTAAACAATATCATATTTACTATTTCAAGTGAGACTAAATGCGGCAAATAGAACTTACGTGTAATATAAGAAGAAAACTAGCGTCACTGAAGAAGTAAGAAGACCCAGAGTGACCCAGCTGCGGGAAAAGTACGCTAAAAGAGGCAAAAAGCAGAGTCCCACCGTCCAAGAAATGTTGACAATACCATTCATACGTGTCCGCATTTCGGGAGCTACTATTTCTAGAACTATAAAAAAATAATCGATGTACACAAAATTTAATTTTAATTAAATTTTTAAAAAATATGATTATATTGGTTTTTAGTAGCCTTTTGAATTAAAATAAACTATCCCCAATAAAAATGAATATTTTTAAAGAATAATCCAATGAATAGTTATGAATATAAACAAAAATTCTTAAGATATTCACTTACTTCAAAAAACTGAATATGAAAAAGGAATCATAAATCAAAATTGGTGTAATTAACTGTAGCATTACATTATTTTTAACACGTTGTTTGTCTATTTTTGAAATGCAAAGAAAATTAGACTTGATAATAAGGGTTAAATAATTGGGTTTCTTAAACTTTAAGTTTCATCAGTTGGTAGAATCTATATTAATAAAAATGGTTCTGGAAATGCGTTGCTAAGCGCAAAACTGGAGAACGGCTCGACCGATTCGGCTAATTTTTATTTTAATATTTTCGTTAAGGCACGAGGATGGTTTTTATGGAGAGAAAAAATTAAAAAACTGTTAGGAAAATAGTTAAAACGACACTTTTCTTACTTTCCCGCCAAAAATCATCATTTCCATCCCCCACCCAACTAAGATAGCAGGAAGTAATAAATTATGATTTGTTTAGAAAGAAATACGCGAAGTCAGTTGGTTTTCATTCACAGATAACGGGATGTTTAAAAAAGAAAGAAAATAGCTGCTTTTATTATTATTCGGTATGAATATTTAATCTATGCCTGCTCAAAATAAAATTTGGGCAGGGAAGAAAAAAAAGAATAACAAAGTGAAAATAGGGTTTGTAGAAACAAAATTAGTAAAGAAAAAAATGATAGAAAAAAAGAAAGAAAAGAAGGATGTGTGTGTTTCAATATAATCTCCTCTGTGTGCGGCATTTTGCAAGCTGTTTTTAAACTTTCGCATCTCTTGAAAACCAATTGTGTCGTTATTGTTTAGTGTGTTTACATTTATGGAAATTTGAATCTCATTATTCTATAAAAATGTAGAATTTTAGACCTTTCTCTCCACCATTTTAGTAAAATATCAATTCCGGGATAATCATTGCTCGGATAGAAAGATGAATAGTACAATGAACAGAACTTCTGAAGAAAATAATACTAAATAATACTCTAAATGAATTATGTGATTATCAAAATTTGTTTGGTTTAAAAATATTTTGATGAAAAACCTGTTATGAGACACAGCTACATAAAATATTATATTAAAATTTTTGCGAGCATTAATACTGGCGAACCGACTGGTCGCCAAAGGCGGCTGGTTGATTATAAAAATTTCGGGACATCCATAAAAGATAATCGTTGATGACATTTCTAGTTTTAAATACGCATTCATGAAAAATAAAAAATAGGCAAAATGGGGTCTATGATTAACTGGTTCTTTGGTTTAGCCAATTATTTTAAATAAATGCACTTTTTTTCTAATTTTCAGTGAAATTAAGGGTGCACACGTATGATTCTGTCGACCATTTTCGCCAAATCAAAAAAACTATCACCAATAGATCGCTTACGTGCCAAAATTGGGTTGCCATGGATTCAAAAACATTAAAGAATTTTGGCCACTAAAATGAAATTTGGCGCGTTGTTCGTGGATCGACAGGTTAATACTTATGTACCCTATTGAGCATTTGTACGATGGTTAAATAATTGTACAAGGCTCAAGTCCTATTGTTGTTACTTATGGCTTCACAAACCCGCTTACTGATCTGTCGGTGATTTAAGCCAAGGGAGCGTCTCTTGTTTTTACAGCAGCACCAATTAGGTCAAAAGTACGACTTAGGTACTTCATGTGTACACGTTCTCATACACATCTCCTTTTTACAAGACAGCACATCCACACATCTCACATGGAGGAACACAGAAGAAGAACAAAAGACATCCCCGAACTGGGATTCGAGCCCGGGTCGCTTAAATCACCGGGAAGGCGAGCTCCAACTATGCCAAGACGCCGGATATTCACATCCTTCAGCATTTTGTTAATCTGTAAATTCACATAGTTATAAAACGCTATATATCAGTTTAGCCTTGTTATTCAGTGCGGGAATTCGATGTCAAATTGACTCGACTCCGCATTGGACATACTCGCTTAACCCACAAATATATTTTATTCGGCAATCGAACTCATTTGTGCTCAAAATGTCAGGTTGTATTAACGATTCGTCATATCTTTATTGAATATCCCGATTTTCATCTCATCCGTTTACAATTCTTTAGCTGTTCATCCTTGGATATGCAAACTCTTTTGGGGAAAATTCCACACCAGAACATTAAGTTTTCAAAAGCAATTGAGATTTATCACCTTATTTGACACTCTGATTTTTATTGCTTAACCCATCATTGTCTTTTTTAATGTTTTATAAATGAATTTTTTGCGTCGTTTTTTTATTCATTGTATGCTTGTTAAAAAATTTATGCACTTTTAGTTTTCTTGTTTGACAAAATGTATGGCGCAGTATGGCCTTTTACGGCTTTTGTGCCACTAAAACAGACAAACCAATCAACAAATAGTTATTGAAATAGATCTTTCTAGTACAGAACTAATATGCAAAGAGCTAAATATGAGATCATTTTAAAATAAAGTATGAATTTCAACAAAAATTAATGGCTTACTTATAATGTAGGGCAACTGGAAAACAGATGGCATAAGGCTTCCATTGATGGTTTTGATTACGACAAAAGCTGTGAAATCTTCCATGAGCACCGATGAGATCGCTGTGACGGCTGTGACTATTATGGTGATGAAAAATGTGATTCGGCGCCCAATTCTGAACAAAAAAAGCATTAAAATCAGGATTAAAAATATAGACGTTTAATTTTATTTAAAAAAATCTGCTATCGCAAATTTTGTTATTATGTGAGAGTACTATCATTCTTTAAGTCATCATTTTCCCCCCATCTCAAAATTTTCTGAACATCAAAACTTTGTTTCGCTTGCTAGAAAGTTAAAAATGAAAGTTTTAAATAAAACTAGTAAAATATGTTTATCAAATAAAAAAATCGTTTGCTTTTAACTTTTAATAATATTTTAATTAAAATAAAAACAGTAGCAGTTATAAAATGACTGAAGAGGAATCGTCTGTTAAATGTGTGAGAATAGATTTCGATTATAATATTTACCGGACAAAGCATTGCCTACCTTTTTTGGGGTCACCTCAAAATCCCATTATCAAAACAACATCATGTTCTCACAGAGTAATACAAGCCAATGAGCTCATAGTTTCATTAAAAAAAACTGAATATTTTTTCATTTTTTTACTAAACATTATAAACACACAAGGTATTCTTTTACAAAATGTTTGCTTTTCTTCTTTTTCAAAGCGTTTGCTTTCATAAGAGAAAAAACTTATACAAATTTGAATTATGAGGATCGTTCACAAAAATTCTAAATGCATTAATTTAAGTAAAACATCTAAAATCCTATCTGAGAGGAAGCGTTAATTAACGGAAGCAAGACCAGACAGAACTCGATACAAAGAAGTGTAAGAGGAAGGGTTGAATTGCACGAATAAACTGTGAAGTAAAATCGGAAATTCTAATAGGTCCTTGAACAGAGAAAGCTACTAGACGGAAACTCAACTTATTCACAAATTATGTTCCTACAATAAGTCTATATTTGAACAATAGTGCATAATGGCATTTTTTATGCGTCTTTCAAGGTCAGAAATTTTTTATTAAAAGGAACATTTTATTTATTTATCTTTATATCTATGGAAATAGTTCTCTATTTTTAGTCTAACATAGGTTACAAGAATAATAGAAACAAAAAGATGGTAGTTTCTTATTATTTGAGCTATTTGTTTTATACAAACTGAATACTTATACGTATCTTTTGTTAGTATCTGTTTGTCATGTGTTAGTCAAACGTTTCCTGAAGTATTTAAGTATGGCTTAGTTCAAATACACGGGGGAAAGTTGATTTTCATTAGGATTTTCAAGGAAAACTGATCTATGTAGATATAGATATACGGTCAGGTTTGGTACAAGTCTATGTAGATATAAATCTATGGACTGGTCTTGTATTGGTCTATGTAGATACCAAATAACTGCTCTATGTATCAAAACTGGTCTTGTCACATTCATTTGGACAGACACTTTTTACAGAGGGGGCACATTCATACACCTTACAAATAGAATACTTAAGAAGAACCCTGCCCTAACCAGGACTCAAACTCGGGACACCCAGATCATGGGAAAGACGCGCTACCTTTATGCCAGGACTCTGGCAAATAGCATAAATTGATCTAGATATATAAAGCTATATAAATTGTTTAATTGTCACAATTGCTTCCAAATTTTGACTGCCGAAAGCTTTATTGTCAATCGATTCGCTATTTGTGGATTTATGAACCCTAAAACTTAAAAAAATGAAGTAATAATAATAATAATAATTTTTTCATTAAAATTATAGATCAGTACTATTTTTTAATTAATCACTCAAGGGTTGACAATGGTCTGCTTAGCTGTATGTATACAAACGCGATACTGTCTGGATACAATACAGGTTAGAAAAATGAAATTTGTTATGCCATCTTTATGTCAAAATATTATGTCGTTTCTAATTTTTGTTTAAATCTATAGAAATTCGGGTTAGTTTATTTTTTTCCATATCAATACGTCGACTCAAAATTGGTGAGTGGTATTGGTATTCACGGAAAATGCAGATCGGTAACAAATTTTTAGTTAATTCGATCCAGAAGATGAGATCCGACGTATAACACTCACGTGACAAATAACAAAAATTAAAGAAAAAAGTTTTATATTGTGTAAATACAAGATAATATTGGAGGTAAATCATCTCCAATGGTTTACTACTAATTTTTTTTCCCAGTAATTATTTTTTCTATTTTTTTTAATCTTTTTTCGTGTATTTACATCCTCTTTTGTTATCTCATTTAAATTTAAAATGTCAAATTTTACAGATTAAACCAATTTTCATATGATATTGGATAAATTTTCCTTATATTTAAAAGTTATCCCTCTAAAATATCTTTTAAAAAAAGAACGTCAAAATTATTCTAGTAGTTTTTTTTAAAGTAATTTTTTATGAAGGGGGAAAGGAAAAACGTGTTGAAATTTACAAACTCATCTCTTTAACTTTCAACTTTTTTTCTATTTCTCTTTTACATCACTTTATTTGCAGTAATTCCTAACAATTAAGATAGAAAGTCTTTGTTTACTATTTCAGATAATCACTTGTAAATGCCAAATACTTGTATTTAACTGTGTATTACTTTTTATCTTTTTCTAAAACTGGCTTCATATTATTTTTTCCTCATAATTAAATTCTTCACAGTTTGATTGGCAATCCAAACAACAATTCTTTCCGCATGATTAAATTTCCGTTAAAAAGAATGGGAATAAACAATAGAGATTTCAACCTTCATTCTTCTTTAGTTCGTTAGTATGCAATTGTATAATATTTGTCTTCATTTACAGTGTTTGTTTACCTTCATTGTTGTCTTTTAAAATTCTTACAAAAGTATAAGAAAAGCGTAAAAAAATTGAATATTTACAAATACAATTTGTTTAAAAAATGCTGTATAATTAGGAGGCATTTTCTCACACGGAAATTTTCTTCAAATTATTATCAAGATATGTGTAAAAAATTCTTTTTCAAAGTTATTGATCGGTGTTTTTTTTTGTATTCATATAATTTTTCATTCATTTTTTTGCATTTATACATTTCCCATTCATTTTGTATCTATTCAGTACGTCATTTATTATTTGCTACTTTTCGAAATTTCGTATTATTTGTTAAAATGATAACTTTTTTAATATTTAGCATTTATTTCAATTATTATATCTTCACTGTAAAATGTTCAATAACTAGTTGATATACACGCCGTTGCTATGAATTAAAATCCTTTCATGTGAAATATTTGTGACATGAAACTTATTTTAATTGAAAAATTATAAAATACAAAAACTTAACATGAGAAAGTAAATCAACAACTATAAAATACAAAATTACTCTTTTAGAAATTCGGAACGGAATAACTACATTATATCTCAACGATCTTTTTTAAAAAATTTTACAGCGAATTCTATAAATAAATTCGTTATAGAAACTTCGATATTTAGAAATGGAAATACTGATATTTAGTATGTAAATACTGAGAATAAAATTGAAAGCTGTTCCAATATTTAGATTTAGTTAGTTTAATATTAAATTTTGAAAAATATGGTCGTTACTAAATGTATTTTGCAGTCTGTAATAATCAATTATGAAATATATTTTATCCTTGAAAATACTTATAATATATCAATCAATAATCATCAAAATAATAATAATGACATCTATAGTTCAACTGTATAATTTTATGCCCTTTTTATTTAATTTTTTATTCGTTATCTCATTGTTTGGCTTCTAGAGAGTAATTTTTGTCATTTAAAATGGAATTTAATTATAAAATCTATTCATTAAAAAAAAATTTGTAGATTTTTATAGTTTACTAACCGAATCTATATTCTAAAATATTAATGTGTTTACCGTATTTATTTGGAAAGGAAATACATTAATATTTACCAAAATTATTTTAATCAGATAACAAAGTCCATAGTTACATAAATCATAAATATAATACATAGGGGAACTTGCATTTTTTACTGATTATATTGTAATATTAATTGACTTTTCTGCATTAGTTTATTGATATTATTCCTTTTAAAAAAAGCTCGGAGTTTTAAAATGCTTGAAAAAAGATAAATACATTAATTTTTTTGTTATTTTATTTCTTGTTGCTTTTTAAGTTTTGATAGCACAAAAATAAGATAAGGGGGTGCAATTATAAAATAAACAGAGGCAATGCGGGAAAATTTAAACTATTTAGCACTGCTCTTAAGTGCCAATATTACATTAAAATTAAGTTTAAATTTTGAAATTCAGAAATGTTAAGTCATACATGCTGTCACAACTTTTTCTAACAAAGCAATTTTAATTTGATTTTTAGTGCATGACAAACCAAGATGCATTAATTAGAATTTAGATATAAATGCAAATCTAGTAGATTTTAATTACAGATTAAAAATAGGTATATTATCATTGATTATCAACTTTGGATTAAAACTTTCTATGTCATCATAACTATATTCAGGATCAGCGCAGATTTTCAGTAACACTTATAATTTCGTAGATATAAGAGACATATACAAAAAAATTATTGATTTTAATTCACTTAATATGAAAGAAAATAATCAGGAATCTAGTATATGTCATAACAATTTGTGTACAAACTTCATAAATTATCAAAATAAAACATAGTTCTTTTTCACTTTCAGTTTATTAAATAATAAAATATATCTTACTTGTCTGATAAAGAACCATAAATTGGAGTTCCAATAATACTTCCAACGTTGTACATGGTCAGTACAAAACTATTGAAATGAGCGTCATCGCAAACCATATCCCACTGTAAAATTTTTTAAAGAATGTCAGTATTTATTAATTCAGTAATGAAATTTTGCAGTTGTATTACATGATTGTTAATAATTCCTAAAAATTATTACATTGATGAAAAGGAATTATTATTTTAAACAACGGGACACAGAGAAAAATTTCTAATTATTGTTACAGATAAGTTCCCTATTTAGAAATTTAATTTTTATATAAGATTTTTAAAAATAGAGTTTTCATGATTTTTTTTCTTTTGTAATAATTTTTTAATGTTGTTGTTGATGTTACTTATGGCAATTGTCATGGCCAAGGCCCCTACTAATGCAGCAGCAGATTTTAAGCCGAAGATATGCGTCTCCTGTTTCAAGTAGCGCCAACTAGGGCCAAGAGTACGACTTAGCTACACACTCACCACATTTGCTTGCACGGCCCCTTTTTACAGGGGAGGGCACAGTCACACATCTCACAGATAGCACACAGAAGAACAACCATGCCCGAACCGGGACTCCCCGAATGCGAAGAAGACGCGCTATTTCTGTGCCAGAAAGCCTCTCTTTTGTAATGTATTAACAGATTTTGTAATTTTGAACATCCATCAATAAGTGAAGACAAATATTCAGTTGCTTTTCTTCTTTTGGAGCTCTCTGACGATTAAAATCGCAGAAAGGCGAGCCTTGCCTACATTTTAATTCTTTCATCTCCACCTGCAATTTTGCATATTTGGTACACATTTTGCATATTTTGTGAAACTGAATTCTTCTTTAACTTTATCACTAAATAGAAACTATTGGTCTAATTCTGAAACTCAAGTCTTTTAAGGATATAATTTATGTAAAAAAAATTATTGTTAGGTATTTATTTATAATTTGAATTTTTCTTAACTGTCAATTGAATAAAAATATTTTTATTCAATTGACTGTTATTGACTTTTACATTAATAAAAATCAAACATGTAACAGATAAAAAATTAAACAAAATTTTTTTTATAGTAGTCACTTTTTATTAAATAATTACATATAATATAAATAATTTATCAAAACATTAATCATTTTCGTAAGAATCGATTTCGCATTCTTCGCCACCAAGTGAAAAATACTGAAATCCTTGCATTTTACCGATTGAGCTACTGCCTATTGATGCAACTGAAAAACTCTATTTAAAGTATTAAAAATTAATTAAATTTAATTAATGAATTAAAATTTGAAAAACCATACTAACACGAAGTGTCATCCACTACACCTTTTAAAAAATGCATTTCAACTTCAGTGTATGAATAAAAATTATTTTTTTAACGGCTGAAAGTTTGAACAAGGTGTATAAATATAGATAGAGAGAGTGTGAAATGATAACAGGAATTGAAAAATAAGTTTTCTTTCAGATATTATGATATTTTATGCCATGAAAATGCAATTATATCTATCCTCATTTTAAATGATGAAAGCTATTTTTAATTCTAGTAGATCTGATGAAAAAATAATCACTATCTTAAAATATCTATAGGAGAAGTTGGAGCAAAAACTTAACAGATGAAAATATTTTGAAGATTTTATTTTATTTATTTTCAATAATAATATATTCAATAGGAGAAAGTAAAATTTCATTAACTGGCATTTTATACTTTTTGTAATATTTTATAAAGTAATTTAAAATCTGTCAATATTTTTTTTATAATTTTCATAAATAAAGTAAGCTGAAAACAAATTTAATTCCTGTTTTTTGTTTGTGTAAGTTTCTATTTATTGTACGAAACAATTTTTTAGATTTCATAAAATATTTAAAAAGCTTTTATTTATTTATTAAATTATGTAAATAACAAATATATAATATAAGTTAATTCATGACATATTAATATAAGTCATCTCTCCATATTTAAGTCGTTATAAAACTCAAATCCTTAAGGCTCAGTATACTATGTTACTTTGATAATAATTATATTTATGGTAATATGATTTGAATCAATATATATACAATAATTAATCTATATAGCTACAGCCATTATAATATTCACAATTCAAATATTTTTTTAGGAATTGGGGTATTTCCAATTGTTAAAAAATGTCATCCTTTTTATACTGTCTTTATAAGATAAAGAAAAACAGTGAATTCTTCTTGATTTCGACAAAGAAAAGAATCTCATGTCTTAGATTGAAAGGTTTCTTATTATATTTCAGAGTACAATGATCTAGTAGTTACACCCTTATAGTGACCTCGTGAGAAAGTCTTGGGTTTGAAACCTAATTTCGTGAATGATTCGTGATGAATACTGACTTGGTGCATTTCAAATTCAGCGTAGATTAAATATCTTCCCGTTGGCAGAGTGTAGGACTTAAATAAGTCCTGATCATCATAGTACGGTTCAAAATTAAGAAGCTCAACACTAACTAACTTTGAAACAAATTCAAAACATAATTTTAATCTAATTAAATAAAATTTTGAAAATAAAAACTCAAACCTCAATTTAGCCCGTAATTTTTATTCCTTTTTTAAAATGTCAAGAAGATATGGAAGATATTTTTTTGTGCCGAATAAAAGTTTTATTCCTTTCAAGACTCATCGAAAATTCTTAGAAAAATGGATGTTGCAAATATTCTACAAAATTGAATTCTTTTATTGCAATAAAAGTATTTGATTCCCATTCTGCATTCATTTAATTTGAAGTATCTAAAATTTCCATTCTGGCTTAATCTTCATCATTATAAATTGAGAAATCTCAAATTTGATATGCTTATCTCGTCTAACTCTGTTTCTCAATTTTTTTCTACATATTTAAAATAAGTAATATAAAAAATAATTTTTAAATCAATGCCTACATAGGTTAACAGCGAAAAAATATTTTAGTTACTTTTTATTAAATAATTACAATTGTTCTACTCGTGTTTCGCTTCACAACGGAAGGAGGGATATTACTCTCGACTTTGAGACTGTGACCACCCCTGATGTAGAACGTCCACCGCACACGGACAGCCTTCAGTTGGCGCATTCGAACTCACAGTCTAATGGATAAGAAGCCAACGTCCTACCAACCAGGCTTTGCCGGCCTCACAAATACTATAAATAATTGATCAAATAGTATAATAGATTTGAATTTTCAACGTTAATTGAGTATGCAAAGCCAATTATGGCAACGCAGAATACGTGAATTTGCTACACCAGTTGGGATAACTCAATACAGATTTCTAATTTTCTTTATTCTGTATTATTTTAATTCTAAAGTACTTCAAGATGAATTCGAAAAATTGATTAGTTAACATTGTTTGATTTTAAATGTACCAAACACTAAGAAAATAAACAGAATCGTTTGAAATAATCGGCCGAAAACATGTTAAGCCTAATCTCATTAGAGTGCGGAAAATGCAAATTTAATTCGTTTCTTATTTGGCGGAGGGGAAATGATGGATTTTGGTAAGAAAGTTTTTTTTAATTAATTAATAAAAAAATAATGAATTAATATTTGAAAAACTTTATTCACATCAAATGTCATCCACTACAAGTTTTAAAAAATTTACTTGAACTTTATTGGATCAATAAAAAGTATTTTATTAGCGATTGAACATTTGATCGAGATATACATATGCATATAGGGAGATTGTGAGCTAATAGTATGAATTGAACAAACTGAAACATTAAATAAAATAGAATCACTTTTATATGGCAGAAAGGGATCGAAACTATAAAATCAATTCGTGATATCATTACTCAGGTAATAACTCTATCGGCTACTTGCACGAGAAGTTTGCGTGGCAGGTTGACCTCTTTCCTCTTGTTCATCGTCATAAGCAGGTTCGCTGGGTCAGAGATCACTGACATACATTGTCCAATAACGAAAGCAGTGAAACGCTGAGCTTGACATACATTCTGACCTATTGTAAGATGTTTGTGGACAAGTTTCTTCGCTTTCTGAGTCAGAAATACATTAGTTTTTCTCCGTATGAATGACGGGTTTGCCCTCAGAAAATAATTCATTGTTTTGAAAATGATGTTTACACCCTGGAAATGGACGACATGCAAAGAAGAACAGTAACTTTCGTCAGTTGCTAGTTACTGCGAGACGTCTCTGCTGTTACAGGTGATGATGTATTACGCATTTAATGCTGATGTTTCGTAATTCATAGCTTGTTCCCGTTCAGCTGAGGTTTTAAGAAGTAAAATTTGATTGAAAATAGCTGGCTAGGTTATAATGTAGGAAAAAAATGCACGATTTCTGCTAGATCAGATAGATGATCACTTATTCAATTTTGTATTTATCTGAAAGACAAATACAATCTTACAATAGAAGTTTCGAAAATATAAGGATGTGTACTGTTATATAAGGACATTCTGTTAGATTAAGAGAGCATAATTTGAGAAAATACACGCATAAATGTAATAGTATTTTAAACCAAACATTTAATCAATGTGAAAAATAAATTTATCTAAAAAGCAATTCATTCATAAAAAAAACTTTGTTATTAAATATTTTTTTAACTTTATTAATTGCAGTTAATGATACTTTTCAAGACAAAATATATTAATTATATAATTAACATGATAAAGCATAGGTAAAAATTTAAAATTTGTTTAACTTAGCATAATTCTAACTAAATAATGATCTAAAGGTATAAAACACAAAGATGTATTTTGATGTGTGTACAAAGACGTGTATATTATTTTATGAAGAAATGTAAAGAATGTTACTTTGATAATTGTAAATAGCAAAAATGTCAGAAATATTTATAAACAATTTTTTAATTCAAAAATACTATATTACACATTTAAATACAATGTATAGATAAAATTACTAATAAATTTTTAATTATTTACGTTTTTTCTTTAAAAAATTTCAAAGATTTTTTACAATTATTCTAAACAGTGTGACAGTTATTTAATTTTATTTATGAACTCACTACTTTTATTAATTAATTTTTTTATCCATTTCACACTTTTAAACTTTTAGAAAACAATTACCTCTTAAAGACTTCATGAAACGTTTGTAAATTTTAATGGACCAAAAGTATTATCTATAGCATTTTCTCATATTTTTGCCACATGTGCATACATCTGATTTAATACACTTTTAAATTATGCTTTAAATCTTTCTTTGACATTTTTATATTTCTGTACAACGTTTCAATCATTTTATGAGTTGATTATTTTTTTCGTATACACAAATACACAGGGTTTTCAATTGTAAACAGAAAAACAGCTATTTAATAATTAATTTAAAGTTGCTGCTTTCTGAAACTAGTTATGAACAACAAATTATAATTATAATTATTCCTTCAAATGTATAAACGCCGAACAGGAAATCTTATCTTGTTATTCAAATAGCATCAAGCACAATAGATTTTTTGTTTGATAATCTCAACATTTAACGCTACGAAGAACAGGAGGATTGCAATGTAAATTCAACTAAACCATTTAAATATATAAATGAGTTACGGTTTACTGTTTAAATTGAAATTTAAATAGTGATAGTTTTTTTATTTAATAGCTCGTTAATCAAAATGTCTTTTTGTTCCTTTGAAAGCTAGTTAGAATATTTTATGAAACAGTGAAAGTTCTTGTATCAAAATTAAAGTAAGTCAAATCTCGCTTAATGAGCATCTCCCATAACGAATAAACCAAAATGTAAAAAAATTGATAAAATTAAAGATTGATGTCCCTCTGAACTAGGAATGAAAAGACATCATGACGTCATGTACGAGATTAGACTGTATCATTCTGCATTAAATACGTGTTTGAAATTAACAATTATATCCATATAGAAGAAGTTTGGGCTGGATGGCGTTGTTGAACGCGACCACGGGGGATCTGAGTAAGTGCTTGTGGAGCCTTAATAGATGAGATTTTGAGGCCTAGAAAAGGTTAACAATGACATTGATGAGTTAACGTAATAAAATATCCATTACTGATGAAGAACTGTAATCTCTGTCACGGCTAAGAGTTGCGGAGGATAATTTGTCAGAAGAGGATCAAACAGTAGATGTAATAGAGCAACAATATTCCATTGAAATAAGGGAGATTCTGGAAGCATGGGATATTATTTTATTGAGGAGAATCACTTTGATAAGGCTGTAACTATGGCCATAACAAATTTATTTAACGACAATGCTGCGTCGTATTTCAGGAAAAATTTTAAAGCGTATGCGAAGAAAAGTGTCTTCAGACAACTTTCTCTCCCCCCCCCAAACATGCGTTATAAATAAAAAATTACTTTATTATAAATTTGTTTAGTTACTTTATTCGGTACTGAATACCCAGTATTATTTAACATGGATTCTTCAGGAAAAAATAATTTCTTTAAAGAGTGTTTCGTACTACGATTAAGATTTAAGAACGAATTATACTCTTTAAGCTGATACCACTGCAACTAAAATTTCAGCATAGATCAGGCAACATCTACTGATTAAAATATATTTTATTATTAGTATTATCTAAAGATAAATTTAAACTTTTTAGCATTTTTTAATTAGTAAAATTTCTTCAACATTGATACCTTAAAATTCGGTAGTTAATTATTGTTTATTTCCGAATACTAACTTGTAGAATCAGTGATATTCAAAGTTATAATTAAAATATAATTTCTACAGATAAATCAACGCAGTTTTAAAGCACAAAAAATTTCGTTGCATGCGTTTGGAACAATGAAATATATTAAAAAATTGATATTTCAATTAAAAAGTACAAAAAAATATCAGAAATATCGAGTAATAAATCGAGGCAAATATTGTATTAAATAGTTTTTACGTTATAGAATAATAAAATCAATATACAAAATATTTTTTAAATATAATAATTCATTTCAGATCAGTAGGTGATAGTATTATAATAAAACCAAATTTAATGTAACAAAAAATATGTTGAAACATTGGTTATTTAAATGTAACCAGTATTTTTATGTAATAGTCTAAAGATGAGATAATAAGAATTAGATAAGATGTCAACCAACATTTTTATATAATTGTCTAAAGATAATAGAATATCTAATATCAAGTAATACATAACTTTTTATCTATAATAGTAAAATAATCAGTCAAAGATGCCTGCCGATTTCAGGGGATATTAAGAATCATTTAAAAATCAATTGATTAAAAAAAAACACTTGAATAATAATCAAAGAATCCTGTTTTTGTAAATTCATATGAAACAAATATTATATTATCGCAGAAATATTTCATTCCTGTTGTTAATTTGTTTTTATTTTTCATTGAATATAATTGAAAAGTAAATCAAACTCATTTTATCTAAAAAATAGATAAAAGTTACATATTTGTATTTTCTAATCAATGTAAGCATATATCTTTAACCTATATTAAAATTATTTATGAAAAATTGTAATTGAAATTATACTTTAGATATTAGAAATACAGGCTTACAGGTTGCAATTTATAAACTTTTGAACAATAAATTCACAGGTTTTAAATTTAAAATAAAATATTATACATATGTTGCACTTGTAAAATAATAACAATACGAAATACGTATCCATATCATTTACGCAATAAAGAAAAACTTTGAAAATATTTCTCTTGCTTTAAATGAATGATTTATCAAACAAAATAAAAACTCTTATAAGTTTCTGCAATGCCATTTTTTCAACGCTGTCTTCAAGAGAACACGTGAAGACAAATTAACATTGTTTAAACAATAGCTTATTCATCTTGCTCACATGAAATGAATTAGTAGAGCAAATTTATCTCGCAACAGACCAGTGTAAGGAATTCATAATTAGCATGTTCTGTATTTCGCAACATATTGCACATCCTCTGTAATGATGAACAAAAGAACTGTGGCTTCACAGCTGAAATGAAATGCACGACGTGCGGTCCGATATTGGGCAATGAAGAAACTTTTATTATTATTATTATTATTATTATTATTATTATTATATTATTATTTTCCACCTACTTGAATGAGTTTTTCCGTTTCAAATCTATCTTTTTTCCTATTTAAACGACATGATATATTCTACATAACGGTATTTTCAACCCATGATTAGTTTTCATTTAGTTTTGGAATTTCTGCAGTACTTTCATCCACAGATATGGAAACTCTTTTTCCTCGAAAAAAGAAGCCTCTTGGCATATTTTTTCGACTTGAATGATATTAATTCGTCTATCTAATCATTGGTAATAAAGATCCGCAAAGTATTTAATTTCAAAATCTCTGGGGGACATCAGGGCTAACTTTTAATATTTCTAAACATGTACCGATTAAAAATTAATTCACTATTAATTATCATTTTTCAAATGCCTTTTTTAAAACTTGTAGTGGGTAACATTGGATGTTAATACAGTTTTCAATTATTCATTAGTTTTTATTAATTAATTAAAAACTAATTTTCTTACCAAAAATCTTAATTTCACCATCTCCAAATAAGTAACGAATTCAGTTTGTTTTTTCATCAAACCAATAAGATTAGGCTTAACAGGTTACCAGGCGATTATTTCAAATGATTCTGCTTATTTTCATAATGTTTGATGTATTTAAAATCAAAAATTGTTAATTAATTGATTTTTTTGGATACATTTTAAAGTACTTTCGAATTAAGATAGTACAGATGAAAGAAAATTTAAAAAAATTTAATCTGTATTGTGTTACCTCAACTGGTTTAGAGAATTCATGCATTTTGCGAGTCCTCAATTGGCGATAAATCCAAAATTGGAGATGAAAATTATATTTTTTGACACTAGTATAATTTTGTGATCAATTATTTTTAGTCAGTGTTGCTATTAGCCCATGATATTATGGTTGGTAGGACGTTGGATTCGCATCCCTTGGTCTACGAGTTCGAATACGCCAGCCAAAGTCTCTCCATGTGCAGAGGGCATTACGATTCATGTCGTGGTCACAGTTCTCCATGTAGATTGTAATACCCCTCCTTCCGTTGTAAAACGTAACACGAGAACAACAATTGTAGTTAGTTAATAAAAAGTAACTAAAATAAACTTTTTCTTTGTTAACCTAGGAAGGAGTTCATTTTAAAAAATTGTTTTTTATATTACGTGTTTTCTCTGAAAATAACAGATCGCATAAATCTTAAATCGCTCCCAAAAAGTAAATGGAATTTTTCTCTCATTCAGATGATAATTCATACTTTTCTCCAAGTGATAACCATTTTTTTTAACCTTCTTGACAGTTTTCACACTGATAAGTGCTTAACATGCAAGAAGTAGCTAAAAGTAATTTTAAAATGTTCTCGATCATTAGGATTATTTTCTTCTGGGAGAAGCAAAGTTTATTTTTGTCGAATAAAAATATGTTTGTTCGATTGACATTTATTAATTTTAAAAGACATTTTCCAAAGTTAAAGTGAAATTAATTTCAAAAGAAGTTATTTTTACTCGGTGATTCAACGGACGGAAGTGAAAACAATCAACTTCCACATTTCGTAGGTTCATTTCTTTTATCAGGCAAAATTTTATTTTTCCTGTGAAGAAAGATTACTTTTAAGTACATCACTGCTCGTATGTTCTTACAACGTTAACAAACTTCTGGTGCAACAGGTATTAAATACAGTCATTCCGAGATAAGGATTTGTGATCCTATTCATAGTAAAATTAAAGTTTGACCGCAGTTTTTGAATCATTTTTCTTGTAATCGCTAAAAGTATTATAAAAAATTATATTTGCTAGTGAATCGTAAGTGATGCTTTTCTAGTCATTATACATAGAGCGTTGTCTTAAATAAATACTTTTAAATACGTTGAGCTTTTTTTTCCAAAGAATTAAAATTATAATCCTTGTCAGATTGAGTATAAATAAAGATATAGAAATATAACCGTATTTTTTAAAAAAATAATAACTAAAGTATTATTAATCTCAAAACATTTTCTTACTTTACTGAATCACTATTTTATTGGACGATCTATTTATGTATTAATTAATAAAGAGTTTATGGCAAGCTCGAATTTAAAATTAGCATCATATTATGAAAATATCATTAAAAAAGAATAATAATAATAAAATGTAATCTACTGTCGCAAATTTTAAGTTATCATGTGAGAACATTATTATTTTTAAATGATTATTTGTTTTAATTAATTAGTCATTGACCAGTTTAAACCGGTTTGAAAAAATAACGAGACTTCTCTCTCTTTAATGATATTTTTTTAAACTTTCATTTTCAATTTTTCTACTGAAAAACAAGTTTTGGAGCTCGACTGATTTTAAGATTTAAAAAAAAGTAATTTCGAACAAAGTTCACTATTACTGGAAGCTTTTGTATATGTGGTAAAATTCAATGAACGTAATGCAGATTGATATTAAAATTATATTCTAATATTTACAGTATTTTGAAGAAAACAAATAGTAAGAATGTGCTTATAATATCATTAAAGAATAAATATAAATCGCACTTTACAAATTTGCGATAGGTAAAACTGAAAGAGAATTTTAAAAAAAGATAATCTTCTGAGAACGAGATTAATCATTTAAAAGTAAGAAATTATAAACAAATAAGAAGATGACGTCATTTCATAGAAACGACAAACAAAAAGCAATGGATAATAAATTTCATTAAATATCTCAAACAATAATGGAAAAACAAACCTCATGTGTCATGGGTCAGGTGACTTGTTATTTACCAATGAAAAAATGAATATTTTTTCCTTCAAACTTCGTTCCTACCAAAAGAATATCATGTTCTGGCATGATAAGTCTCTCATTTTTACTATAAAAAAGATGGCACATGTGAATGGCGTCGGTGTACAGTTCAGTAAGTACAGGTCATTCGGAGCTACTAAATTAGGGGCATTTGTACATTGGAAGATAGAAATGTACATCTCAAAAGGATCCTTTTGATGTCTTAATCAATTTAAATTAATTGAGATTTTGTAATTTTTCTGTAAATAGTCAGAAAATTGTATTGCGCAAAACTGATATTTGCAACATTTTCAAATTTATCACGTTAACACCCAATCACGCAATATCGCGTGATTCAAGTTCTCGCGAAATGAATTTCAATTTTCACCTTGGCAATAAATGTTATAAAAAAACAATGCCATTCTAATGGCTACAACATTATTTTCGCCCTTTTTTCTTGAATATTGACATTTTTAAAATTTTTTAATTTGTTGCTTATTATTCGACTACTAATTTCATTGTATCACTGAAATTCAAATAATTTTCATTACTATATTTTTTAAACCATATTTATAATATTTAACCCGTGATTGTCATTCATTGAACATTCGGCCATTTCGCTAAAATTTGGCGATAAACTATTTTTTTTTGGCGAAAATTATTTTTAAGAGCACCATAATGATACGGCTTGATGACATTTTACATTGTAATCAGACTGCCAGTTCTCATACATACACATCAAAATTTCCACGCGCACAAAGTCGCGGGTAAAAGCTAGTACTTACATAATTTAAACGAAGAAAAATAAAGTAAAAATATGATTCCATTTAAGTTAGAAAATAGATGAATTGGAAAATGCGCTAACGGTGCAAATTTTAACGAAATAGAGAAATCCTCTTGATGCCTTTTTCCGTTTGGTAAATATAAATCTTAATGAAAGTACTAAATAACGCGGATATTTTATACATTTTTCAAGCACTTTACGGTTTCCTGTTTATTAAATTGCGCATTCAAATGCTCAATCGAAACCTAAATCTTTTTCTTTTTATCAGATTTCTCAGTCATTATTTATCACTGCATTTTAACCTGCCAAAGAATTATTTAAAATGTTTTACCCTCATTTAATAAAGTTGCAATATCGTTTTTAGCATCATATATATGTTTCTAAGAAATTTTGCTTTCATTTTGATCCAAATTATTCATGCATGTAAGAAAAATTATGCTTAAAATTTCCTCTACAGCTATATTTAATAAATAATAATTAAGAGATCTGATTAAACACGTCATATATTTTTTATTATACTTTCCCTATTTTTGTAAAAACTGAAATTTTCTGTCTCTTGAAATTTTATTTTGATATCAATACTAAACAAGGAGGGGAAAATATGATAAATCAAAATAAATGAATTGAATCCAAAATAAATTGTTTGATTTTTTTTGTGTGTTAATAAGTGGCGATAAAACATTTATTAAATAAACATTTTAGAAATGTAAGACTCATTAACAAAGTTTTCTAGGAAAATTCAACTATAAATTATGTTGCAAATTTCCATTAATTGTGTTATGAAATAGGAGTCATGAAACAAAAATTATTTCCGCTTTAATGTTGTTTCTTTAGAAAACTTTAATGAATTTAATAATTAAAAAGGAATTTTTTATTGTTTATTTTTTCAAAAATGTTCTTTTATAAAATAAAATAAATGTTTCTTCCATTGTTTTATGTAATCTTCAATTGTTCTTTTAATTTATTTGAATAAAAAAATTATTTTTAGAAAAAAGCCATATCAGAAATTTTACAATCAGGATTATTTTTATAAACAATAACTAATTGATTTACAGCGTTATTCCAATTTTAAGATAACAATATTTTGTTTTTTAAATTATGTAAATGCATCGAAACATTTTCTTCAAATTTTTATTTTTAATTGAAATATCTTATATTTTCCTTTCTCATGCCCAAAAGATTTATTATCTAAAAAAGTCAAAAGTAAAAAACTCTTAATGTCTTCTTTTCTAAAAGCCAAATTCTAAAAAAACTAAGTTTAGTTTTTTTTTAGCTACTAATCCGTTAAATCAAAGTTTTCCTTTCCGGAAGTAAATGTGTTCCAATTTGTTATTTATCTAATGTATGTTTACTTGTTTATTTCTATATCAGACTCTCAATCTCAAACAATTCATTCACTTGGAGAGAAAATTAGGTTGGCTAGATGTCCTTATCTTTTTCTTGTTTCGAGGATATATTTATTAAAAACTAAACTGCTTTGAACGGTAAAAAAAACTAAACAATGTACATTGATTATTTAATTTATAATTTTATTATTTGAAAAGTCTACAACTGATTATCTGCATTTAGTACATTTTGAGTATAGCAAAGGTAATTTTGTGAAAGTACAAAAATAATACACATTTCTCATGATAATACAAATAAATGTCAGTTTTATGTCTTATAACACTTTTCAAACTCTCGTGTGTGTGTGTGTGTGTGTGCGTGTGTGCGTGCGTGTGTGTGTGTGTGTGCGTGCGTGCGTGCGTGTGTGCGTGTGTGCGTGCGCGTGCGTGCGTGCGTGTGTGTGTGTGTGCGTGCGTGCGTGTGTGTGTGTGTGCGTGCGTGTGTGTGTGTGTGCGCGCGCGTGTGTTGTTCCTTATGGCACTTGCAATTGAGAAGCTCTCTGAGTTAAAAAGTAAATATAAATTAATTTAAAAAGCAATTTTGATGCTGAACATATGATGAGATATATTTCAAATCTTTTATTTCTTTATCTGAATCTGAACATGTGAAGTAGAATTATTATTATTTTTTTATTAAAATTTATATTTTAGTTGAGGCTTAGACTTCTAACTAGATAAGTGGAAATGCAAAATGAGAAACAGAGATGTAAAACTCTTTACATAATACAGATAAAATGTGTCTAGAATTTGAAATTCAAAAATGTCACCATAAAGTGTATTTTATAGATAAGAAGTTTTTTGAAATGAAGTACAATCAGCTTTGCTTTAGAATTGTTGCAGTCGTTTAAATAATTATAAATCAAATGTATATGTGTTATATTTTATGCTATATAATACGGGTATGTCTGTTGTCTCTTCAGAACAGATCATTTAATTGAAAATTTTCGTAGTTTTTTAATATCTGAAACTACTGTTTGCAAATGAAATTGTTACATCTTTTTCATAACTAAATTCGTTAATTTATAAAATTAATGAATTATTTTATATTAAATTAATTAAAATTTTATTACTGTATATATGCTAAAAATTCATCAAAATTCAATATAAATTAGGAAACATCTTCTACAAATGTGATTTGTTGATTCTTATAAATGAAGTGTTGTAGATTAATAATGTAAGACTCTTCCAACTTAAATAATAGTAGATATCATAGACATAAATGTAATAGTTTAATAAGAATATTAAACAAGACAGGTAAAAAGCCCTTAAATTAGCGCTTGTTCAATATCTATAATAATTTTAAAATCTCAAAACCGTTGCCTAAGAACTTTTAAGAGCCTGAATAGTTTTGGAAATTGCTATGAAAATGTAATAAATGGTTAATCGTCAATGAAGCGAAATAGATGCAGTTTTAATAGCGTTTTTCCGGGTTTATTAAACAATAGAATTGCTGGAATAAAAATAGAAAACTCTATACCATTAATTTCTCAAAGCAAAAGAAAAATAATTTAAATACGTTTTTGGATTTTATAAATATGTGGAAACTGCTTTCTGTTAAATAAGTAAATGAATAAGGCAGTTTCGTCAACCATTAAATTTATTAAGAAAATTTATTTTTAAATGCCTGAAGTTAAAATTAAAACGAATTTTACTGCTATAATTTAATTTGTACTTAGTATTTTGTAGTATAGAATATTTAATATTAAAATATTTAATGTTTAATATTAAAATAATTACTATTAAAAATTTAATATAAAATATTTAATATCATAATAATTATAATAAATATATCTTTTTGAGAAAAAATTCAATTATTTTTATAGAAAAATAAATTTTAATATACTATCTTTAATCACATCAATTTTTGAAAAAAAGTTCAATTATTTTTATTTATATATTATTATTATCATTTTATTTTATTATTAAAATATAAAATTACTTTTTCATATACTTTTTATAGTTGTAATAAAAATCTTTTTAAATAATTTATTTTAGAATCATTTTCAGTGTTGTATTTTGCAAATTTAAATATTAAATAAAATGGACGCTCTTCTTCAGAATAGGCATACAAACCTTTTCATGCATGTCAATCAACGCGAAATCCTAGCCATACGACAAATCGCATTTATAACTTGTCACGCTTTCGGATTGTACAACTAAATTGCTATTGCGAATTATGTCCTTTCTAACGTGAGGATGAATTGATTTCATTCTTACTTCACGATTCTAAATCTGAATGAATAGGAATAGAAATAAGAATATTTCTTCTAAAGTGAGTAATAAATTTACTCGTGAGCGTCATTACACGTACATCAACAATAGAATATCCACAGTGTAACCACAAATTATACTATTGTGTTCTGGTTCATTATACAAGACGATGCAAATAGTTTAAAATTAAACAGTAAATAAAAAATAGAAGTGAAAAATATTGTAATCTTTTCCGCGTTACTAAGTCCCCAAATTTTTTTACTTTTCTTTACTCAAGCGAATATAGTTTTTTCCCGATATTTTATAGATACCAATCATAACACTTGCAAGAATATAAATATTGAGTAATTTCAAGTGGCTACATTGTAAATATAGAAGCTTTAATGTTATATTTATACATTTTCTTGATAGATTATAAATTTTATTTTTTGGACACAAATTTTTGCATGTTTTTTTATCAACAATATTACTTAAAAATTATAATTTTCTGAAAGAATTAATAAAAAGGAATTTTTATTTCATTAATTTGAAAATAAAAATATATATAAGAAATGGAGACAAAAGAAAAATAAGAAAAAAATTATAATGAAACTTAATAACTAGGTTAAAATGCCGATAGATGAAGTGTAAAAACAGTGTTTGTTCTCTGCATACCATAGAATTTATGCTTACTGACAGTTCGATCAAAGATTTATTTTTATTAATCATACTTAAATAACCCTTTATTAAGATTAATTTTCACTACTATGCATTAGTTTATCCTAAAATATATCAAATTTAATAGTTTTACATCACAGATTTCTGTTTTATTTTTTAATGTGTAATTGAGATTAATTTCAAAAAAATAAATATTCAATCAAAAATATAATTCTTCAGCTATTTAATTTTATAATTTAATTTGTATATTAATTTATAAAATAAATAAATGAATAAATTTTTTATTATTCATATTAATATTTGTTTATTTATTTTATATTCTAATTTTTTTTAAGAATTGCATGTCTTAAACATGAAAGTTTTTTTATTATGTAAAATTAAATATAAACTGCTGATTTTTTTAATGTCAAGAATAAATAAGATCTAATGCTTATTTCAATTAAGGTGAAATATATTTAGTATCTTGATACAGAAAAAACTAGTAATTATAAAAATAATCTCATATACTCAAAGTTTATACATTATCATCTACTTCGTCATTATAAACTTCAGTTCAAATCCGTTTGAAAATAAAATTCTTATAAGAACATATTTTCTTAATTCGTTGAATAGTTCTACCATATTGTTGGAATATTGTATAATTATACTTGATATTGCTAATATTATATAATATAATATTAAAATAACTACAGTTCGTTTATTAATATATTATTGTTTTTAATAATTTAATTATTAATATATCAATAGTAATTACTGTTATTATAAAAACTACTTTTAACTTCAATTTTAGATTTTACAGATTATACGTGTGATTCAAAACACAAAATTGCTCAAAAATAATAATAACACAATAATATAAATACACAATAAATTACACAAAAATACATTCTACAGCATAGATAATTAAAAAATAACCCCTTTAATATAAAATTTTTAAGATTAAATATTAAAAAATATAATGAAAAAATATAAATATTAGAACGTTTGATTTAGAAATTTTAATAATAACAGGTAACAGATCATTTTTGCACTTCTATTATAAATATAATTATAAAATTACTTTTTTATTATATATAAAAAAAGAATAATTCTTACCTTTGTCGAAGCAGTGGAATCCCAGTAAGTCTGATCATATTCCCAACCTTGATCGCATGGTCGAGTCGTCGATCCATTAGGTACAGAATAATTTCCGAAGTCCAAAATTTCTGTGAAATTAAGATCATATCTCATACAATGCTCCCCGGGCGGGGCGATAAGGGACTTCTGCTGTTCCATGCTTAAATTGAAGGGAGACAACTCTGGTACATTACACCAATGATCAGGAACGGACACCATAAACAGTATATTCATCGAGAACCATGGAAGTAGGGATGCAGCAGGGACCAAGAAAATCATAATCAAGTTCCTCTGGTACTTTCCATAGTCCCCCACTTCAATCAAAACGTCTTCGAATTCCATATTGCCAGTTGATGTGACAGAAAAAATAGAGTAATTGGCTTTTCTTCAGTATAAACAATTTATCTTCTCATAATTGAACTGTAATTTTCAGGGTAATTGTTTCTCCAAATCAAGGAATTACTTTTCTAGAAAAAAAGATGAAAAGATATATTAGTAATAGGGAGTTTAATTTTTAAAAAAAAGGGTTTCAAATCGAGAGCATCAACTAGTAGAGGGGAAAGAGCTGCATTCCGCTTATTTCCACGGATTCTCAAAGAAAGAGAATGTTCAGACTGTCCGCTAAGAATGTTTTTGTGCTTTTAACGCATGGTCAGTCAGAGCGCGGCGAGTAAGATTTCTCCGATGCTCAAAGTGCACGACCTTGTGATCATAACGCTCTTTCATATCAACAACAGAGGGCTTAGAAATACTTATCCACGCATTTCGGAAAAATTATAAAGAGAGATTACAAAATCGGTGAAAAAATTATAAAAATAAGCGATATGATAATGTTTTTCATGCGTATTCAATCAACGGAGTGTATTCAGTGTATTTACATTTCCTTGAGTAAAAACATAAACGAAGGGTAAAAAGAAAATAAAAACGAAATTTATCTAAACTAGAAGATCCTTTTGGTCCTTTATTTGTGAAAAAGTTGTTGTATAATAAAACGGATGTGAACCGCAAAAACAATTGGAAAAAATTGTGTGCTGCGAAAACCTGAGCATGAAATATATTTCCCATCTTTTGTACTGCCATCATTATTCACGATATGTGGTTTATTGTTTTGTTTTATTTCACGCCGCTTATTTGTCAGATTTGTAATTTGTTGATGACCACAGGAAAGAGACGAACCAAAAATTATTCACTAAAAAAGCATTTTCGTGACCAAAAACAAAACATCTTTTGCTTTATTTTTTAGTTTGTAATAAAGAAAATAATAAAATAAACTATGCGAGAGAAAAATTGCCGTTCTTACTTGTGTTGTAACATTGCTATCACTTTTAATCTCCCAAAATAGTTATGAAATTGTTTCTTCGTGTTTCAAAACCATCAACAGTTGTAAAAATATTTTAAAGTAAGTAAATAATCATAATAACTTCTTGGTACGGAATATGACTTTCCTCTTTAAAGATAATTTGAACAAAAATTGGAATTACTAACTTTAAAATTTAATTTTTATCTTTTATTCAATAAAATACTGTTACATTATTTTTTATATAAATCTAAAGGAATATAATATTTAAATATCGCTTTTGAATATTGATTAATTGACTTTTCATTCTAAATTAGATTGCATATTTAGTTTCATTAACTAAAGAAAAAAGAATAATGTAATTATGAACCGAAGCAGCAAAGTTATTGTACATTTCAAATTTCTATGCTATGCTTACACAAAATCTTTCAAATTATTTAAAAGACATAATTTCAAGAATTTATTTAAAAGACATCTTTGCATAGCGAATATTCGTGGAAATAAAAACAAATTTTATCGGAGACCTTCTAGTTAAGAAATTTAGGTTATTATATATATATATAAAAC
>JAOUZG010038069.1:3707273-3800802 GCA_026289955.1 Argiope argentata | reverse complement strand
AAAAACACATTTAAATGATTTGCTGAGAATAAATAGCAGAGTCGTGGCCGAAATCATGGAGAATACAGGTTGAATTTTTAAGTTCTTTTTATTCCATCATGCAAGCAGGCATTATTTACAAGCTAAAGCGACGAGCACAACACTGAATCTACGAAAGCTAAGTGTACAAAAGGGGTGGGAAATCATTATCCCTGATCTTAAATATCAAGACTTTGATAGGAATAAATATTATTTATAGAGCTTATAACCTTGGATTTCAGTGGGGATTTCCATGTTTCACACATAAGAGGTAAGGGAAACACAGGGGTCTTTTTAAAAGTATTTTGTTTAGGTCAGCAATTTTCATCTCTCCCGCGGAGTGTGAGAAAGTAACAGGCGTTTAGCTGTTTCAGCAATTTTACACAGCTTTTCTTGAATTAATTAACTAGAGCGAGTGGAATGGATCATGAAATAAGAGAATATTTTAGAATGATATTACTATGGGCTAAATTAAGATAGAGCTTTGGAAATTAATTAGGATTAAAATTAAGAGTTTAAAAATATCATTACATGTGTGTGTGTGTGTGTGTATATAACAGAACAATATAATTAAATAATACTTTAATTTATATAATGATGACTTAAAAATTTAAAGTAAAAGACATTGTAATTCTTACAGTTTACATTTTTTTCTTATTAAATGCAAATTATTTCTAATTTTAGGAACACAGTGAATAAATGCAGTCAGATCATTTCTTTGATTCTTAGAATATGCAGCAAAATGAGATTGGAAGAAAAAATTAGCTCACCTTAAGTCAAATCCGAATGATAATCCATGTTTGGGTCCGTTCTGTTTCCAGTAAAAAGCATTCATTTCATTATGCGCAACTACGAAGTATCTACTTCAAAACAAACACAGAATTGTTTTTACCTGAAAGGACGAGCTATTCAAACTTTTTGCAAAACAGTTCTCGGAAGCTTGCTTTTTAATAGGAATGTATCATTTTTAATGAATATAATGAACCCTCCGCGTTCAAATGCTGAGAAATATGTATTTATAAACTAAAAGGAAACACGGTTGGCATATGAATTAAAAAATTTCCTCTCAAAACCTTCATTTCTTTATAGCATGAGGGACATTAAAGTATGGTATACATATGATGGACACATATTTTCTCAGTGCAAAAAGCACGTAGATCCATGGCTTTAGTAAATGAACGATAGAATGCAAGTAATTGCCTTTTACAATTTGATTGGGAACCGGAGATGCTACGAAATGTAAATTACTTTCCAATTCTTTTCACGTTTTAACACTTAAAACATCACTTTTCATTAAGAATACTACTGCCATTGACTTTAAAAAAAGCCAGTAAAAAGTCATAAAATTGTCTTTTTACTGGCATTTAATAATCGGATGCAGCACATAAAATTTTAAATGAAAACAAGCATTTCAGAATTTTTATTAGATCAGATTTAGATAACAGATAACAGTGTAAATAACCTTGAGAAAAAGATAAAATTTCAAGGAGAAGAATTTTAATTATGTTTTAAAAACTGTAAAATTAAAATAAGACCTCATTAATATGGCATTTAAAAATTTTTCTTTGAAAGAGAATTCTATTAACGTACAAATGGAGGAATAATAACATGCTTTCAAACATTTTCTGAAGATCATATCCTTCATAAAATAAACTATTACATAACATCTCCACCTTTAAAGAATTTAAATGTAAAAATTTTAAATTCACAAAAAGAAAAACAATTTTCATTAATAAAAAACATTCTTTAATACATGTTAACTGCATTTATAGGATGAATTACTTCATATTTTATAATAATTATTCGTTATTCATATTCAACCCGCGTTGTCCTCGATCAGTTAGGATTTATAACTAAATAGACCATGAACAAAATATTGAGACTCTTTTAAAGCAAAATAGTGAATGAATTAATATAGGAAATTTATGAAGCGAAAATTAATTACTAAATAGCTTAATCAGTTGATTATAAATCTTATGAAAAGTATGTGAAAAGATTTATAAAAAATTGTCATGACAGTACTTTTAATGCTATTCTTATCGTAATGAAGTTCACACACAAAAAAATCTAAAACTAATTCTAAAATTGTTTCATTTATTTATAAAAGTTTAATACCTTTACGGAGTCTATGTTGATACTTGTTGTGATGTATTCCTAAATTGTTTTTCTTTATTTTTGTGTTCTTTTATGAATTAAATAATTAAATTGCAAATAAAAATCGAGACAGCAAAATTTTCAATAAAAGATAACAATTTTTTATTTTGTAATAAATTTGGTAAAATTATTCTTCCGCCGCTATAAACATAAATTTTTTTGACTGAATCAAAATAAGATTTTATATTCTCCAGATTTATTCGATAATTGCCTTATTAATTCGTTTAGAGTCTATTGGAAATATTAGGCTATCATTATTGCTGTTTTATTTGAATATTAAGTGACGTATTATCATTCAGTAACTAATTTTGTGATTAATAATACATAATAAAAAGTACAATATTTTAGCACCTCTTTCATAACTAATACAAAATTTGTAATAAATTTCTGGTTCAAGGTAATAATTTTTTATCATAACAAGCAATTGGATTTAGATTTAAACAGATGTAAATTTTAGTTCTTTCGAATACAAAGATAAATCAACCAGTTTAATTTATAGAAATAATCGTAGGTCTATAAAATAATGATGCGAGTTAAGATTTATATTAATAATTAATGATGATATCTATTTCATATTTTTATTTCTCATTCAAAATAGTCGATAAATCTGGAAGAAGTATCCGTTAAATGATAAATTACGATTTCTGAAGATTACATGACCATAAAAACCTAATTCGTTTAGTTTAATTATATTAACCTACCGTTGTAAAGCAACACTAGGTTTATTTTGGGTTGAACCTCATAATTTTGAACTGCTGTCAGATGACGAGGTCGTCACCTGAGCTGACTCCCTACTCTCCACATCCCACCACACCAGAGGAAGTGTGTTTGACCTTGACGGATTTAACGTGCTACAGACCCCTTACACGGCAATTCTTCGGTGGAAATGGGACTCGAACGTGAAGCCCTACAGCTCACCTACCGAAACTGTTGGCCCGAGGCCATCAGGCTTAAACCCTAGTTGAAAAATATCACAACTTTTCTTCGTAATAATTTTAAAATTTTGAAAGGCTTTCAATTAACGATCCTCAACAGTGTCTTTGAAATATTCTTGTATAATCTCCAATAATGGTCTCTTAATTCTCTTCATCCTTATAACACTGGAAACCTTGGTTAAAGCCATGCATACCTCGAATGGTATTGGCAAACAATAATTACAAAATATTGATCTCCGGCTTGAATCTAGAATTTTGTCTATCATGAGAAGCATTTTGGTCGTTTTTTTAATGGTCGACTTAAACCAAAATTTAACAAAACTACATTTAAAGTCACAAGATAATATACCGAATTTCATTGATTTAAGTCACTATATTCAACATTTGATAAGTATTTCATATGCTAAATTTGCGTATCATATTTTATCTGACGTACCCCCCTTTTGTAGTAATGGAGTTCATTTGTACTCAGACAGAAAGACAGACTTTTTGAGGATGGATTTCTTTTAATATTTATAAGGAATCTACACATTTGGTTGTAGGTCTGGAATAGAAAGTTTCATCCATCTAGCTCAAAGTATTCTTGAATTATCGTTTTTAAAGAGAGAAAGATAAAAGGACGAAATTCATGTCAAAAAATTATTATTATTTGGAATCCAGGTGGCATTAAATGCGGATATTTCTAATTTAGATCAACATTTTTATATTATCATACTCTTTCTCTATATTTCATATAAGAAACATTAAAAATTTTTAAAAATAAACTTTTAAGCGGTTAAAAACTTAAGAAGTTTTGTACGTAATACTAATAGCATCTATTGGTAAATCTTATTCCAAGCTGAAAATAAAAAGGATTTTCTAAAATGGCATAGTAAATTAATATTTTTCCGAAACAAGCTCATTTTAGATTTGACGTCACATTCAATTTCTTTTTTAATTCATTTAGCAATGTGCTTTGACTATGTCTCTAAATATTATCAATACTTTGACAGCGTATATACTAAATACATCTGAAATTTTATTATAAACAGAGATTATAAGCCTCAGGTTACTAGTATGAATGAAATTCTTAATAGATTATCGCGCAGATATTAAACTGGCTTCGCTTATAACATAACGTTAAGAAAGTATTTTGAAATTAACCTCTTTCCTCAGGTTGTGCAAAAAGAAGGATGGTTAAAAAATGCACTGACGTTATTTGTTTGCATTAAACAGTCATAAATATATGTGATATTTTACAAAAGCTCAAATTCCATAAAAACTTCCCCTTGCAAAAAAAAAAAAACGTAAAGATAACTACTGCAAAAAAAACGTAAAGAAATTTCAAGCTTAACCTCTATTCCAACCACTTGAAGAAGTTGAGCATTAAACACCACAGATAAGTATTATCAAGATGAGAAATTACTCGTTCTGTTATTTCTTTGCAGTTCATCTACATCTTGTTGAATTTTCCTCAATCTGGAGAAATAAAATGCAGCTGAAATACTTATCCATTACAACACATCTCCTCAAAAATAATGTAAATTGCAGTATATAGTAGCAAATACATCAAAAATATTTGAATTGCTCAAAGAAAGAGGAAATAAATGTTTTGACCAATATAAATTTACCAATTTCTTTATAAGAGTGGTAATTATCCTATTATTTCGAATAATTTGATCTCCTGTCATTATCTATTTTAAGATGCATTTGAGTTATAAAATATGAGTTATCTCTAAATTCTGAGCACTAAAATGCCTTTCAGAATAGAAATATACTAAAATTTCCTTAAAAAATAAATTTATAGTTTAGATATACTATTTGAAAAAATATTGTGCTATTATTTATCAAAACGTTTCAAAAAATGGACCTCAAATATAAATACAAAATAGCTAGAGATCATAGAAGACTTAATTTGGTTTAAAAATATTTTAAATAAATTTAATTTTTAGAAATATCTTAAGCCGTAAGGAAAAGATTTCTCATATTGGAGCATATTATCAACCATTGTAACTCTAGAAAAGGCTGAAACGATTTGTTTATATGGAGTTAACAAAAAAAACATTAAATTTTTTTATTTTACTATAAAAGTGACAGTATTTTTGTTTAATGAAAGAATTTAGACTTTGGAAACTCTGAATACTTACAATAATATTCTGGAAATCATTGTGCTGTATGAAAATATAAAAATTTCTGAGATAGTAATGTAATAATGCATGTCTTGATGAAAATTCAACTTCTGTTTCAGGAATGAGGATAAATTTCGATGTATTTTTTCAAGGAAAATTGAAAGAAAAAAATGAAAAATTAACCTAATGGGGAACTACAAGCTCCAAAACATATTGAACAAATTAATCATATTTAAATTCTGGGTAATTTAGGAATGCTATTCAAAAGAACTCCGTTATTTTTAGATATGAATCAAAATTATCATCAGTATCGATGTAAGGAAAGAAAAGAATAATAAGAACATGCCATATAAGACGAGAATATTTATTATAAGAAATGAACAATATGAACACTGAAATATCTATTTCAATCAACTTTAAAATCGTTTCTTTACCAAACTGGTAACAATCTAGTCAATCAGAATAAAATAATAATCAAATAAGAAAATTAAGGAAAAAAAGTAAATTTTTAAAATTGTTAAAATGTGCGATTACTTTTTGGCTACTTTAAAACGTATCCTTTGAGTTTATGTTAATTTATATGAATTTCTTGTGCCTATAGGAAACTTGAATATAACTAGTTAATTATAGAAATTTTTAAAAATGTGGTTCGAGTTTTTGATTCATTCAAAAAAAAATTATATATATATTCTTGTTGTTCGAATTTATTTAATCAAAATTAACGAATTCAACAATAATTGGTAACTCTTATTAATGTATAAAATATATAAAAGAAAATTAAATATAGATACAAATAAACTTCTAATGTGAACACACATACAGTATTTTATACGATTTGCACATTATGATTTAAAGAAAAGAAGTTGTTACAACATTAAAAACTAAACTTAATACAATGTGAAATTGATGGAAATGAAAAATTATTTTTCTTAATTTGTATTATAGTTTTGTATTGAAATAATATCAAATTTACTTTCATTTTTTAACTTATATCTTATAAAGAAAATATGTTATACATTTTAAAAATGTATCCGCTTAATTTATGTCATTATAAAAATTTATTTATATCGCATACATATTATTGCGAATAGTAATTTCAATGATTATAGACACTTACCTGTCAAGGTTAATAATGCAGAGATATATTATTTAACAGGTCTATATTTTTCTACAGTGAAGAGCTTCAATAACCTTCTTTTGGACGGAGATAAAAGATAGCATCCTTTCAAAGGTTTTTATATCATTTTAAATTAGGTTACTTCCATGGTTTCAATCTCTTAAGCTTCACAAGATGAGAAGTATTTCCTTATTAGTAAAAGGGAAATCAAATCGTATCCGTACTATGTTGGGTAAAAAAAGTAGCTTTCCCGCTTTTCAAGGGACACGGCAGAAGGTCCATATTGCAGACAAATTTGTAAGAACAGAAATTATAAACTTTTTTATATTGGTTTTTTTTTCATGTTACGTTCTATCTACTCCGTTATTACACGCAACACGCGTTTTTTTATTATTTAAAGAATCATTTATTATAAATTTCTCTTAAAGATGCAATATCGATTTTATGGGATTGCTGATTCCCAGTACATGGTACTCACCTCAGTAAAAAAAAGTATAAAAAATTTCCGAGATATTATTGGAATTTCTACAAAAATCAGTTATAGTTGAATTTCAAATCTTAATGTCAAATGAAATTGAACTATTCTGTAATATTGTTGTAATTGTTTCACCTTAACATATTCCTTAAAAATATTACATATAATCTAGAAACGATTAGAGAGTAAAATATTCTATGGAAAGTAATTTTAACAACTTAACACCACATCACAGGGATTTAAAGGGATAGGACCCGTTCCCTATTATGTATTCCATAGGATCGTTAGATACCAATGATGCTCTGAGTAATATTTTAAAAAACCCAGATATTTTAATATTTATTTTATTATGATTGTTTACAAATGCTCATAAATTAATAATGTATAAATGCTCATAAATTAATAAATGTATTGTAAAAAGCAAAGCGCAGTTTGTAAAAAGGAATTTTGGACATAAAATTTAACGGTTTGGGTTAGTTTTCCTATTCACTTCTGAGCTAATGGGGCAATATTTAAAGAGTTTTAAAATTGGTAAATCCCCACTGGTATTTATATTTTATTGAATGGGGTATATGTATCTTTTAGGTAATTTATGGGTGTTAAAATACAGTATGAATCAAAATATTCTATACTGAAACTCGCTCATCAAGAACACGTGGTTGTGAATTTGGTGAGGCCTAGCTCTAGCTACACTTGTTCGGAATAGTGAAAAGGAAAATATGTTGGGCAATTGTTATTGGAAATGGGTCTCCAGGCGGAAGAAAAAGTATTTATAGTTAGGCATTATTTCATATGGACGGTGAACCGAGTTGGAAAAGGTAGAACAATTCCAAGATTAGTTTAACAAGACGGCACCAAATAACATAATTATGCTGTCTATTTTTACGAAATTTCTCCGTTCTGGTGGGTATTGTATCAACGGAAGGGGAAGTCTGGTCCAATAACGATTAACTGTGGGGATCCACCAACAGCTGTGCCTGTATTACGTGAAAAAAGCACTCCTTCTTGCAGGAGTCTGCAGCAATCTTTATTTCAGAATAAGATTCAGAATCTGCGTAAATTCTGTACGTAAATTCAGTTAACTGCTTAAATGCAGTGGTAGGAACATTGTCTACGACGGCTGGCACTTTAAACACTTGTGGCATTTAAAGGTCAAGGCACCAACCCGCAAAGTTAGTGCTTGTTGAAGAAAATCCAAAAAAAAAATTAAACTATTGCTGTTTTTCTAGATTGAGCAATAACTTATCTAATAGGTGAAGATTGTAGCCTCGTTGAAATAACTTGAAGACACAGGTTGTCTTTTCTGAGGTTTATTGGTAACAATAACAAAAGGCACAAGATTAAGCCTTAGTGTAGCAGGCCTAGAGAACTACACATTAAAAGTTACGCGGGAGAGAGCCGAGATCATACTCCCCCTCGTACCAGGGTCAAGTTCGCTTCTACTGGAATAAATGAGAATTTACAAACATCAACAGTCAGGTCACGTGATGTTTAAGTGATTGGCAGCTGGCTCCGCCCAAGAAGATGACGTGGCTAGCTTTGGTTCTTAACACTTGTAGCTAACATAACCATTAGACAAAAGTGACATATCTGTCAAATGGATGTTATCTTGTTTATGAAGCTAACACCACGATACTCCCCTTCAGTGAGTCGGCGGAGAGACGAATGATTTAATAACGAGCGTGATGCATCAAGTGAGTCTGACGGCTTGTTTGGTTGTTGTGTCAAGTCTGCCTGACGACTTTTGCTACGGGTTGATCGCACCACAACAGCTGCACTAAGTTGGGTAGTCAAGGTCACCAAGTGGTAATTGAAGGTCAAGGTACAAACCCGTGACGCTAGTGTTTTTAACCGAGTAACATAACCATTAGACAAAATTGACATTTCAGTTAGGGATGTTATTTGAGGTAAGAAAACGTACTCACATTAAGCGTACTGTGGTAAATCAACATGCTAAAAGTGTGTAGGTATGTATGCATGTTAATTTCTTTTGAGGAAATATAAACTCACAGTTGAAAATAATGTAATTTTTTTCACCTTTTCATTTCAGTACTTTATATTTTGGCGCAAACTGTAGTTCCATTAATATATAGAGCTTTATATATTAAAAAACGTATTTTTCGATGTGAAGGAAGTGGGAGGAAGTCTAAATATATAGATTTATTGAAATATTTAAGCTGAATTTAAGTATTAATTCATATATGAAAACGTTAAATTTATTCGTTTCCAAAAATTTCAAAAATATGTCATATTGTATTAATTTTTCGAGAATATTTCTTTTTTCAGCAAATGAAAGTGTGAAATATTGTAAGAAAATCAAAAGTATGGATATTATCGTAAATAATATGAATTACTTTTAATGATTTATGTTTAAACTTGAAATTATATTCCTTTGAAAAGAAAACAGCGATATACCTGTAACATGAGTTTCCTTAAAAGTAATGATCTGTAATAATTAAGTCAAATCACATGATGTCACAATCGCATAATAAGAAATCCTATATGCATATAAGATCAGCATGTACTTCTATTATATCATAAAAACGTCTTCTTTTGCTGTTTTTAACATTTGCTATTTATTTTAAAACTGAACTCATGAGGCTAATTTGAAGGGCTTATTCCATATGAATATAAAGTGACCTCATTATATTTCTTAAATTTATGATAATATAAGTTGTTTCAAGAGAAAAAGAACTAACTGAATATAAAAGTAATTAAAGTTTCAAAATAAAAATTTTGCTATTTTTTGTATTGCATATGTTATGCTATTGCATAATTTTACATACATTTGTTTGGATTTTTAAATAATTACACTTTCCACGTTGAAAAATAATAGTGAACGTTAACAGAATATTTTATAATAAAAGAAGACGTTTTTCTACTTAAGTCTTATCTTTTTTTCCTGCAATTTTTATGCATTGAAAAAATTATCATTCTAACCTATTTAGAATGATAAATGCGCACAAGGAATAATTTTAACTATTAGTTAAATTATTAATGCTTTCAACCAGCATGGCAAATATGACGTATGACAGCAGAATAATAGTATTTCTGTTTTTCTACCACTTGCCTTCAAATTAGAATAAAAAATTTTGAAGTATTTGCGTGTTGAAAACCAATTAAATAACATTATTACGGCAATTGGAGTTTTTTTAGGTAAACACAGAGTAAATACTTTTCCTCGTTGTTTTATAATATAATTCTTTTATACAACCTGTATTACAGAAATACTTGATCATCTGTAATTTAAAATCATTATCAGTGTGTTGTTTGCGATACTTAAAGTTTTATTTGACCATCGGAACAATGTCATAAAGCTAAAATGCTTGAGCAACTTTTCAAATTGAGTTTTTACAGAACAAAAATTGGCACTAAAATGCCGTTTTGATTATCACTATTCACAAATTTCCGGAAATTATCTTCAAGATATATTGTTCCTATTTTATTCCAGTAATTTAAAAACAGTCTTGAAATTCCCATAAATAGATTTTATGTTTAATTGTAAACGTAGGACTGCATCTGTAATAAGTAAAATTCTAATCCTTAAATAAGCAAACCTTATTGATTTTGATAATAAATTAGCCTATAATAGCCTCCACCGATGATAATATTGTTTTGAAAATTTACACAGAAACTGGAAACTCAAAATAATTTCTAAATATTTATGTGCATGACAATATTAAACATTAATTATATAATACTGCAAGTAGAATAGCAAGTGGATAAATGATACAGATGAATCGGTAAACAATATCAACATATTCTTGAAAAATAAGCAAAAACCAAAGAAAGAAAGAATATTGGTCTGATTGTGTTTTATCATGTCAGAGCATGATGTTTTTTTTGGGATGAGGTTTTTTGTGACAACAAAAGTCTGTAGGCGAAAAATAAAAACAATTATTTTCGGCACGAGCATCTCAAAAAATAAGCTTTTAATAACGTGTTGCCACCGCATTTCCAAAAGCTCTGATTTTAAAAAAGTTAATAACTACAGCAAATAAAACCTAGAAAAATGTCATTTTGATCACGTGATTATATGAAATGAAAAAAATAGAAAACGTGATATTTTTTGAAACAAAAAAATGCGAGACAAAGTTTTTTATGACCGTTTGCAATTCTACAGTGACTCATTCAATGAAACTATTAAAATGAATAAAAATATAATTTAACTTGCACGAGCACGTGGTGCTTTGCCGTTCAAGAACTTATGTTCTGACATGATACATTGAAATAGGCATAATGGATTTCATTTTAATCTTTATGTTAATTTTTTTTCGTATGTATGCTGTATGTGTTCTCTCTTTTTCCTTCCAGTCCCAAGATAAGTCAGAAAATAAATTCTTAACACAGCTTACAACGTCAGTAATTGGGTGATTTTTGCCAAAACGTGTATAAGTAATCAATCAGAATGTTTTATGAAAGATGTATAATTATTAATTTTAATTCTATTCGGTAATAATAAGGATTAGTTTAAGAAAATTGATTTAAATTATTAAATGAATTCTGTAAATATTTTGGATGAATATGTGCCATCGAGGGTGACTAGTGCTTAATCATTATTAAGCACTAGTCACCCTTGTGACTAGTGTTTAATCATTATTAAACACTAGTCACCCTTTGTTGAGTAATACATAACCATAGCTGATTGGTTAGGTATTACATAATTTTTAAAAGAACAAATGCGTGATGTAAAAGACTATTTTGAATTGAAAGTAAAATTGTAATAAATAACACTGACAAATGAGTTAGTATCGAACTTAATTAGGTCCAAGTGAAGATATTTCATGAGATTTCAGAGTCTGATTTCGAGTCGTAGGGAATTTGGCTTGAAACTCATCATATTTCTAGTGAAGAGAGATAATTTGGTGATGACAATTCGAAAAACAAACAAGCTACTACTGTTAAAAAAACCGTTCAAAAATACACTTATACACAGAGTGTCGGCTTTCTGGCACAGAGGTAGCACGTCTTTCTCGTGTCCTGGGAGTCCCGGGGTTCGAGTCCCGGCTCGGGCATGGTTGTTCTTCTGTGTGCTATCTGTGAGATGTGTGTTTGTGCCCTCCTGTAAAAAGGGGCTGTGCAAGCAAATCTGGTGAGTGTGTAGCTTAGTGGTACTGTTGGCGCTTCTTCAAAAACAAGAGACGCTCCTTTCGGCTTAAATCAGCTGCTGTATTAGCAGGGGACTTGTCCACGGCAAGTGTCATAAGTAACAACAACAACACTACAACATAAACAGAGTGTCTATTAATATTATAGATTTTCCTTGATAGTGACAAGAACTATTATTATAAAAATAATTCCCAGTTGTCTTTAATGGATTTTGCATTATGTGTGAAATTCTTTTTACAGTGACACTTGGTGGCGAAATTAAGAATTAGATTTTCGATATTTAAATAATTTCACGATTTGGGTGAAAATTCTATCACTAAATTATAATTTTTAATTTAGCTTGCTAAAATTAGCATTAAAAATAAAATGCCAAAAACGATTTTCGAAATTGAGATTGCAAACACTCAAAAATAGGGCTCTCACTTATCATTAAGCTTATTTTATTTTCTTGTTTCAACAATATACATCTTGTCTTTGGTTTGCAATTCCTTTTGCGTACAATGCAACAAAGAAGTTCAAATGCTTATAGAGCATCGACGTGTACTTAAAACCTCCAAATTCACCTTTCAACAAATTATTATTAAATTCTTTCAATCCGAAATGTATGTTCTGCTTGTAGTTCAAATATTTACAAAAAAAAAATCCATTCAACTTTTAATGGATGTTGACAGAGCCTGGCTGGGACATACGGGGCCGTTGTCCATGGCTTTCACATCGGAGGGGCCCCAAATCAAATAGAAATATTACTTTATCTTTCCTTCTTTAATGAACTTATTTTTTTCGGTTCCTCATTACTGAAACAGTGAAGCAGAGAGGGAGAGGCAAAAGAATGTTTTCATGCTGGGTCCCAATTAGGCTAAGTTCGGCTTGGATGCTGTTAGTTCTTTAAGTGATTCGTGATAAAATTGCAACTTCCAGTTGCAATCAAGAAAGTAATCCGTGCAAAATTATTGGCCAAAACGGATAATTATCACACTTTTTAATCATTTTCGGGACCTGAATTTCTGAAAGGCATACAGTTCAGTTCTTTGAAAGTCCTTTTTGAAAATCTTGAACATTGTGTAGGTTCTGTTATTAATATTAATCTAAGCGAAGCAGCTTTCATGGCTGAATCAATTACATAATATCAGTGTTACACAATATGATCATTTACTTTATCACCGTATCCATTTTCATTTTTGAGATAGACTTCAATTATGAATTTTGATGCTAGATATTGTTATAATTATTCTCATTGTGTTACACATAATCACTTTAATACATTTAATCACAATTGAAGATGTACCGACGTCTTGGCATACGGGTAGCGCGTTTTCCCCGTGATCTGGGCGTCCCTGGTTCGAGTCCCGGTTTGGGCATGGTTGTTCTTCTGTGTTCTGTCTGTAAGGAGTGTGAATGTGCCCCCCTCCCCCTTGTAAAAAGGGGCTGTGCAAGAGAATGTGGTGACTGTGTAGCTAAAATCTTACTTTTGGCACTAGTTGGCGCTACTTCAAACAAGAGACGCTTATTTCGGCTTAAATCCACTGATGCATCAGCAGGCTTGTCCATGGCAAGTGCCATAAGAAGCAACAACAACAATTAACCCCTTCGCATACGATGACGTGTCTGACACGCGCATCGAATTACTGAATTCTTATTTTCAAGTCTGCAATCAAGCCACAGAATTAAGTACTTGAATACGAAAAAAATCAATAAGAAACGATTTGGTATCCCAAATGATCCATATATTATTTTTAAAAAATCAAATTAACAAGAAATCACCAAAATATTATGAGTTATCTAATTAGAAAGTTAAATAAGTTCGTATGTCAAGTGGTTAAAGATGTTCTGTATTGAACGAAAAGTCCAAAACTTTTGTGAGAATTTGAAAAATAAATTAAAAGATATTAGTGCACTTAATACCTCCATTTTGAAATAAACCGTAAATCTGAAAGGTTTTTTTAATTATTTTTTATTGCTGCTAGAGACTTTTCTCATTAAAAATACTATATATATCGCATAGCAGTTATAAAAATGTTCGAGAAAAAATTGTGTTTCCTAATTTCAGCGCTGAATAATCATTAGCAAAAATCCTTTCTCGATAATTGCTGCGTTTGTTCTTATTCATTTCTACGCATTAAGGCAAAAACAATACTTAAAATAGTATAAATTTATTTATCATATCTTTTTTCAGTTAAATTTAAAGCTCTTAATAAAGAAATTTTATATTTTTATTTCCATTATTTTTTTAAATTATGAGTATTCACAGATGAGAATGTGATGTTACAACAAGGTAAATAATTTTGAAATATCTGCTTTAAAAATGAGCCTTCCTGTAGTCGAATAAATAATTCATTTAAAAGTTACGTTGCGGTATTCGACTTAAGCAATGTGACCGACATTTATGTCTAACTTATGAACAGCTTTCTACTTGAAAATGAATAATTTTTGCGGTTAAAGCAACTTTTTATTCATTTTCTTTCCTTCCAGCGTTGCAGTTTCGCACGTAATCATTTTATAATTCATCCAACTTTAATCTTTTCTTAATTAACTCTATTTTTGACCTTTATATTACTTCGGGTATATGATAAACTGCATACCGTTAATAAAAATTCAATTCATTATTATAATGTTTTAAAGAATAAATTCTTATAATTTCTGAGAGAAAAAAATCAGAAATTTTTTATTCTTGGCATTTTTGTGCGTTTCCATGGTGAGATCCCAATTAAAATGTTTTTTTTTTTTAATTTCTGTAAAATGATCTTACAAAGTGTTTGTGGCCAAAGATGGCCTGGTGGTAAGGTCTCAGGGCTTGGGCTGGAGGGTTTCAGGTTCGAAATCCAATTCCACCAAGTTGGGTTGAATTTGTTGTTTTATGGCATAAAAGCCATTTTTGGTTAAGCTGCGCCACATTCTCGAGTTTAAAATATTGGTATCTATTTTTAATAAAATCAAGATATGGAATGATTACAAAATCCAAATGTCCAAAAGTTTATATCTGCGAGTTACGAGAAAGCGTATTAATGATGTAAGGCATGGTACTGTGCTAAAAAAGTGTGGTTGATATTTATATATGATTATAAAAACCAATTTATTTTTTTAAAAAAAAGACCGACATGCCGGGCTTTGGACAGCAACTCGCCCAATTCTGGGTGAGACCTCTGAAAACATGCAAGACGATGGATAGAAATCCCCCAATTCCACCAAAGCACCGTCGTGCAAGGTGGTCTGTTGCTCATTAAATGTGTCAGGTCAAACATCCTCCCTTTAGTATGATGTGATAGGAAGATGGTATTGCCAGCTTAGGTGTCGTCCTCACCACGGTTCAAATAGCGTTTCCCCCTAGTGTTTCTTTACAACGGAAGGTTAATATAACTAAACTAAACTACAAAGTATTTGTGAAAATCTAAATTTACCATTTTCCTCTTTCATAATTTGATTTCGACACTTTTCGATATCATAGGGTTAATATTTTCAACGGTCTTTTTCCAATTTTTGTGACAATTTTTTTTAATTACTGATATCATAATAATTTTACTACTAATAATAGAGATGAATACGTGTGTCTATGCACTCTTCCTTCATCTACCTTTATGAACGCTCTCAAGCCAGTCCGTTTCATCTATAGCTATAAAATTTGGAATGCGTACTTTTATGGAGGGTGAAAATATAAATCTTGAAACAGTTTTTTTTTTCGATTTTTTAAATCAAAAATCAAATAAAAACTATTATTTTTTAAACCCACACAAAATTGAATTTTGCAATTTTTTTACGATAACTTCCAAGATATCATTGCACATAAATAAACTTCACTTTGTTCCTAAATTTAAAAAAAAAATTATTTTTTAATGATATCAATTTATTAACCTTGCACTGTGAAATATGACTGAATTTCGACATTTTTTTCGAACTTAATTTCTGATTTTAAAAAATTACATTATTGCCCTGAAATTATAATCTTTATTTCAGAGACGTTATAAAGGATCAGGTCATAATCAGGGCTAGTGTACTCATTATTCTTTATTAATTACTTCGCCAAATATTTAATCATGTGAATTTCATTCACTGTTAAAAGTCGAAGAAAAAAACTTCTGTTCATGTAGTTTAATGGAAAAAATATGCAAGACGAAAATTTGAAAATATAGTGTGTCTATGTAATGAAAGCTACAGTAATATAGAATCAAACTAATGAATTCATACCACAAATTCCTAAAAACAGGCTTAATGTATAATATTCCAGTTTTTATCAGCAAAATTTCTCAGCCAAACTAAACATAAATATGAAAATCAGAGTAGCCGGCGTCCTGGCACAAAAGTACCTCGTCTTCCGCGTGTTCTAAACCTCCCGGGTTCAAGTCACGGCCAGAGCATGGTTGTTCTTCTGTGCTCTCCATGTGAGTTGTGTGAAAGTGCCCCATAAAAAGTGATCCATAAAAGTGAAAGTAATCCATACACTCAGAAGCTACTGCACCCCTCCTTCAGTTGTTAAGCGGATACGCCATCATCACCTCCAGGAATAAAATATGACATGAAATGTATTTACCTCTGGTATAGCAACTATAATCATTGACACGTGAGCATTGTTAACGTTTTCACCGATAAATCACATTTACTAAAAAAGATTAAAATGAAATCTATAATGCATATTTCAATGTATCATGTCGAAACATCATTTCTTGAACGGCCAAGCACCGCGTGCTCGTGCAAGTTGAATTATATTTTTATTCATTTTAATTGTTTCGTTGAACGAGTCACTTTAGCATTGCAAACAATCCAAAAAACTTTGTCACGCATTTATCGTTTTAAAAAATATCACATTTCATATGATCACCTGCTCAAAATGACAATTTTCTAGGTTTTATTTACTGTAGTCATTAACTTACTTTTAAAAAAATCAGAGCTTTTGTAAATGCGATGACAACACGTTATTAAAAGCTAATTTTTTGAGATGCTCGTGAAGATAATATTTTTTTTTATTTTCCACCTACAAATTTTTGTTGAATCCAAAAAACATCATCACAAAAACAAATCATGCTCTGATATGATAATAAAATTATATATTACTGTATTTACTACAAAATCATAGTTACTGTAAAAATCATTAAATATTGAAAAATTGCACTGCGGGGTATATACATTTAAAAATAAATTTCGATAATTAATATCTCTTGAATAGCATTCAGGTAATATATAATATTTATTTTTTATTATTTTATCAAAGGAGAATCGCACATATTCTTTTTCTACTTACAAGGATAAATCATACTTAATCAAGTAACAACAGAAAATCTTTAGACGGCGTTTGTACGATTACAGGAATTTTATTAGTTTTGTTGAACCTTTTCCCATCATTATCTTGTCATAAAACAATGGTAATTCTATATATGAATATCTATTCCACATTCCATCAACAATAGCATTTTTACCACTTCGAAAGCACTCAAACAGACCAAATAGACATAAATCACCATAAAAGTAATTTGGCAGACCTTCTTCGTTGTTTTATAAAAGGGGGTATGTTGAATTTTTCGTGACCAGAAAAGGACAAATTAACACAGTCTATTGGGTCAAGGTATTACAAAAAGTCTATACGCAAATGTAGATTTCACACTTGGGAAGAGCACAGAAAATAAAGGGCAATGAAAGGGTTATTAGGAAAAGGACCCCTAGATTTTTGTTAAGGCCACAAAAGCATTGGCATATATAGATATATCTTTGGTGTTAATCAAACCTTTTTACGCAATCTATCATGCGAACATATATTTTTCACTTTGTATACGTTTTTACTTGTTGAAATCAAAGTTTGACATGGAGCTACAGTTATAATGTTAAAGCTACTTTCCGATTTTCATTGATTTAATTCTTTATGCTTATGAGTTATGTTGTTGATTGTGGCTTTTTTCAAGCCCACTGGCTGACAACGATTTAAACCTATTGAGCGTCTCTTATTTTTTAGTAGCGCATATTAGGACTAAGACTGCAACTTATTTACACACGCGTCACAACCCTTTTTAGGGGGCGGACTACATTCATTCAAATTCATTCATACATATCAGATCGTAATTTAGATCTGGGACAGAGAACGATCGTCTTTGAACTGGTACTCCCAGTGGTGTCTCGACATGGAGGACTTAGTGACAACGACAGACTTAACAAGCACCAGCCACCACACACTCGGGGAATCTCCGGCCGGCGAGGTTCGAACTCCAGACTTAAGGTATACGAACCCAACGCTCTACCAACCAAGGTACCCCGGCCCTTGCTTATCACTTATAGAGTTTACATGCAAATAAAAGTACATAGCGGCAGGCAATCAACCTTCTGATAGGATAGGTTTAAAAAATTTAATGAGATTCTAATTTTTAAATGCTGAACTTGCAAATTAAATTTTTATCTATATAACCCTTTTCATTTAACAGTCATACTAAAAAAAACAAATTTTTGAATGAATTGCTTTTTAATTTCTTTTGATTTTTCAAATTTTTAAATGAAATAAAATGTTTTTAAAAAATGTGGTCACAAGTCTGTGTTTAAAATTTCATTTGTATAGCTCAAAATGTTTTTGAATAATCGCCTTTACCGACAGATATACGACCAAAAATATTTTTTTCGAATTCAGATAAGTCCTAAACGCTAAGAATCGTCAAAATTTCTGATTCGAATTTCTTAATGATTACAATATTTCTCTCTGTTCTTCATAATCAAGAAATTAAAAAAAAAATCATATAGCCAGACCTTAGTAGGTAATCCAACCTCAAAACTTGAAATAAATTGTAAATATTTGAAAAACCCCAAAGAGAAAACTTTTATCTGTTCGCATTATTATAGAGGTTTTTTTAAAATATAAATTTATTTCCAATTTGATTATTCATAAAATTTTTACAAAAAGAACGCATAATAAGATTTTTAATAACATAAGATCATGATAACATAGTTTTCCTGAAAATTTTTATTTAACAAATATTATATAGATATTCTCAATTAATATTAAAACTAGTAAATCTCAGTAATATCAATTCCTGTGATTAATGATGCTAACTCCAAATCCATTAAGCATGATTTTTATTATTCTAGATGTTTATTTTGATTTGTTACTTAATTGCAATTTGAACTGGACGAATTTTATTGAATACACTTAACATACATTATTTTATTTCAGCTTTCATTCCTTTGTACCTTCTGAATCTAGTTACTTTTTGATATTTCCTCTTAATGCACGTGTGGCGGAAGTTGATACTTTGACAAAATCGCACATAAACAATCACTTTTGTAATGTGGATAATAGGTCAAAACGAAGTTCTCTTACAGCTCTTGGGATTTATGATACATAGACTTCAATTCGATTTCCATAATTAATAAACATTGACAGTTTCATTTTTCATAACTTGTTATAACTTTAAATTATATACAAAACAAGGGAACGAGAAGCAAAATAAATTCTGATTTATGATAATTCAATTTATATTTATTAAAGAAAGTTCTATATGCCTTTATGGAATATAATTTCTCTTTGACAATTTTTTTTACTTATGGCATTGTCAAAACACAAAGTATTGCATGTTTATCATCTATAAGCCTTTACACTTGTGATGGAAGAAAAGTTACATTCATTTAATCATACCTGTGTCCATCTTAGCTTGAAAATAACACCCAAAATAAAAAATGATATTCTAAAAATATTTTAATCATAAGAAATGAATATGAAATAATTCTGAGAATTGAATAAATAAATGATAAATTCAAATAAAAATATTATTCGAGAACGCTTACGCAATTATAAATAAAAGAATTTCTTGTGACATTATGAAATTATAAAAATTTTAATTCGAATATCTATCGGCTTTATTTTCATCTTAAATGCAGCATACGTATAATTTTTTTGCATTGTTTAAATTTATTCAAAACACAAAAATAAAATCAATTGTTCGAAAAAAAAAGTATGCTTTTAAATACAATGTAATCGTAAACAAGTTATTTATTTACAAACTAAACAACAACAAAGTACTTCTTTTCTATTCTTTACAACACATGCACATATAAAAAAATTATAAGAAAATTTTCTTACCCGTTTAGAATCAGAATGTATAGAATCAGAATTATATTTGGTTTTGCTCCAGTAGTTCTTAAAAAAAAATCACTTTACATTCGGCTCTTTTTTTTTATCGTTTTCATCTTCAATTCAGAACATGTATAATTCTTTTTACATTGTTTAAATTTATTCAAAACACAAAAATAAAATCAATTGTTCGGAAGAAAAAAAAGTATTCTTATTTAAATACAATGTAATCGTAAACAAGTTATTTATTTGAAAATTAAACAACAACAAAACACTTCTTTTCTAATCTTTGCAACACATGCACATATACAAAAAAAATTTAAAAGAAAATTTTCTTACCCGTTTATTATGTATAGAATCAGAATTATATTTGGTTTTGCTCCAGTAGTTCTGAAAAAAAAAATCACTTTATATTCGGCTCTTTTTTTATCGTTTTCCAAAACCAAACAATAAAAAAAATCCGTTAAAAGTTACACTTCAACAGCTTTTCTCTTTCGACGTTACGCATCAACATTCAGATAGTAGAATCGCTCTCAGAAACTTAACACTGACATACATCCGAATCCCGAATTTTTAATACCTTTTTTCTCTCTCTCTCTCTCTAATTGTTGACAACTCGTTTAGAAACAATTAGTCAAAGAAATCGAAAGTTGATGAAATTGCTTTTTTTTTATCGCGCACCTTGATCATTTTTCCTTCCTTCCACTTGAATGGAAAGGACAATTAACACAAATATAGCATACCGGCGGTAAAAAACGAAAGTTTTCTTCCACAACCTGGTTTCGGAGTCGCTTTCTGTTCCACAACCCCTCTGACCCGGCGTAAAGTGTGTCGAAATCACGCAGCGGCTTGCTTCCATCCTATTAGTTCGACGGCTGCCATGCAGTTTCGGGTCACACAGAGGAAATATCATTACCGGCATAGTACCGTAGTAAAACCGCCCTCAATATCTGCTCATTCTTTGCCGAGTGCCGGCATCCATATCAATTAAATAACACGAACATCAGAAACGATACGATCACTTTCATTATTTTGTTTTGAACAAGTGATTAATTTTTTAAAAATGAAATGTCATTTAGTTAATTTAAAACAGAATTTAGTAACCTAATTAACATAAGAGGATTAATTTTTTTTTACTTTTATTTAGATTGTCTTTTTGCTTTTTATTTAATTAAAAAAAGTAACTGGATTTCATTAATTTTAAAAAGAAATTAAAAGAGATTAAAATATAATCTGTTATGCATATTTCAATGCATCATGTCAGAACATCATTTCTTGAACGGTCAAGCACCACGTGCTCGTGCAAGTTAAATTATATTTTTATTCATTTTAATTGTTTCATTGAATGAGTTACTTTAGTATTGCAAACGATCCAATAAAACCTTTGTTTCACCTTTATTGTTAAAAAAAATATCATTTTTCCTATTTTTTTATTTATATTCAAACAGGTGGATACCCCTGAACAGATTCTACTCAAAATTTGATAGAAATCTGCAAGTTTAGTGTAAAGACAATACACCAAATAAGTAGACAATAAACTATCTCAAAAAATTCTTGAGTTATCTTTCTCACAGACAGATGGACATTTTTCAAAAATGAGTTTTTCGAACTCAGAAAAGTCTAAAACGTGAAGATTTATCAAAATTTTGCGTTCAAGATTTTGAGTTCAATTTATACTATATTTTACTCCATTGTGACTATTTCCTCTGTACTAGACATATGAGAAAGTAATAAAGGCTGCTGTTATTGTTGTTAGATGTAGTAAAGATGAAAAAAAGTACCAATTTATTTTGAAACTGTAAGCTCAAAATAATGATCTTTACATATAATATGAAAACTGCATGCTCTCTTAATACTTTACAAGTTCTCACTCAGCTTGTTCTCATTCAATTTTATCCAATGCCACTTTTCAAATTTTTGAAACTCTAACATTTTTGTTATTACTGTTATTTATTTTTTTATCCAGAGAAGTCTTGCAAATAATTAATATTAATTATTTAAGATAAGTTATCAGAGAACGATAATTCAATGCTTTTATTACTTCAATAGAGTATCATACTAGTTAAAATATTGTATTAATTATAATATCACAATTAATAAACTTCTTGAAATGATAGTAAGAAAAGTAAAATTAAATTACACTTTAATAAAAATCATTTAAAATCAGTTTTTTTTTATCCTGTGAGAACTTGATGTTATTTTCGTTAAGGGTTTTTGAATAATTGAAGGCAATGATTAATGTATGCTCGAAATCATTTAGGCAATCTCATGTATTTTTAGCAGCTTTTACCAGTATTACATTGTTATTACGTATGCCTCTTTTATTATGTGAGGACATGATGTTGTTTTTGTTAAGTGGTTTTGAAAAATTGTAGGCAACAAATAATTGAAACTCGAAATCGCGTAGGCAAGCGCGTATATATATACATATAGATTATTATGAATGATTTTTTTAAAAGCAGATACGTTTTTAAAAGGTTGACCTGATTTTACCAGTATTGCCTGATCATTTCCTATGCTTCTTTGAGAGCAGATGAGTTTTTAAAAGGTTGACGTAGAACTATGATATCATAGCAGTTATTTTATCTCTAAATCGGTCGAGCTACAAAACTTTGTTTGCCAGATACAAAATTTAAAAATGAAAGTTTAAAAAAATGATCATTATATATTGAGAGAGGGGGGGATAGAAACCGATAGAAATGTCTTGTGATTGTTTAAAACTGATTCAAACTGGTTCATGATTTAAATTAATTAAGACAAATGATTACTTAAAAATAATAATTTTCTCTCATGACAACTTGAAACTTGCGATCGTAGAATTTCCTTTTCTTTTCTTTTTTTTCCTGAACTTCATTAATTAAGGTTTCTAATTGCAAATTATTACGCGAAAGTATATGAATGGCTATTTTCGAAATTCTCTATTTCAAATTTTTAAAATTTTATTTAAGTTATTTTCTCTTTCAGAAAACTAGCTACATAAAAATACAAAATATTCCGGTTTCAGTGGAATCACGAATTGCATCATTACTCTCTACATAGAAAAGCATGTAAGAACGTCAATAATTTTAGAGCAGTTTTTCAATGATACCTGCCATAAAAATTGATTTCCTAGAATGGAGGCTATTTTATGTTTCGGGTTTCTCTTGAATTAAAATTAAAACAAAAATTGCCTTCCTTTAAATTAAAAAAAAAAGATGAGGATGATTTATTATTATTTTTATGAATACCTAAATAGGCGAAGATACCATCATGAGTTAGCATTGTGAAATCCCCTGGAAGCGGTATTTCTCAATCATCCTTTCTTGCAACAATACTTTAACTTGATCTAAATTATTTTACTTTTTAATTCATTAGTCTAGATAACAGAATACATTAAAACGATAAATTTGTGAAATTCAGAAATTCAATTGTATTTTATAATACAAGGTTAAGTATTGAATTTATCTCTAGATCCGTAAAACGCATATCGAAAGTAATGCCATTGTTAACGAAATTAATTTATTAATTTTTTTTTCTAAGAAGTATATTATTTAATAATGACACTTTCAAATTTATTATATACTAAAAAAAATCAAAATGTTTGAAAAAGTTTAAATCTTCGACCCAAACATTTTTAAACTTACCTAAACTTTTTTTTGTTCGAAATATTAATAGTTTATGCAATAAAATGAAGAAGAAGAAAAATATCTATGGTAGTATGTGTTTAGGAATGGATCTTTCCGATATAATAAATATAAATGAAATATTGTAATAGCCGATGTCCTATCAAGGGTAGCTCGTCTCCCTTTAACCCCTTAACCGGTTTGTCCGTACGCCGTACGTGCATCGTTTTTTCGAATTTTGATAGTTGTAAACAAAAAATAAATCATTCATAACAATTATAATTCAATAGTAAAATGACTTCGAATATGTCGATAAGCCAAGTATTCCATGGATTTCCGTTTGAATCAAAATAAGAAAATCCCAAAATAGAAGGTGTCATCTTATTAAATAGTAAGGAAAATAAGCCTGTTAAAGGGTTAATCTGAGCGTCCTGGGTTCGAGTGAACGATTCGGGCATGGTTGTTCTCCGTTTGTTCTGTCTGTGATTTCTGTATGTAATCTGTTCTGTGTGTAACTTCTGTAAGCTACCGTGTTATACTTACTGGTGCACGGGTTTCTGAAAATTCAATAAAAATTTTATATATTGTGATCGTCAAAAAATTTGAATTCGAGTTTTTCGCGAATTTTCATCTTTAGATCTTCCTGAGTTCAAAAAATTCATTTTTGAAATTATGCCTATCTATCTGTATCTCAAAAAAATCACCGAACTATAAAGATGAAATTTACTTACTCCCCAAATTTTGTGCTTAATCTATTCATTAGAAGGCTGTCTGCCAGTATGTCTAATATTTTATTAAAACTGAATTATATTATTCCAAAACACAAAAAGCGAGGTAAAAAATTGAGATACAGGTTTAGAATTTAAAATATTAATTTTTAACTCATTTGAATCACATCTGTCTGTATTTTCGCATTCAAGTAAATGTCATAATTCATAAAAGGAGTGGTTTAAAAATGAAATTTGGATTTCTTTTTTGTAACGACAAATTGCAGCTCTGTATAAAATCATAATTTCATTTGTTTGCTAAAAATATAATCAAAATACATATTATCACGATAGATTCAGTAAAAATATTAGACCCACGCTGAAGATTTTTATCCCATAATTATTATCATGTCAGAACATGATGTTGTTTTGGGGATGAGGTTTTTGGCGCCTACAAAAATCCTTAAGCGAAAAATAAAAATTTTATTATCCGTACGAGCATCTCAAAAAATAATCTTTTAATAGCGTGTTGCCATCTCATTTAGAAAAGCTCTGATTTAAAAAATAAGGTAGTGACTACATCAAATGAAACTTAGAAAAATGTCCTTTTTAACACGCGATTTTATGAAAAGAAATAAATAGGAAATGGGATATTATTTTAAACAATAAATGCGAGACAAGGTTTTTTGGATCGTTTGCAATACTAAAGTGACTTATTCAATGAAACAATCAAATTGAATAAAAATATTATTTAACTCGCACGAGCACGTGGTGCTTGGCCGCTCAAGAAATTATGTTCTAACATAATACATTGAAATATGCATAGCAGATTTCATTTTAATTTTTATTATATGTAATTTCTATGTACGACCTTTTCGCCTTATCCAATATCCATAACTTTATGCGAGTACGAAGAGATAGCATTTTAACTGAAGAATATGAGGGAAAATTCCGGAGAGACCACTTCCTATGGGTTTTTTCAAAAGTATAAAAATTGAACAAATGAAAAATTTGTGACTATTTGAACAAATTAATTGTTCAATAATTGAACATATGAAAACCCTTTTCTCCCTAATAACGGTGTGTATACAAACTAGTCAACGACTAAAGAAAAATTTAGTTCGGAGTATTGTGAAAAAAACTATCAGGATAATAAATTTCTTGAAATGAATTTCACCTAAATCTGTCAATTAAAGTTCAATGTTATCTTTTTGCTCAAAAGTTTATTATCTGCTCATTACGTATTCTGTAATCAATTGTGAATAAAGTTATCTTTTCCATGTTTTAATAAACTGAAATAAAATTAGGTTAAAAGGTTTCTTGTGGGATATTGCAATCAAATAATTTATGCAGAATGCAAACTTTCATGAATTACAATTAATGGATCTTTTCAATTATACTGACAATGTCAAGAGAAACAATTATTTTAGATGGCAAAAGTCTTTTTTCCCGTAAAATACTTCTCATGACAACGGAATACATTTAATCAATAACGTTAATCGTAAAAAAATAGTAAAGATTGAAATGATATCTGCTATGCATTTTTCAATGCATCATGTCAGAACGTAATTTCTTGAACGGCCAAGCACCATGTGCTTGTGTAAGTCAAATTATATTTTTATTCATTTTATTGGTTTCATTGAATGAATCCCTTAGTATGGCAAACGATCCAAAAAACTTAGTCTCATCTTTATTGTTTTAAAAATAGCGCATTTCCTATTTATTTCATTTCATATAATCACATGCTCAAAATGACATTTCTCTAGTTTTTTGGCCGTAGTAATTGACTTTTTTTAAAATCAGAGCTTTTGTCAATGCAATAACATCAAGTTATTAAAATCTGATTTTTTTGAGATGCTCGTTCAGTTAATAAAATTTTTATTTTTTGCTTACGGATTTTTGTTGACGCCAAAAAACTTCATTCCCAAAACAACATCATGTTCTATGATAATAAAAAGTCAAAATATACAATAGGTTTTAGAATTTTTATTGCTGAGAAAAGACGAATCCATAATAATTCTTTAACGGAATTTGTGGCCAAAGTTCCTGATTAATTATTAAATTGCCACCTATTAAACAGCTATAAGTTGTCGATACTGCAATGTCAAATGTGTTCAAACATCAGTAAGAAAAACATTTTTGTCTTCCGAAAATTAAAATTGTTTACTAAAAACATTAGTATAAAGCATACATATGTTTTTCTAAAAATATAATGTTTAGCTTCTACTCTATTTTGGGGGCAATACTCTGTCATGACATTCTATATTAACTGTAAATTAAATATAGAAATGTATTCTATATTATTAAAAATGTATTCTATATTAACTGTAAATTAAATATAGAATATTTTGTTTTTTTTTAAACTTAATTAGTTAAAAAAATAACAGTTATTAATTTTTTTTCTCTAAGATACTTAATGACTTGACATTTTAACTGCTTTTCTTTTCAAAAATCTATTTTAACGCTTTGCTGACCGGTGACGAGTTAACTCGTCTTTTTATGTCCAAACGTTGTTGACCGGTGACTAGTTACGTCATTGCACTTGCATTATCTGTTTTAATTTATAACACCGAGGGCGATATAGAACATTTCAAAAACTTGGCATATCGTGTTTAGTCTTATCCGCCCTATAACAGAAAAATTACTTTTCCTAGTATTTACATTTTTATTAGAATTTTAGTAAAATTCCAAAAATTTCAACCATGACGGAACGTATCGACGAAGAACTTTTTGATGTTCCAATTCAACAAAATTCATTGGAGTTTTTTTAGAACGTTTTACTTTCATATTCAATTACAAAAAAGTATCCCGTGACATGACATAGTTTCTGTGTAAAATTGCCGGTCACCAAAGTGTTAAGAAGAAATTACAAAAATAAAACTTCTTTCACAATAAAAGGAGGAAAAAAATGTTTAGCATATCTAACAAGAAAATCGAGTAACCTTACATTAAGTTTAAAATGACATCTTAAAAATGTTCGCCACGAGTAATTTCATAATCCCTTTTTAGATCAAATTTTATGAGATAATTTCTTTACAGCCAATGTCAAATTAGTTTCCTATACATGAGGTTTGATAAAAACAGTGGATGATCTATCTTATCTAATGTTAAAGCTTGATAAGAAAGGTTAAAAAAGTCGTTCATCTTTTTTTCCTTGAATTTAATTACATAATATTTATATAATTATGCAAGTAAAAAGGTAAAAAAGCATAACATTGCGCTAAAGAGAATATATTTTAAGATTCAGTCTTAAGTTTAATAAAATTGCACACGTTTTAAGATACTTATCACCGACGCCCATGCTGATGATATTAAGAATAAGTTAGCGCTATATTTCCTCTTTGGTTTACTTTTTTGACACCCGAACTGTCCTTTATGCGTTAACCCTTCGCACTCGAGATCTGACCATCAATCGACACTTAGTTTTATGCACGTATCTGACGGCCAATGAAAGGCGGCAACTCTTTATTTACATTCGACTTCTGGAATATCAATCTAAGAATAAATGTTTAGGTTCTTTATAAGAGTTTCTAGAAAAATCCAGTTATGAACTTTCGATTCGTCAAAGGAAACTAATATGTGTTTATTGCAATAATAAGTTGAATTTGACGTGAGAAAAATCGCTATCACATTATTATTAATAAGCTAGCAAACTGGAAAAAGAAAAACAGTTTTAAGGCATAGAATTCTAAATTATCATTGGCTCGTTGGGAGGGGAGGAGGTCAATAGAGATCTTTGTCCCAGTCTTAGAGAGAGCTGCAAAAATTGACACTTTTACGTTTTTTTAATGATAACAGAATGTTTATTTTATTATTTAGAACTATTAGAACAGATGCGCTTTCTGGCGCTAGTATAGAGCGTCTTCCTGGTGTTCTGGGAGTCCCGGGTTCGAGTCCCGGTTCGGGCATGGCTGTTCTTCTGTGTGATATCTATGAGATGTGTGAATGTGCCCTCCTGTAAAGAGGGGTTGTACAAGCGAATGGGACGAGTTTGTAGATAAGTCGTACTCTTGGCCATAGTTGGCGCTACTTCAAAAACAAGAGACGCTCCTTTCGGCTTAAATCTGCTGCCGTATAAGCGGGGGCTCGTCCATGACAAGTGCCATTAGTAACAACAACAGATTAGCTTTAGCTTTATTTTATAATTGGATTTGCAGTACAGTCAAAATAATTTGAATCAAAAAATTTGACGTTATTTCAACATGATCGAAACTTTAAATATATATATATATCCGCGATAAATAGGTTATGAAATTTGATGGGTATTAACAAATTAGTATTCAAATTAAAAGCCCATATTTGAGTACAGAATTATACTCATTTTACTATTTTTCAAAATTAAGAGTACAAACTGGATGGAAGAGAATAAATCGATGTAAACTATTTAGATATCCACGTTAACTTAACTTGAGAGAAGCAATTAATAAATATTGGAAACTATAATTAAGCATTACAGACAAGAAAGTAAAGTTGGTTAATTCTTTTCTAGGAGTTAAGCTTTTACTACATGAACTTCATATAAATAAAAATAATTGGGGCTGTTTAAGAATATACACATATATGTATGTTCCACATCTTCAAAGTGATTGAATCGAATTTAACTTAATTTTGCGCACTTATTTTATACAAGAAAAAAATACTATGAGATTTTTAATCATAAAAACAATTTAATATCCATTTAATTAAAAGCTAGCTAATTTTTCAAATTTAAATTGATTTACAACATTTTTTATGGCCTGTTTGTTTTGTTTTCCAATAGTTTTATAATAACTATTTAATAATACTTTAAAGAAGATCTGGTTAAATTAATATTCTAATAATAATAAAAAAAATTTAAAAGATGATAAGATTTTTATGTTATGGTATTTTATTCAAGAGTAGTTTTTGGGTTAAAAAATATTATACATGAAATTATTTTAATCCTGAACAACACTGGGGACATCAATTAGTATTTTATGGAAGTAATAAAACAGCACATTTCTATTCTCGAACAGAAATTAATTTACTAAGTTTATAAATTAAAAAATTATTGTATTCTTAGTAAAAAAAATAATAAATTATTAATTTCTCAAACATTAGTTATAGAAGTAAAGGATTATTTCTTTTAACTTTCGTATGAAATATTAATTTCATACAAGCTTTCAATAAACAAAACAAGATCGCATAAAATATTTACAAAATCTCGAATAGAAAATAAATATTCGAAATTTTTTGTATAAAAACATTAATCTTATAATAAAATTATAATATTCTCTAAATGGAAAAGGAAGACATAAAAAGTATGTATCTAATTCGCTTTTCAATTGTAATCGCTAAGGTAGAAAATTTCAACCATTAACAAACACATAAACGTTCATCTTCCGCCTTAAAACATGCTCTGTATTTGTAAAAGGCAAAGCACATCGAAAGCTAGTATCTTAAAATGATCCTTTCTGTATGTCGTATGACTTTCACGCAACACATCTTGCTCAAAGTCTAGAAAGTTATTTTAAATTCTACACTGAAAGTAGTAATTCTTAGAACCCTAAGCTTACAATATCAGATTTAGTATCAAAACACTTTAACTGCCCAGCAGATAAGCTCAAGTGAGAGAGTAAAGATAGCTTTTAACGCCTGAATTATCAAGCAATGATGACAGAAAACGAAGCCAGTAGCATTAGAACACCGCGACGTCTCCAACATTGAGATAATCTTTCATTCATCAACTTCTTACGATCATTCAAGAATCGGAGGAAAAATGTATATGAAAAAATCCACAAACTACTGGATTTTACCTCAAACAAGAAAAGAATCTTTAACCCTTTCATTTCATAACGAAAAAAAAATTGGAGAGGAGGAGTGGCATTTTGCATTTCACTGAAAAACTTCAAGGATTACCCGTACATTTAACGGAAAGTTTGATTACTCGGACTTTATTTTAAAGAGAATTTTTCACATAAAAATAATTTAAGCGGAAATGTCTTCTGTTTCTCTGTTATAATTGCTTCCCTTCATGTTTTTCTGTTATAATTGCTTCCCTTCATTAATCTGCATTATACAAGAGGCCGGGATGGCCTGTTCGTAGAGCGTTAGACTCGTACTCTTTAGGTTATGGGTTCGAAGCTCACTGGTCTAAAAATTCCCCGAGTGTATGGCGGCTGGCGCTCGTTAAATCTGTTCGTCGTCGCAAAGTCCTCCATGTCGAGAGTAATACCACTAGGGGTATTGTTTCAGAGGTGACCGTTCTCAGTTCCAGGTCTAAATTACGATCTGAGATGAATGAATGTTCCACCCCTTAAAAAGGGTTGTGACGCGTAAGTCGTACTCTTAGTCCTAGATGGCGCTACGTATGAAACAAAGAGACGCATTTCTTAGGCTTAAAATCTACTGATCGTATTGGTGGGGGCTTGCCCATGGCAAGTGCCATTAGTCACAACACATATTATACAAAACGTAGCACAGCATTCCTATCAAGGCACACAACATTGCACAATTTGCCAATGTAAAATATATTTCATATCCAGCGTCATGGCACACAGGTAACGCGTCTTCCTCGTGATTTGGATGTCCCGGTTAAGGCATGGTTGTTGTTCTGTGTACTATCTATGAGGTGTGTGAATTTCCCTCTGTAAAAAGGGGCTGTGCAAGCGAATGTGATGAGCCTGTAGAATAGTCGTACTTTTGGTCCTAGTTAGCGCTACTTCAAAAATAAGAGACGCTCATTCGGCTTAAAATCGCTGACGGCCGTCAGCACGTTTGTCCATAGTAAGCGCCATTAGTAACAACAAATTTCATAAATTTAGTCAAACTTACTTTATTTTATTTGCAAACAAAGTAGAGGCAATATTTAGAACGGGCCTCATAATTTTCAGACATGGTTGGAACCGTAGTTGGCATAGACGTTCCAACATTCCATGCTACGCCAGCGTGAGGGTAGTTGGCTCCAATGGATTTATCATGTATAGGTTCATTTGTTTACACGATGGTCCTTCAGTGGTAGAAGGTTACGAATGTGAAACCCTGCGGTGCCGTTGCCAGGACATCATCACCCTCATTCCACTGCTGCCAAAACTGTTTTATAAGACTGATACATCAAATTCAAAATTTGTGCATGAAACTTTGCTAAAATTGCACGTGTTGTAAGTGATTATACATCGCAATCAATTTCTCCACGCCGTTCTAAAGCACATGAATAAATTCGAATGATCGGACGCCATGGCACCATATGTAAAAACTATGGTTAAGTCCCAATGGGCATTATCGACATCAATGGGGTCTCACATCAATTTCATGCCCATCAGAGTTGTCAGAATTAATAAGTTGGAAAATTCTCATCTCCATTTCTAGGGTATTCTCTAAGGGAGTTATATAATATTTAGACAATTCTTACAGAACAATAAGGAACTCATTTCCGAGTAGAATAAAATAAATAATATAAAAAACTATTTTTAAAAATCAATTCCTACTTAAGTAATTAGGAAATATTTTATTTTAGTTGCTTTTTATTAAATAATTACAATTGTTGTTTTCGTATCTCACTTTATAACGGAAGGAAGAGTGCAGTAGCATCTGAGGGTATGGACCCCCGAGTACCCGAAGGCATAATTTTGACTTTTAGCTCATATACTTCACAAACCCTTTTCAAGAGGTGAACTTCATTCGTGCATTTATATTCCTTCATCCACAGAGCGTAATTTAGATCTACAACAGAGAAAGATAATCTCTGACCCAGTAGACCCCCGTGGTATTACTCTCAACATGGGGGACTTAGTGAGCACGGCAGATTTAAAGTCCATCAAACACGGAGAATGCTCGGCTGGCAGGATCGAACTCGCAGCCCAAGGGATGCGAATCCAACACCCTACCAACCAGGCTACCTGGCCTAAGGATTGCAACTATTATAAATAATTTATCAGAAAATTATACTAGCATTGAATTTTCAACACCAATGAGGATTCAAAGCCAATTGCAGCAACGCAAAATGCCTGAATTTCCTACACGAGTTGGGGTAACGCAATACAGATTAGAAATTTTTAATTTTCTTTATTTTGTATTATTTTAGTTCGAAAGTACTTCAAAAATAATCCAAAAAATAGATTAATTAACAATGTTTAATTCAAATGCATCAAACAGTAAGAAAACAAACAGAAACGTTTAAAATAATCGGCCAAAAACATGTTAAACCTAACTTCATTGGCGGAAAAAACAAACTAAATTGTTACTTATTTGTCGATGGCGAAATGAAAATTTTTGTCCAGAAAGTTAGTTTTAAATTATTTATAAAAAATTTATGAATTAATATTAGAAAAAACTGTATTAACATCAAATGTCATACACTACCAGTTTAAAAAAATGTACTTAAATTTGATTGGATGGATAAAAAGTATTTTATTAACGATTGAAAATTTGAACAAGAGATATATATAGGCAGAGGTGAACTAATAGTAGAAATTTAAATAAATAATAAAAAGAAGATATAGAAAAATAATTCCATTATTTTCCAAATTTTCTTTTTCAATGCAGCGTTTTAATGCAGATATGTAGATGCTATTTACTGAAATGAAAAAAATCAAACACTAAAAACTTATTTTCGGAAGATAGTTGAATTAATTCCATTTTTAAGAAAATATTGTTAATTTACTACAATGATTTCAATAGCATAAATATATAACAGAAGAAAATAAAATAAAATAAAACTATCAATGAAACCCATTTATCAGAAATTGATTTTGCTAAGTGACATTTGATTTACGGAAAAATTTCTGTAATTTTTTAGATATAAAATGAGTTTGTAGGAAATTCACCACTTACACGTCTCTATTTTCCAAAAAGCAAAGAATAGTATGCAAAATAATCTCTAAATGAACTTTCTTCTTTAAATGAATTAAAAAACAGAGGCACGTCAAAGGTGTTTTTTATAGCATATGAAATTAGATTTATCTAAAATACGGGTTAATTTATTGATATCGTTGTGCAAGCAAATACATATACACATACAAGCAAATCTATATTTGCCAAGATATTCAGATTCGATAAATATTGACTTTCAGAAGTAATTTAAAATAAATCACATGGCAATTGCACAAGCAAATAAAATTATTTTGACACATTTTTCTGGCAATTAAATGCAAGTTTAGCGTAGAATTGTAACCGAAATTAACTTCACAAAGCAATCGTTTGAGACAAAAAAAGTTCAAGGTTATATTTGATCGAATTTCGCAACTAAATTAATCAGCAAATCGACGAAAAGATTAAAAGTCAGGGACGAAATTAGTATTAAAATTTCACTGACAAAATCTGTATAGAAGTAAAATTTTAAAGCGCAATTTCACAAAATAAATCAATTATATTTCATATTTAATTATTTACACTTGCTAACTTCAAACTCATGTTTTAAAATTGATATCAGTTCCAAAATAACACATAAATATTTAATCATTTTATCTATATATGATAGTTAAAAATTGTTTTTAAAAATTCATTGAAGTCTTTTTTTTTATTTTATAGAAGCCTTGTGGACATTTTCTTCATATAACATATTCTCTCCATATTTTTCTATTCATGAATTTTCAACCTTGTAAAAGAAATTGTTTTAATGCAAAAATATATTTTAAAAATTCAATTTTTGCCTTCATATTTGCATATTTCTTTATCTAGCATTTAGCTTTTCTCAACATATTGGTAGTAAAATTGTCTAGTGTCGTGGTTGTAGCTTTCACTCGATTATAAATGTAAAGCTACCTCTATTTTGTCAAATATAATCAATCTACCCAGGGCTTGACTAAGGCAGGGGCATATGGGGCAGTTGCCCCGGGCCCCCACATAATTAGGAGTCCCCAAATCGAATATAAATATTATTTTATGTTTCCCTTTTTAATAGATCTTCGTTACTAAAGTAATGAAGCAGAGAAGGTCCGAAAGAAGTTTTTTCCCCGGGCCCCAACTAGGCTAAGTCGGGCCCTGAATGCCTCTCATTATTATTTTAAAACAATTTTTAGAACATGAAAAAAAAAATCGCCAACTTATTCTCACACTATGTTGTGAAAAAAAACTAACCTGCACGTCATCTACTAATAGTAGAATGCTTTAAGAAAAAAAATTAATGAAGATTCCGATCATTAAACTTGAAAAATCATATTCAATTATACAAGAACTAACCTGCATGTCATCTAGTAATAGTAGTAACAATATTTTAAGAAAAAAAAATTAAAGGGGATTTCGATCTTTCAAATTTTAATTATCAGACATCATTCATAAAATAAATACATAGCATAAAAATATCTTACATCATCATCATTATTTAAAACTTTTATATTTACAAGTGTATTATCAGCAAATTTCGTAATGGATTAAAAATCGCATAAAAAGTTTCAGATTTGATGAAAGGGGGGAGGGGAAAGACAAGCAACCTGAGACACTCATTTTACTTTTTAATTTTCCACTCCACAGGCTTAGAGAAAATGAAAGAAATTGCTCACTGTTTGTTGTTAACCTTCGGTATGCAATTTCATTGCACGCAACGGTGGGGTGGGGGATCAAGAAGACGTGAACCATGCGTGAGAGGTCAGTCGAGCAATTTAACTTTTGAAAGATTCAATATTAAATTAAATTAGAAAAAAAGAAAAAAAATAACTAGGAAGTCCAGCAAATAAAACAGAAGAAGAATATTGGATCAGATCCCTAATCAAAAACAAATAATATAAAAAACAATTTTTTAAATCAATTCCTACTTAGGTTAACAAAGAAATATTTTATTTTGGTTAATTCTTATTAAATAATTACAATTAATATAAATATGACAGAATCACAATATTAAGAGGCAAAATAGAAAGCGAATTTCCTAGTAACTTCCATTCGTCTTTCTATATATGATGTTCGAACTCACAGCCCAAGGGATGCGAATCCAACGCAATCCTACCAACTAGACTACCCCAGCTCTATAATTACAATTGCTATAAATAATTGATCAAAAATTGATCAATTAGTTATACTAGCGTGGAATTTTCAAAACAAATTGTGACAATGCAAAATGCGTGATTTTTCTGCACCAGTTGAGGAACGTTACACAGATTAGAAATTTCTCATTTTCTTTATTCTGTATTATTTTAATTCGAAAGTACTTCAAAATGAATAGGTAGAATCGATTATTAACAATGTTTCATTTTAAATTCATCAAACATAATGAAAATAAACAGAATCGTTTGAAATAATCAACCGAAAACATGCTAAGCTCATAGGCGCAAGGAAAAAATAAACTGAATTGGTTACTTATTTGGCGATGGAGAAATAAAGATTTTTGGCGAGAAAATCAGTTTTCAATTAATTAATAAAAATATTAATGAGTAAATATTTCAAAAAACTCTACTAACATAAAATATTATCCATTACAAGTTTTAAAAATTTTACTTGAATTTAGTTGGATGAATAAAAAGTATTTTATTAACGATTGAAAATTTGAACAAGATAGATATAGGGAGTACAAGCTAATAGTAGGAATTGAAAAAAAAATTCTAAAATGAGGTAAAATATTTTTGACTTGTATTAAGTACTTTATGTTGCAGATGGATCTTTTAAAAGATATATATATAGGGAAAGTATTAACTAATAGTAGGAATTGAAGGGGAAAAAAACTACTTCCTAGAAATTATTTAATTCTTAAAATACCCTTTAGAACATTAGATGATTAAAAATCTCTTTTAATATCAAAACAAAGAGCTACGATTCATCTTTTTCTGAGAAAATATTAAATACACCCCGAGTATTCTTCAATGCAATCGCCATTTAAAATAAGTCAGGCGATATCGCAAACATTTTCAAATTGCGAATTATTATTGAAATTGAAAATTTTGCAACCTTTTAATTGGAGTATGGATAACAAAATGGGGTATTGTATACACTAAAATAAGGAAGTTTGGTAATTTTATGGAATATAAATTAACACGATAACTTGAAGAAAGCTTGATGGATAAAATTTAATACGTATGTTTAACATCTAAAAAGTTGGCGTGCATTAAATTTAGAACCAAATTACATTAAGGGGGTCTGTCAGTGTACTTTCTTAAACAAACGCGATAACTCAAAAATACAGTGACTTAAATATATGAAATTTGACACGGGATTTCATCTGCAGCTCTGCAATAAAGTATAATTACAACCATTCTGAAAAAAGCGGTCCAAAATACACATCGGTTTTTTAATACTTGTTTATTAACCAAATCTTATCTACTTATTAATCACAAAGATCGCGCTTTAATAAACTCATTCATAACTATTGTTTGCCAAATGGCATGCGATTAATAATATATAAACAAATTCGTTCGAGAAAATGCAAGAAAGTTTCGAATAGACAATGTATATTAACTACATTCCAGCGTTTAATCCCCAAATAAGCTTTTTCGTTACTAATTTTAATCAATAACATGCAATTTAAAATAAACATTTTTCCAGTTTTTCACAAATAGGAAGGAGATTAACATTTTTACTAGAGACTAGTAAAGGCTAAGGCGATGAGGTATGGAGAAGATTACACCCACTGGTTTATCTTTCACAATCAGAATCTCTTTATCAAATTTTCAATATCGAAAAAAAAAAACCATGAAAATTTTGGGCGATTCCCCACATAAACAGTGCATTTGTGGACACTGGCAAAGCAAAATTCATTTAGTTATCTTTTGCAGAATATATAGTACAAATTTGAACGATATCGCAACTGTATCGCTAGCTTCATAAGCCATATAACAACTATAATACCGGTCGACTTTTGTATTATGGTCACATTACTCGGCTACTGGCCTTAACGTCGCAGGTTCGTATCGCGACCGTTAATCGGTACACTGGTGACCTTGAAAATGCACACTACCGCAACGGTTGTGGCACCCTCTACCCGCAGCAAAATCGTCAAACTCACTTGACGTAAGCAAGCAAGCAAACAAAGCAAAGCCGTCAGACTCACTTGACGCAAGCAAGCAGCAACTCGCCATGACGCTATAAAGATCTTTCGTCCCTCCGCCGACTCACTGGTGGGGAAGTACTGTGGCGCTAGCTTCATAAGCCATATAACGTCTACGATACCGAAGTCGATTTTTGTATTATAGTCATGTTACTCGGCTACTGGCTCTAGCGTTGCAGGTTCGTATCGCGACCTTCAATCGGTACACAACATATTGCGATATATACTAATATCTCTTGATAAGTAAAGCATTTCTGAACATTTATGTTAAACCGGGATAGCCTGGTTGGTAGAGCAGTGGATTCAAATACCTTAGGTTACGAGTTCGAAACTCATCCGTCGAAGATTGACTGAGTGTGTGGTGGCTGTCGCTCATTAAATCTGTCTTGGTGACAAAGTCCACCATGTCAAGATTAATACCACTGGGGGGGTACTGGGTCAGAGGTGATCGTTCTCTGTTCCAGGTCTAAATTACGATCTGTGGATGAATGAATGAAAAAGCATGAAAGGAAGTCCACTCCATAAAAAGAGTTGTGACGTGTGCGCGTAGCTAAGACGTACTCTTGGCCTTAGTTGGTACTACTGAAAAGCAAGAAACGCTTAATCGGTTTAAATCGTTCACAGTCAGCAGGCTTGAAAAAAAAAGCCATAAACAACAGAGGTATAAGGTTGTATATATTCTGAAATAACGTTACAAGTGAACAGAAAATTCAACTCTATATACTTATTAGGAATCAATTAGCCATCACAACTGATACTGATAAGGTGAGCACCTTAAACTTTTTGAATTAAAAGTTCGTCAACAAATTTAGAATCAAAATTATTTTGCAAAGCTGACTCCACTGAAAGTGTTTAAAATTCTATGATGTTTCCATTGATAAATCTCTTAACAGAGTAAACTTACTCAATATGCCCGAGATAGTGAGGCATTTGATGTTTTTATAAGCACATCACCAAAACGTAGCCCTTCAGCTATGGATACTTCGCCAATAGCTGATACAAGCCTATGAACGACAGAAGTTGAAATTTTATTAAGTATACTTCGGCAATGTGACCTTATTAAAAAAACACACACATCCATGTAGAAAAGAACACATCTCCACGTTGAAATTAATTTGGAAGAAAAAAAGTTTTCTTTTAATCCAAAAGATTAAATCAGGCATTTCAAACTGATGTGGACTAAGAAAAGTTTCATAATGGTCTCAACTTTCAGTATTCTATAATTTTGCAATATTTGTGAGCAAAATTACTTTGCTTGAAAAATTTTTTTCTTTTATCAAATTTCCTTTTAAACACTTGCATGCAAAGTTATATATTATTTTTGGGGGGCAAGATTGGAATCTTAATGATAAAAAAAGAAGACTCAAATTTGCTTCAATGAACTGTGGAGTGTTCAAGAATCTTGTCGAAAAAAATTTGCTTTCTTGAAAGTTGATTTTAAAGTAATTGAAAATATGTTCATGTTTTAAAGTCTATCAATCAATAAAAAAAATTAAAGATATTATTTTTATGTCTTTGTATGTACTAATAATAAAGATGGATGTTACAGGGTGTATCATATGATTTACACTTATAAAATTTGACATGTAGATAATTTAGAAGAAAAAAATGTGAATTTTAATTAAAAATTAAGCAAATCTTGGTGTTTTTCAGCAGTAACTATTTAAATATTACATCACTAAAATAAACTTCTCACTGCTTCAAATTAAAAAAAAATCTTTCAAATGAATATGGATTTAAGAATCATATATAATTTTAATAATTAATTATTGGCTTTTCTCCCCCCCCAAAAAAAAATTGCATTGTTGCTTTTAAATTCAAACTGTTTTCACAGTTTCATCCAATAATAAATCTCATGATTTTTTTCCACAATTGAGAACTAATAGAAAGATTCTGCTTACTATTTACATAGTTTACATGAAAAACAAATGAAATTACATTATGTGAAATTCAGAAGATAAACTATACAATTATATTGATAGCATTATAATATTATAAGATTGTCTATATGAAGGTTTATGTATGCAATAAATAGAAGCAAGATAATTAAAATAACATAACTTGAATGTCTGAAAGTTTAGCAGTATATGTACTTGATATTATACTTAAAAGATTTAAATAACATTAAATATAAACAATAACATCAATGAAATAGCTCGTCATCAGAGATGACTTAAGACTAATCTGAAATTAATTATTTCAATATTGATTGGTTTCAATTTAATTACTACACTATAAATGTGACTTTTCTGCTTTAAACACTGATTTTTTTAATTAGAAGTAATAAGCATAAGAATAACAACTTTTTACAATAAATTACAGTAGTTTTCACATTATATTTTTGAATTCCCACTTGTTTTTACACATTTAAAAATTATTTTTCCCATTTCATTTTAAAGTTGAAATACTCTACTTTCAGTGCAAAGTTTAGACAATATTATTAGAGGCAAGAAAAGTGGTTTAGTGGTTATTTCATCTATTGGATCACCAGTAAATCTATAATACTGAATTTATTATATCAGTAATTTACTAATGCATGAAACAATATGCAATTCTTTATACTATTATTAATAAAGATTTTAAATTTAAAAAAAATTAAAAATTAAAATAAAAAAAATCTTTTCAATATATAAGAATTTAATTAATCATGAAGAGATTTTTAATTCCCTAGATTAAAAAAACATAGTTTAATCAAATAAAGTATTTTTTTCCATATTTAAAAAAGATTTTTAGATTATAAAGAAAAAACAGCAACATCCCAGGCATTTCTTCAGAATTTTATTGAGAGCAATATGAAGTGCAGAAACATTCATTCACTCTTGGGTATATTTTAAATCTACATTATGCATATTTACAAATATATACTACAACCTCACACCAGTAATACTTATGAATATGGAGAAAAAAATTCTTAAGTTATAAAATTGAGAAGCATAATTTAACAATGTTTAACAGATAACAAATATTTTAATATGTGAAAGAGTAAAGTAATCAGAAATTAAGAAACAAGCAATTTTTTCTTGAAACAACATATAGTAAACTTTTTCATTGGCAAACTTTTAACTTTTTGTGAATTATCTAAATTGAAAACAGATTATGTACAAAAAATTAATGATTGCAAAATTAATTTGGATGTCACTGTTTATTTATTTCATGTCTTCAACAAAAATATACACTTAGGATTGAGCAATTCCAGATATATCAGCAAATAAAATTAAAATAAATAATATTATAATGAATCATGATATTGATCTTAATGATAATTTTTCAAAGTCATAACATCAATATATACATACAATGAATAGGTGAGTTTATATCAATAATACAAAACTAAATTTATAAAGATCATTTTCAAACAAAATAGGAATGTTTTATTGACTATAAAAACGTCAACAATTCATTTACTTACATAACAAATAATACAAAAAAAATCCTTAAATACCTTTCCTATTATTTAGTAATATAAAGAACATGACACCTATTAATCAACACATACATATTCTGTTTGTTCTAGATGTTTACAAGTATAAAGTTATGTGTAGTTACATTGATATCATATTATTAGCTTATGTAACATTCAAATGATAAATACTTTCATTTTATAAATATATTTTATTAACAATAATTAAGTCAAACCTTTTTTAAACAAATATATGGGCTCTGACATTTAACCTAACCTTAAATTCAAAAAGAATGAAGTTTAAAAAATTGGCATAAATAATAGTAGTAGATGGTAATTTAAATAATTGTATAACAAATTATTTAAAAAAAAACATTTATTAAATTTATAAGCTTGAACTACATAATTTTGTATAGCCATTTAGGACAACTAACTATTATGTGTTATGCAAATCTTAACAGACATATACATAAAAAAACAACAATTTGGAACTGCAGACTAGTTTTATATATAACGAAGTCCCAACTTAGTTGAAACATTTTCTTGGTTAATATTATACCTCACTAAATTGAATAATAAATTAATCAACACCAGCTGCAACAGTTATAGTTTTGCCTTTTGGGTCATCAAATCGATCCATTGTATGGATAGAAGACAAAGCATACACACCAACATTCACAATTATTATTAGTATTAATGATATAAATACACCCATCCAAATAGGAACAGTAAACCAGGTAACACAATCAAAACTCTCACTAAATTTCTCCTTTACTCTGAATGGTTGAACCTAGAAGAGCAAGAATAAATTTTAATCAAAATATGGCATTTTAAATTTAATTGAATTAAGAATAGTATTAATTGGTCTAGAAATTACATCAAATTAAAGAAAAGTCCTGAAAGTAACAATACTGAAGAACATAATACAAAAACTGAAACATAATACTGAATACAAAACAAAGAAATCTAATATTGACTAACTGACCAATGAGGTACACAAATTTTATTCAACAATAAACTAAAAAAGAGATGTACTGTAGACACCATGCAATTAAATATGACAATGATAAAAAAAATAGTATTAATAGATTGTAAAAATAATCTAATATGACTAAAATATCTTATATAACATGAAAATACCTTTGAATGGTTTTTATTTTCATTATCTTTCACAACCTTGATTTAATAAACAATATATTACTGTATTTAATATATCTTTTTTACAGTAAATTAACATATTTCAAACATGTTTTTTATAGATCCAATTAATATCTTAACATTTTGTCACCAGAAGAATTTTAAGATATCATAACTTTTTTATATACCATAAAAAATTTTCAAGTTTCCTTCTATGAATATTTTAGGGAATCTTTCATTTTCAAGGTAAATTTTCGAATAATATACAGGATGAAAAGAGGGCATATGCATATTAATTGAGCATATCTAAATGAAAGTTATATAAGCTAACAATTTTTATTTTTGCTGTTGCTGAAATTTTCTTTTGAGTAAAAAAACTCCCAAATTATTAATGCACACAAGATAGATGAAAGCTTTTCTCAAATCCAACTGTCTGTTGTATTACAATATTCTTGTAAAATATTTTGAACAGTGGAATAGCCCATATAGTTGATTTCAATTTCTTTGCTTTTTTATTTCATTCCGATGAGTAAATCTATTTGCTCATCATAAACATTTGCTTTATTTTTCATAAAATATTAAACTATACACATTAAGGGCGTTCACATATTTGAATGAAACACCTTAACTGATTGAAGAAAAGTAATGTGAAAAGAAGTAAGAACATTTTGTAGCTTATCTGAGAATTTTTGAACAATTTTGGAATTGGGAAACTTTTATCTGTGAATTTGAAGTTTTATTCCAAGAATTATATTAATAGTAAATTTCCACAAATTAAAAGGACAATTTTAGTTCCCCATTTGAAAACTGAAAAGATATGTAGAATTGTGTAACATTAGTATTTACAGCTGCTGGGTCTGCCATAGAATTATGCTGGGTATCAAACCTTACTCCGAACTATACTGATGGTGGAGACGAAATTCGTAATTGGCAATGTTGCGGTATAAACACCGCAATTGCTGTAATAATCAGTGCAAAACTAAATCAATCAAACTATTTTTCACTTCTCTTTTCCTCAAAAAAAAGATATGTTTTATTTATTCTTTAAGGATTAAAAAGATATATCTATATCTATATCTTTTTAATATATTATAAATATATAAGAAATTTTTTTAAGGGTATTTTACTCCAAGGTACCCAAGTACTTCATTCTGAATATAAAATTAAGAAATGCTTTTTTTATTTCTGATATAATGATAATTTGTAATTGTAATAATGATAATAGTAGCCATATAATTTTATAAGATATGGCTACTAAAACAATATCCAATTCGGTAAGAGTTAAAGGATACAGAATCTATATTTATAACTGCTTTGGTGCCTTGTTTTTGAATGTTTTGGTAAAAATAACTGTAATCCTTTAGTAAAAATATCAAGGATTATAGAAGGAAAATTTTCATCATCTCCATTTTATATGCAAAAGAAAATGTATGTGCGTGTCCAACAAATTAATTACAATTGGAGTTTGAAACTTTAATATTTTGTATTGTCTTGGATATTTTTTGAAATGTATTCGTAATGTTTGACAGCTAATTCTAAAACCCTCCATGCTTTTTCTGCATGTGTTAAGAAAGATTTAATTCTTCAAAATAGGGGTGATGGGAGAGATTAATAATAAAATAAACTAATAATATTACAATTATTAATAAAATAAACTCAGATTACTTGCAGACTGAATTATAAAAATATGGCAAAAAAATAACACAATATTCACATACATTGTGAAGAAAATGAAGAAAAAAGTATTAAAAATTACAGAAATCGAAATCAAAGAATGACAAAGAATTCAATTCATACCAATTTCCAAAAATCTAAATTTTTTTCATTAAAATTTAAGAATTGAAGCTAAAATTCCAGAATCCAACATCTTCGGTCAACTTTTTCAAATATTTTTAGATAATCATTCAACTGTTCCCTTCAAATTTAAGAACAATCAAAACATATTTATTTACTGATTTTTAAATTGCTTTCCTGGTGAATTTACAGATTTTTTTTTTTTTTTGAGAGTCTATACACTTTTTGCTGCAATCTACTTTTTTTGTTAATTTGGCAAGTTACCAGATGAGAAAATTCAAGGGAAAAAAATACACAAAAATCTAGTCATTCCACAAAACAAATCAATTGGATTTGTTCCATAAGATTCAGTTTTCAAGTTCAAAAATACCACTAAACTGTGATTAAAAAAAAATCAATAATTACAAAATTAAAATGTAAAAGAAAATTCTCCTGGACCCCAATTCACATATAATAAAACTCACCTTAAATTTGTAAATCATACTATGGAAATTCACATTGTCAGAAGTTTTTAAATATAACCTCACTATCAATCATTCTTTCGATTATGTAAACAGGAGATTGCTGTCACTAATAGATAAGTAAACTTATAAATGATGCAAATTAAGCATTATATTTCACAACCTTTTCATAACTATATTCTCTGGTTTTGATTTTGCAGACTTTCATTATGTTTTAGGCAATGCCATATGGATTTCATTAATGAATAAATAAAAACACGCATACAATAAAACTTTTACATGCAGTCAATTCCATAAATCATTAAATAGTTGGTACTTTCAAAATGAAAAGGATGAGAATGATTATTTCATATAGCCTGGATTCAAATAGTTAAAATCAAAGCTCCACAATCAGAATTAACATAGACATTAAGGTTCTAAAAGTTAATTTTTGTTTTTGGCAAAAAAGAAAAAAAAAAAGCAATTTTTAACTGTTTTTTTTTGTTAGAAAATTATTAATTACAATAATTTAAGTTCAAAATAAAATTCTTACTTGAAATCTATTAAATGTCAGTTTAACCAAAACAGGCTCCGTCATATTTTTATTTTGAAGTACATAATTTCCACAACTGTAGGAGAAATCAATAGGAGCTTCCAAATCCTTAGCATTGAGATCAGTAACTACGTCAACAGTTTCCAAAGTTATTTGTGTTGAGTATGATCCTAGTACATTGGTAAAATTGAACCTAAAATCATAGAATATTTATGAAAAATAAGTAAACAAAGATGCTTTTTAATAATTTAATTCCAAATATATGTGCATATAAACAAAAAATATAACAGAAATAAGAAACATAAAGTATTGTAAAATAAGAAATCTGGACAATATCAACAATAAAAATTAATGTAAGGCATTAAGGACAAAAGACAAACTTATAGTTTTGAACTTGGATAATAATACACTAAGTCATCATATTGAACTGGAATATATGCTTTCTTTTTAACAAGACAAGATTTTAAATTATTTTAGAAACCCTAGTAATTTTTATTTTTGCAAATAACTCAGATGTAAAGATCTCTTAATTTGCGACTTTAACAAAACCTTTCTTTTCATATAATTTTCTGATTTATTTAAAGGTTGAAGAGATTCTTTCCAAACATGATCAACTTGCATTTGATAAAAAGAATAAAGGAAATGATTATTTTCATTCAGAGATCAATTTAGTGTCATACAAAAGTAAATTGATCAAAGGTGCTTATATTTTTTATAAGTATAAATTTTTATTTCAGTTTGTGACTTTATAACAAAGTTCTAAAAATATCACATTTCAGTTGCATTTAGGGATATTTTAGGGAAAAAATAACTAAAATGGCAGAAATAAAATAATTATTTGTACATTATCATTTACATTATGCACATACATAAAAAATAAAATTTTTAATTTTTAAAAAAAATCTTAATCATGAAAGTAAGGTCAAAATCCTTACTTAACAACAACACTTGAATATTTTTCATCACTTGTCTTGAAATTCATTTGCAACCTATAAGAACAAATATTTTTTTTAAAGAATATTTCAAGCATAAATAAACATGCATTTTTAAATAACTGTGAAATCCATATTTTTAGATTTAAACCACATTTTTTTTTTTTCAAGAATCATAAAAACAGAGCAGAATTTTAGGTTCAAAACAGAGAAGACATTCTAGATCTATCAACAATTATTCTGTTCTTCAGTATTTTAGTTTTTTTTTTTTACAAGACAAATTTTTTTAAAAAAATTAACATATGTAGAATAATTCAAAGTACTAGCAAAAATTTATATTTAAACTGTATTATTACTTCTTAGTTAAAGAGAAAAAAGTGAAAATAAAGTTGATGGTATTGAACACTTATGATGAATGCAATAATGTTTAGAGATCATTGTTGCATTCATCATATATTGCATTCATCATAAGTAACATAATGTTATACAGTTCTTTAAAAGAAAACTCACAATTCTTTATTCGTAATGTTTAAAAAGTTGGTGTAAATTACTCTAATTTGCTAGGGCAAATTTGTAATTAACAGTAATTGTAATAACATAAAAGGCATACAGGTATAGCATAAAAAAGGTTTATTTAAGTAAACATATATGATTTATCTAAGTATTACTTGGCCTTTTTATTCCTTGAGTTTTAAAGTCTTTTTATTAATCTAATTAATCTCCAATTCTATCAGTCTTGGTTTGAAGAGATATTTTCATATCATTTTAAACAAAAATTTATCATCTGTAACATAAATTATTTAATAATTATAGTGAAATATTTTTATATCATTTTGCTTTTTTTCCCTGATTTATGCTAACTAAATGCCACTAGTAAAAACTTCACAGCATTACAACTATTTGATAGTGCATTTATTACTAATTATGTCAATCCTTTAGATTATTTCCATTTTGAGTTCATGGTAATACATTTTTTTAACCAGAGATCTTTATATATCAAAACTTAATTTCTTCCCAGCTACTACAAAGTAATTGACAGTCAACTGGAAGATTAAATAGAAGAGATCATCACATAAAATATATATAGACCTTAGATTTCTTTCGTAAAATTTTTGGATGATCAACAAAAAAAGATTTCATTCTTTGTTACAGAAGGTCTAGTGATGTGTTGGTAATATCGATACCCTCTAAGCAATATATAGAAAAATTTATTAGCCTCTATTAACAATGATTTATTGTAATTAACAGTAAAGGACACAAATTGAACAAAGTATCTTAGCAGCTAAATCCTCCAATTTTTTTTTAATTTCCTCTTTTTTTCTGTTAATTTATTAACCCTTGGACATGCAGTGGTTTCATAGTGAAACCACCACTTTTTAAAAATTAGTTCTAAACACACAGCAGTTTCTGCTTGAAATCTAAAACTCTTACATAATGTTATAACTTTAATAACTGCCAGTAAATGTCGGCATGTTAGTTAATATCCTTCTTACATACAAAACACACACACACACACATTTTAAAAGTTTTTTTTTTCTTAATACTTTCAATTTAATTTTTTTTTCATCAACCAAAAAAAAAAAAATAAGCAAATTTAAAATGCCTTCATAAATTTGTTGTATGAAAGCTGTCTTCAGAAACATATTTCTTTCAAATCAAATCATGAAAGAAAGGTTCTTTGTACTTGACATCATTGTAGATGGTGTCAGAGAAATACCATTGTGCACCTATGGCATGCGATTTGAAACCTATTAATGAAACTGATTTGTTTTCCTTCCCCTGACTCTCTTAATCAAGTGGCTGATAATTTATAGGGATTTTACAATCAGTTTTGCAAGTGAGGAATTAATTTACATTTGAGTAAGGTTTATACTAATAAGATGCCTGAAATTTTCACTTGCATTCTTCTTGTATTAGCAAGTGATCATATTATGGGGATGTTAAATATATTTTATAATACAGTATAATTATCTAAATTTTAAAAAGTTTTATCTTGAAATTAATTAAAAATTACTAATTAGTCATAAGAAGGATATGTCATAAGTGCATGATGGTACTTTAGTGAAACTACCACCACCCTTGTGGTGCAGTCCACTGAAATTTTAAAAAGTATTTCCTCTTCCCTTAGACCCCTTAAACATATAAATTAATTATATAATTTAAAAAAAATTATGTTTGTACACTTCAAAAGATTAACAGAAATATTTTCCTGCTACAACACAGGTTAAACATAACACAAATTTAAATACAATATGCATTTTCTTTGAATTTTATAGAATAAAAGTTCTCAAAACCAAAAGAAGTTGACATTAAGAGAAAGTAATAATATTAAAAGAAACTGGCAGTAAAATTAGACTAACAAAATTAAACATTGCAGAGTAGCAAGGTATCTCAGATAATTAAGATGCTGAATTTTTTTTTTTAAAAGCTCAATCTGGGACTGACTAAAGCTCATCTGATTGAAATAAAGTTGAATTAAAAAGATAAATTTTCTTATCATTGAAGATAATTTATCCAGGATATTTAATCAACATAAATCTTCAAATATTTCATCTATGCCCAAAGCTAATTTTAAAGAACACAAGCATTTAGTTCAAAGTGCAGCAGAAAACTTTTTCATTCGAATGGCAGAAAATTTTATGTAAGACATAAAATATATAATTTTTCATAGAGAATCAAAAACTGTTTCGGTTGAAAGTATGCTCAATTAAATGAAGAATTTGCCATACTACTCCAGAAAAATATTTATGAATTGTATAAATACATAATAGTGAAAAGGATTCTTCAATTAATTTACTATGAAACATCCCTGACATTTAAAAATGGAATAAGCAATAAAAACATTTAAAAAATATATAAAAAGATTAAAATAGCTTGCAAATTCATGTAAAAAAATACTTCAATCTTTGTAATGAAATTCAAAAAAACCAAGCCCATGGCTAATAGGATTTTTCTTTAGTTAATAAAATATTCCGTTTTTTTTAACGAAAATAAAACAAGATAAAGATAGTCAGCTTAACATTTGCCACTAAAATTTTATATAAACATAAACTATTACAATTTATTCAATGTAAACTAAAAATTGTAAAATGAGAAAAATTCAAGAAAAAATAATTGCAGTGGTACCTCATTTAAAGAGTATAATTCATTTTGAATTTCACTCCAAAAGAAAAACACTTATTAACATAAATAGTTTTTCAAAACAAAAGTTTTTTCAAAGGATTCCGTATAAAATAAGACATTGTGTTCAACCTCCAAAAAATACTCAAACAAATTTATAACAATGTAATTATTTATAATGCATATCTTTTTAAGATGAAAATTATATGAAGACATTTTTATATATATATACTCTTCCATGTTTGGAAAATTTGGTTATCATTAGATGAATCTCAACAAGCAAAACCATTGCCATATTTAAAAAAAAAAAAAAAAATGCTTGCCATTATACAATGCAATATTTTCTTATGTTTTCAGCAGTTTCCTTATTTAACTAGAAGATTGCTATGTTTATCATTTCTTCTTCCCTTTACTAAAACTCCTCCATAGATTTTAGTTATACAATAATTTTTTCAGTAGTTTTAGCAAATTTTTTCCCCATCAAATCTTTGAAGTTGTTTTTAACTCTCAATGCATAATCTACACTAGAGATCGAATTTCCTCAATTAAGGTTTCAAAAACACTTGCTCAAACTTTCCGAGTCATGCTTGACAACACTATCTGGTCATATCAATATGACGGTTCACTTGAAAAAAGCACTCAACACAGACTGATGCAGGCCAATCCAGCGTATGATATCCACTTGTCCTTGGTGACATAGGACAAGTGGTTCCTTACTTGTTCTACCAAAAACAGCTAATTAAGCTAGTCATTTTTTTAAATTTATTTTTAGTCTTCATTTTGCTTGCTATGAAAGATGTTAAATGAGGTTCAACTGCATGTATGTATACATGATTATTACATATTTCAAAATTAAAATCTCTAAAACAAAAATATATAAAATTGAAAAAAGTCTTATTAAAAAAGTATAACAATACTCTTATACAATACGACTGAAGCAAGGTTTGTTACAATTTGAAAGGATATGATTTTGGTGGATTTTTTAAGCATTATATTATAAAAGTTTCTTAAACCAGACTAACTTCATATCATAATAAGTTTGTGAATAAAATATTTTAATATATTCACATTGATAAGAAATATTAGCACTACTTACAAGGCAGTAACATTACCACATTCAGAACCTTTATAATCATAAGGAAATGGTAAGACAATAGTTTTGTTATCTATGCCAAGTGTAGCATTTTCAGCATATACAAGTAGACATCCAGAAATATTTAGAAAGTTTGAATCAGCATCTAACTCAGCTGTTTCATACTCTAATAAATTTCTTGTATTATAGCGATCATCATTCATGCCCAACTAGAAATAAAAATTTAGTAATATATTTAGAGCTGTCACTCATTTGTAAATAATACACAGTTTAATAATCCAAATGAATTTCAGCAATTAAATTAAAACTATGGATGTTTAATAAATAACTAATAAATAATCAATGATAACTAATAATATTACTTTAAAAAATATTTTTATTATTTTCTATAACGCAGACAAAGTTGTGGTCACGTTTAAACATATCATTAGCTTGGTGGCACTTTAAAAAGAAAACAATAATTAATATGAAAATGTATGACTGTTTTATATCTTTACTGAGTTTACAGTTCAACAATAAATCAAACCAATAATTATCTCAGTTCTCTTGCTATTACCATTATTTTACAAATGACACATTTACAATTTAAAGACCATCCCATTTTCAAACAAAATCAACCTTAAACTACAAATACTAATGAAATTTTGGATCGATGGAATTCTCCCCATTAGAATTTTAAAAATAATGGAATATTAATGCAGTAGATACAACATTTAATGGACATTCTACCTTATTCAATGGTGGTACTAAATTAACTTTACATGAATCATAAAATATGTATTTTAGTTTTCCCTGCTGTAAAATAGAATGGCTATAAGTTGGTATTAGTTACATAATTTGTTGAATATCAGATTGACATGTAATGGCAAATATAAATAATCATATTGTTAGTATTCCTACGTATTATAGCACAAATTGTGCAGTGTGATAATGAATGTTATTTATATTCCTTTATGCTTATTATGTTTCAATAAATCTAATTTTTATTTCTACCTTTTCGTCTAATAGCTTAGTAATAACAGATTCTTTATAATAAAATACTAACCCATGATGATTTTACACTAGTGAAAAGGCCAACAATATGTGAATAATCCTTTTTGAATGATGGTTTAAACATTTTTCCTGAAAAACAAGAAAAAAGAAATAAAAATATAAAAGTTTCTACAGTATAAATTAAACCATAACTCACATAATAAAGATAATTGAAAAATACCAGTCTTAGACTAAATAATTAATAAATTGAGTTCTTAAATTTATTTCAAAAGATGGACACCAATCTACAGTTCTGTAAATCTATTTCAATATTTGCATTTAAAAATTACACAATAACAATTATTTTGTGAAAATCTGAATTGATTCTGTTATAAATACAAGTTGAAAAGTTGTGATGCAAGATGACAGGCAAACTAATATATTAATTTAAAGCCTCAGCAAAAGTTTAACTTTTGCATAAACAAAATGTTTTAGATATCTTATTTATAGCTACACTTACAAAATGGGTTATGAAACTAAAAAATTTCAAACCCCGCTTAATCGAAGTAGATGCTAAGAAATAGAGCAGTGTTAAGATTAAAATGTAACATACAATCTATTTTAAAAACCACACAAAAAAGCATTAAATTTTCTATAATAAAATATACCTCTAAGTCCTGCTACACCGGCATCTGTGATATGAAGAATTACAACACATGATTTATCAAAAGCTAAAGATATAGACAGTAAATTTTCATCTATGTTTCCATCGACAGCAATTTCTTGTACACCACAATGTACTTCATGGATTCGACTCAATGGATCTTTTACAGATGAAAGAAACATATATTTTTCTTGATCTAAGAATTGCTAAAAGGAAATAATAATTAAGTTGTTTTGCAATAATATTTTTTAGTTAGATAGTAATATTTTTTATTTCAATATGTATTTAATAAAAAATTAAAATACTAACAACAAATATTACAAATTTTAAGTTTCAAATACATTTTATGAAAGATTGTTAATAATTTAAATGTGATTTTGAGGATTAATTCATCCTTTAGTTATATTAAAAATATAACACTTCTAATTTTAAAAAATTTAAAATCCATATAATATATTGGATTTTTTAATATCGGAGTTAAACACATTCATATGAATACAACAATTCAGGTACACATCCATATGAATAACAACAATGCAGGATCAAAAATACTTTCTTAATGTAGTAGATAATGTAGCACAAGGTTCTTTTGAACATTTCTCATATGAAAATTTTAATTTCAGTAATAGTTGAATATATTAATAATATAACAACAGAGATAATCATTATACACAGGCAATCAAGGTCATACAATATAATGCGAAAGCTTGATTGTGCTTGTATAAAGAGCTCTATTTCAATTAGAAAAAATAGTCTATGTCAATTACACGATATTCAAGTTCATACTAAACTACTTGCATATACTAAGCTGAATTCCTGGCCCAGTAGTAGGAAAATTCACAGAGAAAGTTAATGCCATATGATATAGCTACAAGATGTTAAAGATGTACAAGATACTAAATTTGAGTGATAAATTTTAAAAAGATGGCAGTAAAGATGAAAAACTATCATAGAAGATGAAGTTGCAACATTTGTTTAAAAAATTAGGTAATAAATGGCAAAAATAGTTATGAAGGGTGAGGGCAAAAATTAGCAATGTTAAATACAAAAACTTTTATTTGATATAAAGTAAAACTAGAATGTTAGAAAGGATACATCCAACATCCAAAAAAAGAAGCATGAGAAATTTTAACAAGAATTGTTTAAAATTGCACCCTGACAGAGAGGACTGATTGCCAATAATCTGAGTATTCTTCGAATTTATGCAATTTTCTCCAACTTCAATAGACTTGTAACTCTACTTTCTATGGTAATTCTTTATCCTTTTAATGACTACCATCAGCCTTCTGAATTTAGAAGAATTTAACAATATCCAGCATAACCATATTCGAATCCTTAATCTGAGGATACACTTTAGTTTAACAAAATGGTTTCTGTAGAAATGTGCTATAGAAAACTTTTTTCTCACTTCTTGATAGTTCATATCTTAGAATCATCATGATTGAAACTTTATAATAAATAAAAAATATACCTTCATCTAGCTCATAATTAAATAAAAAAATTTGGTTAAAAATAACTTTAATAAACTTCCACTGAAATTTTCCACTTTATAAAAGGTAAGGCACCAGCTAATAATTACTCATAATAAATAAATCATTCATCTTGTCTTTAGCAATCAATTATGCCAACAATACTAGATAACTAGCTCAACAATACACAATACAAATTAATATTTTTCATCTAATTTAAGATTTTCAAACATCTAAATTTTAATCTTAGCTTATTTCAATTTCTTTACAGTAAAAATAAAAATAATATTCAAAATTATGTCAAACATACTTGAAGGTTTTGAATAGTATCATTCTGAGATAAAGGCTTCTCCCCTGCAGAAAAATCTTCTAAACTTAACTGAAAAGATTATAAGAAAAAAATTAAATAATTACTAATTAATTAAAAATACTAAGAAATGTGGATTATTTATCATTCAATATTATTTCAGTCTTATTTAACAAACAAAAAATTAATTATAATTGCATCTTTATAGCTTTTGAAAATAAAAATTTAATGAAAATACTTACTTTATCCAGAACAAATACAAGAATTTTGGCACCACTGTTAACAACTTCTATCAGAGAATTATCAAATATTCTATCATCTTTACCTAGTGCAGAAGCTGGAACTACATGTAGTGCATCACTGTTGAGAAATATAAACAACCATAAAAATATTTCCTAAAATAGATGTGCTAATAATTAAATCTTAGAAGTACTAAGAAGGAAGGAATGAACGTGTGGTCTCCGGAGTATGTTCCAGAAACATGGTACTTAGTTTTTGCCGGGTTAAACAGAAATAACAGTCACGAATTTTACAAAAAAAGGCTTACAATCTGTTTGATGCCAGCAAGAAAGCTAATATGGCCTTCTTGTCAGAGCCCTCCAAAGAAAAGTCACAAATCCAACCAATAAATAGTGGGATGCATCCTAATTTGATGCATAAGATATCTCTTGTTTGTCATAAACAGGGCAAGAAAGAACAAAATGTTCTTAGGTTTTAAGAACCCTACATTGATGACAATCTGATGTATCAGTGAGTCAACATTTATGAAGAATACCATTCAATGGAAGAGTCCCGGAAATGAGTCATATCAGAACCTTGTTTCATCTAGAGAGGTTGTTTTTTTTTATTAAAGGTATCAAACCACCTATATTTGTTGTGGTATTTAGAAAGTTCTCATTCTTTATTTTGCTTCGGTCAGACTGCTTTGTAACATGTCAATTGGATATCCAATCACAGATTGCTATTATGAATAGAATTGTGAACTGAAAACAATTACACAATTTAAAATAAAAAAATGCAATCCTAATTATAAAAAGAAAGGTTACATTATAAAATTCAGCATTTCTTTAAAATTTTTATTTAAGATTATGCTTGAATGTAATCTTACATGCTATTTTGAAAATAGGTTGATAAATAACAGTTCCATTACTTAATATAGTCAGCTAATACCAAAATAGTTCATACCTTTAATTTCGATCAAATAATAAGGAGAAAACAATTGAAATGACACTAAGCACTATATATCGATTTCAACCTTTTTTTCACAATTTTTTTATCATTGCTTATACATAGGTAACACATAATTTTAATATTTGAAAGTCACATAAGGGCAGAAAAAGTTTTATCTGATTTCAAACCATAAATGTTTAGACACGGAATGATAAACCATACTAAAATTACATCACTCAGTTACTTTTAAAGCAAGCTCACACACAAAAAAATAATTTAAAGAGATCACATCTGAAAAACACAAATTTAATATTCTTTCTTTTAAATTAGGATAATTTTTTTCTCTATACACTAAACTGATTTTGAGATTAACGTGTTCATTGAAATCTGGTTCAAAAAATTTCTCAAACAGCAGAAAGTAGTTCTTTTTTCAATAGATACTTTATATTTATCAATTATTACCCTTTAATATTCCACAAAGCAGCAGGCACTTGATCAGCCGATATTCTACTGGAAGCAAATATAAAAATATAAATGCATAGTAGAAATAAGTTCCGATGCAATGAATTCATATTTAAGTATGATATTTTAAGAGGTTTTTATTGCAAATTATATTTTGCCAATCCGATCCCAAATCCGAAGAGTCTTCCACCATAAACTGGTCACAAGGTTTGGTTTTGATATTACCAAGAGTTGAGATGATATCCTGCTGTTTTAAGTATTAATTTATAAGTATATTTTAGAATTAAAGTCAGTCTAAAATTATGCAAAAATTCCAAACCACTTTTAATGGAACTTTAATGAATAATAAAATTTATTGTGTCCTCCATTGATTGTTATAATTAGTTTTATATCAAACCATAGGTTAAACTCAACTGGTAAAACAAAAAACGAAACTTCACGGACGGCAATGCCGTTCATCAGTCTGTCACTAAGCTAATTGCTTCGTGTTTACTTGCACTTGTCCTTGATTTACTTTGAAATTATTTTTACATTTTGTTGATATGTTTAAATATTAATACTTATTTGCATTTATTCCTGATATATATTGCACTGGAATCTGTTGTTAGTTTCCGGAACATTTGAATAAAAGGTATTGTCGTTATGTAGCAACTCAGTTTCTTAATTGTAAAGTGGACCTTCTTGATTACTTCATCTTATTTATTTACACTGTTTGAGCGCTCTTGAAACATCCGGAAACAATTTACTGTTATCTGATGAAGTTAAGAAGTTTATTAGAGTCAACAGACGTTTCCTGTCTGAGTCAGTTTAGATTGTTAATCATTCCATTTTCTAAACATTACATTAGCTGAGATGTCTTTGTAAAAATTCATTATGTTTAATACTCAATCTTTTATGTTGAAAGTTAAAACATATTCATCTTTGCAAATGAAGGATCAGTACAGGTTTTAGATATTTATATCTCTATAACTAAATTCATGACTGAGAAGAGCATAAATACTTTTTCTGTTTTCAAATTTTGATAAATATATATAGAGATTATTATTGTTGATGTTGATACTGAAGTTTATTATTGTTTATTTCTTTTAGATGTGAATATTTTAAATTTGTTCTTGTTAAGCTGTATTAATATTTGGCATATAAAATAATTATTTTATTAAGAACTTCATATTCTTTGTTATTTAAATATTTTTTTCAATGTGACTAGCTCTTTGTTACTGCCAACTATTCTAGATAATGGTTAAAAATGGAGAAATTTATTTCATGTTTTTAGGAAGGTTTTAGTTTTGAAAGGATGTTTGTATATATAAGCTTAACAGATTTTTTATTTCATAACTTTAATTCAAATATCCCAAACTTATCCTAAACAAATTTTTAAAGTTTATTAATCTATTAATAAAGTAAATAATTTGTATTTTATTGTTTATGAATGTATTTACAAAAAGAAACTTTACAAATATTCCAATCTTTTCAAAGAAATAAAATATGTTTTGTTATAAAAAATATCAAGATAAATATTAATTTTACTATTTGATGAAGAATTAAACTAATCAAATATTCATTAAACTGGTTTACTTATATGATTTTTCATAGGTAGTTCATTTATGTTAACAAAATTTAAAATGTGAAGAATGCACGAAATGTTGTTATTATAATTTTAAATTAGGTACTTTTCTTTTACCTGGACGAAAATTTGTCAAATAATGTAGAATTTTGCCAAATTTCTTTGGCGCCCAGCTAACGGAAAAATACCTTAAATTATACTTAAATATCTGACAAAGCTATTTTTAAATGAAATGTCTGAACTTAAAAAAAAAAAGATTTAAATTGAGGAGTATAACAATTAAATTTTTTTTGAAAAAATTAACTTATAATTGATATTTTTAGTTGAAACATTTATTATAGGAACTAAAAATAGTAGATGTATTCATTATAGGACAATATAAATAGGTAATCAGAGTTCGACAAAAAAGAAAATTAAATGTATCATTTAAAAATGAATGTTAAATTTAAATTTAATGAATCTGAATTACTAAATCAAATATAATATAACAGAATATAAAACAAATGAAATTATTATCTACTGCATTTTAGATATTGATTTGAAAAGAAACAAATTATTTCAGCTTTGAAAAATTTGAAATGCATTGTTACATTGGTACTTTTCCTTTAACCAGGTGCAAGGGAAAAATTGGCAAAGAAATTTGTCAGAAATTTGCATTATTTGGCAATTTTTCCCTTGCATCTGGCTAATGGAAAAGTACCTTTAGTTTAAATAATAATTAAAAAATGGTGTTGAAAATAAATATAATAAATGTAAAAACTACGATAATCTCCAACTTCAGTCAGTATTGTATAATGTAAAAAAATCATAATAGAGTTTTAAAAGACATTTATAAATTGAATAAATTATAATTGTAAGCATATATATCATGATAATCCCTTAACTGCATTTTGAATTTGTTTCATTCCTTTCCACTTATAGTATTTTAGTAGATTTTATTGAAAGAATGGTTTAGCATATGTAATTTTAAATATTTTTAATATTTAAGACATGATTTTTCTTAATAAAAAGCGTATAACATTTAGCTTATCATAGATAGATGGCTTTCTATATTTGAAAATAATTAGAAAGTTATTATACATATAAAATGATCATAAAAATTGTAATATATATATATGACGATTTTTTTTAACATTGTGGTGAAAGCTTTATAAGCCAGATAACAAACCTCGAGCTGAAGTGTCACTTTTGCTCAATGGTCATGCTACTTGACTACTAATCCTCTGATTACGAGTTTGGGTCCAGTGCTTTCTTCTACTGCCTCAACATTTTAAATTTTAGACAAAACCTTTTATTAGTAGTGAACTAAGAATTTTTTTTTTTTTTTTTTTTTTCATTTTATAGACAGAGTAGTATGTCATAACATTGTATTGAAAACTTATTGACTTTTACTATCAACAACATATGATGAACTCTTTTCTTTTCTTTTTTTTAATTTGGTGAATTATTTTAAAGGATATATATCAGTATGTCTGAAAGCTTGAATTAGAAGTATGCAAAGCATTTTTATGTAAGCCTACTTTCAAAAATTAGTTTCCAAAAGATGATTTAAAAAGTCTGAATTTGATTTATTTCATATATAATTAAAATTTGAATCAAAGGGTTTCCACAAGCATATATTCAATATTCAAAGTATATCTGTACCAAATATGGCCATATTTGGTTCCATAAATGTTGGTAATGGACATTCAGACAGAGTAATTAGTAATTTGTTAGTCTGTTAATTTTATGTTGCTTATGAAAGAAATTTATCAAATATAGATTTCTTCTTTATTATATATCTAATCTGTTTGTGTTAAAATTTTATTTCTCCTTTTTTTAGATTTGGCAAAATGATGGAACTATCACATAGTCTAATTTTGAATGAAGAAGCCCTTCAACAAATACCTGAACCCAAACGACCTGTGTTTATTTTTGAATGGTTAAGGTTCTTAGATAAAGTTTTAGTTGCTGCTCAAAAGGTATATTTTTATGGAAGGTTTTCTAATTTTATCTAGCCATTTTTTTAATTCATTCTTATAAATATTTTATTGATATTTATAGAAAATTCAAGGTTTATTCTTATTTAATAGTTACCATTTTACTTTATTTAATCTGTTTATAAAATATTGAATATTTAGAAGAAAAAAACAAATTTGAAATAAACCATGAAGGAAAATTAAAAGTTTATGACTTTTATCAGTTTTTACATGTTTTGCTGAATTTATTCTTTTCTATATATTCAGTGTTTGTATTTTAAAATTGCCGTTTGAAATCATTGTTATCAAATATTTTTATATTAATAACTTGTTTACATCTATTATATTCCAGTCTGATATAAAAGGATGCCAGAAAAAATTGGTAGAACAACTTATTAAACAAATACATGAATCTCCTGGTCCTCCTACTCGCAAGTTAATTGGACGATGCCTTGCTACTCTTTTTAATGTTGGAGATGCATCTTTGCTGTTTGATACAATTAACAAGTGCAATGATACAGTGAGAAATAAAGATGATTCACCTAGTTTTCTTCAAGTGAAATTGTATGATTTTAATTTTATTTCTATACCATATTTTTATCTGAATATACTGTATATTTTAAATATTATTTATTATTTTACTATATCAAGATTTTATGTCATAAAGAAAAATAATGACTTAATATTAAAACAGGACATTTTAAAAAAGATAAAATGGATTTTCCCTAAAGATATATATTTATATTAATTTCTTACTCTTGACTGTTAGAAAAAAAAATCCATTAAAAAGTTGTCTTTCTTTTGCAGAAGTTTGAACTTTTATACTATAATTAATGATTATTCATTGATCTTCTTGGTATTTTTAAAATTAGATATTGTGCATTGTCATGAAATTACAATATGAATAGTAAAATGTAACTCTTTACATTGTTTGAAATTCTTTCCTAAATGTTTGAAGCAATATAAAGTTTTGTGCATTTATATTTCTGAAATATATAAAATTTTAGACTTTTTTTTTAAATAATAGATAATATACTTATTGAATATGTGCTCCACTTAAAATATCAATATGAGGATTTTCTTTTATTGCATATAGATAAAGATTAATTGAGCTTATCTAGTAGTTTAATATTGGGATATTTATTTCATGAAAATGTTGCCAGTGTACAAGCTGGGGATCAGAAATAAGAATTAAAGCGGAGTTGATATATGATTTTATATACAGAAAGTTTCTGGTTAAAACTTGTGCTGTGTATATTAAAGAAAAAAAAATAATATAATTTAACGATAATTTAGATATTTTAATAAAGATATCTCAGTTGTTTAGTTATATGTCAGAAATGATATATGTTTATCTATGATAATGAGAGTAATTAATTTTGTGAAAACTCACTGTAAAAAATCATTTCAAATAAAAACGGCAGGGTGGATGAAATTAGTTATAACAGTTTAGGAAAAATGTTTAATAAGATTTATGCATAAAGTAAACAAAAGGTTCTGAGAATTCAAAATATTCTTTGAACTTATTGTATATGTTCTTATTTAAATCTTATTTTTTTATGAAAACATGAAATGTAATATTTCTTCTTTCAAATTTGTCTAATTGAACATTGAATACTTCAATTTTTAATACATAATCCCTATTAGAATTTTTTTGTTAATTTTTTTAAAGTTATATTTCTAAATATATTTTCTGTACACTTTAGGGCAGCAATATCATGCCTTGGTACTATGTATCAGCACCTTGGACGCATGACTGGCAGATCATATGAAGAAACTGTGTATATTCTTCTTAAATCTCTGAAAAATGCTGAGGTATATTTTTTATAATTTTTTTCTTTCTTATTTTAAAATTATTTGTTTTTTAAGACTTTTTTTAATTCTCTGTGTTTTAAACATAAACTCATTGTTTACTATTAGAATTATATTATTTTAGAAAATTTAATTATTTTTATTAATTTCAGATAAATTGTTAATTTAATTCTGAATAATATTTTTAGTCACAAACACGCTGTGAAGTAATGATAGCTATGGAAAAAATTGTGTCTGGTCTTGGTAATGCAGCAACATCTGTACATAAGGACATCTTTAAAGCTTTGCGCCACTGCTTAACAGACAGGGTTATGATTGTACGCTGTGCTGCTGCTAAAGTAAGAGCATTTTGCTTTGTAATTGTAGTTAATAATTATGTGATAATGTTTTTAAAAAATATTAATGAATTTTGTAATAGTATATATTTGTAAATTAACTAGTTCATTAAAGGAAAAAAATTAATTTAATAATTGCTAATAGGAAGAAAAGGAGAAAATATAAAATTGTTTATTATGATTTTGAAGAATTTTCTGAAGGGAAATTTAATGCTAGTAAATCCTAGTAATGCTACATTTTTTATTACTAAAATAATTAATTTAATAAAATGAATAGTCCATTGTATGTGTGAATTATTTTAATCATAGATGTAAAAAGAGAGTTTCTTTGCTGCATTTTCCCTTTTACTTTTTTTTACTCAATTTTTGAGATTTTACTATAGACTTTTCTTTATACCTGCATTAATTCTATCATTTTCAGATTGGAAAGTTTCTTTTAAAATTATTCATTCTTTTTGTCATTTTAAAAGAACTTAAATGATAGATGCATTTGTGATGGATATTTTTTATTAATGAACTTATTTATCTGAAATAATTTTAAATTTCCTGTTCTAATCAGCATTTTTCAGATGAACTGAAAATTTTATATAACAATTGTCTTTAATGTTCTTATAAAACTGATTTGTTTTTCTTATTTCAGTGTCTTCAAGAAATGTTAAAATATTCACCATTTTTATATACATCTGATTTGGAAACAGTTACATCATTGTGCTTCAGATCTTTTGAAGGGTCTAATTATGAAGTACGCTGTGCAGTTTCAGAACTGCTTGGTATAATTATGGCTACTACTCAGCAAGCATCACATCCTACAGGTAGCGATGAGTTTTCTTTTTTCCCCCTGGAATTCAAATATTTTGTGATAAAATATTCTTTAATAGCTATTCTTTGATCCAAATTCTTCAATGCTTTTAAATGTTTATTAAATATATTTATTCTTAGCATGAATTCAATCATCATCATTATTTTATTACCTGAGACAAGTTTTTCTAAATCTGTGCCTTCTATTTCATAATGCTAGCAATGTGTGCAAATATATTTTGGAGTTTGAAAAGTGCAGTTATTCATTTTCTTAAGCTTTGTTTTGTTTTGTTTATATTGGGTTTTAAACACTTTACCAATTTTTCTCCCTTCACATTCTAAGGTTGAATTATTTTTAAAAATTGTAAAGTTTCTTATGAATTTTAAAATTTTTTGTGTTAATAAAAATATATATTGGTTTCTTATTCTTTGAAACATGTGCTATTTCTAATGTTGTGGAATTTATGTATTTTCATTTTATTTTTTACGCTAATTTCATTATGAAACTTCTCAAGTAGGACAGCAAATGCATAAATTAGTATAACTAATAAATGTTATGTGTAGTTAATTATTCATTAATATTTCAAATATTAAAAAAAATTCTTTATATGATAATGGGTTTTTGAATCTACTGAAACTAAGATCAAATGTCTATAAAAATTTTATCTTTTATGCACTAATTATCATCTGTTTTATGTATTTTTCTTTGCTTTCCATTGAATGCATAGATGTTTTAATGTAATGTTAGTAAGCTTTTAAATCATTTTGTGCTATATAAAATGTCTGCATGCATTTCCTGGTCTAATTTTAGTTGGCAAGAATCGTTTACCAACCTTGGAAGAAGTTTTAAATCTAATGGCTTCTGGTTTTTTGCGAGGAGGGATAGGATTTCTGAAAGGTAGTGCAGGTGAAATGATTAAAGGTGGTTCTTCTGTTAGCAGAGAAATCCGAGTTGGGGTCACTCATGTAAGTATTTTTTTAAAGTACCGGATGGTTTTTATTGATTACTATAAAAGCTTTAAGACATAATTCTCTCTCTCTCTCTCTCTCTCTCTCTTTTGTCTACATATCTTTTTACCTAAAAGTTGTTTTTCTATTATAGGCTTATGTGGTATTTATCCAAAAACTTGGAGGTCCTTGGTTGGAAAGTAATTTAAATGCAATATTGACTCATTTATTAGAACTAGTGGCAAATCCAAAAGCTGTGCCTACTCATGTGGATGCTGTATATAGTCGAAAATGTATAAATTTTATTCTACAGTCTGTTCTTGGCAGATTATTAGGAGAGAAAGCTCAAGCATCAGCCTGTAAAGAATTAGTACGCATTATTATAAAGCATGTGAATGAAGGTAGGCTTTTTTTAATTTTAGAAAATTATTGTGTAAAATAAGTAACAAATAATCGTTTTCTTCATCATAATATTAATGATTTTACTGTGTTTATATTCTTCTTAATCCATTATATTTTCAGAATTTATCAAGAAGAGAAACGATTTTATGCTGATATAGTATTAAACTTTCAACTAATTGTACTAAATAATATTAAATTGAAGAATATAAGAGAATTTTATAATTAGTTTTTCTCATTTTACTAGAAAAGTAAACTGTTATGTTATTTATAAAGTAAAAATTTACTTTATATTATACAATATATATATTATGTTATATTATATTATCTATAAACATATTATAAAATAAATTTTCAAAAGTTATAGTGCTAAGCTTTTTAATATAAAAAGAGCATATACATAATTATATGAAATAATGGAAGAACAAGGATTATTCTTAATATTTATGAAATACCTTATGATTTATCTGATCTTCTTATGCGGGAAAAAAAATCAATTTTAATAAACATAGTTTTCTGTTTCCATTTATATTTCTTGATAGTACATGCAATAGGTTTGTGTTATAGATTAAATGAAGATGTTATTTAAAATTTATTCCAGGCACAAGAAGAATTTATGACAAAGCGAAGGGAATATAAAAATGTTAAATAATGTTTGGCTATAGGATAGAAATTGAACTATTCAAAAAATATTATATACATCTCTAATTCAGGGAACTTGATAAATTTTTTAATGAAAGGAAATTAAAATATCAAATTATAATGGTATCAAGATCTATTCCCTTAGCTCTAAAAGTAATTTACCTCATATTTACATAGATCATTATTTTTTTAAATTTTAGATAGTTCTGCTGAGACATCAAGCAAAGATAATTCTCAAGACACAGCACTGAGTCAACACGTTCTTGTTTGTTCACTGCAGCAATTGGGCTCATTAATTTCTGTACTTGATACCACTGCTTCAACTATTGTGTGTGATCCTTCAGTTGGTAAGTCTCTTTTCATCTTGTGTATTCCAAATTTTTTTTAGATTTCTTGCTTGACTGTTTTTTTTTTCTTTTCTTCCTAGGAGTAATTGAATCTGTTGTTTCTGTCCTTGTTCATTCCAGCTCTGCTGCTCGATTAGCAGCAGCTTGGTGCTTACGTCTAATAACTACTTCCGTTCCGTCACAACTAACTCCTTTATTAGAGCGTTGTTCTGATCGATTAGATGCATTAAAATCTTCACCTGAAGCTATTGCTGGTTACTCTGCAGCACTTTCTGCTCTTCTTGGTGCTTCTAGAAGTACTCCATTAGGAATACCCCAAAATCGTGGAAAGGTTTGAACTTTAATCAAATAAAAATTGAAATTTTTCTATTAATATAATTCAGTGGTCTTTAAATTTTTTTGGAATGTTGGCATTTAAAAAATTGTATGAACTTGTGAACCTTTTACAAAAGTATATACAAGTTGTATGTTTTGTAGTTAAATTATACTGATGCTGCTAGTAATAAAAAAGATTCAACTGAATTTAAAATGATGGTTTTATTTTAATTAGCTACTTAATTATAGCATGATTTGTACTACAAGTATCACCATCAGCTCAACTAGTAATTGGGATGTTCTTTTCCTTTTTTTAATACAAACTTTCAAAATCTGGCTTTGTAGATGTTATCTATAAGTTTATTTTATGCTTTAAGTTTGTCCTATTCTGTTTTTGATGCTACAGTTGTTGAAGACAGTGTTTTCACATGAATATATTGCTCTAAATGGGAGTAAAATAATAATGACAATGCTGACAATTTCTAGATATTCCTTATAAATTTTGAAGTTCATTTTGTTGAATTTAAATTTTAACATTATATATATTGATATTCCTTTCCTTAACTAACAAGACCCAATTAATTGCAGTCTTTAAATGTACTTTTATGTACCTTCACAATTTGTTTAAATATTATATCTTCATATTTTTCCTTTCTTTTGGTTAACGTAAATATTTGCATCACTTTTGTTCAAATCTTTTTCTATCAAAAATGTGCTTAAATTTATAAATCACTATAGGTCTTCTTGTCAACAATAGCAATCATCTACTTTGTTTAAGAGCTAATGTATTAATTTTTTCTTTAATTTTCTATATAATATATACAATTCCTTTGCAGTCTTTTTTTAAAGAATATTAGATTAAGCATTGCAACTTAATTTTATTATCTGGCTTTATAGCACATTCATATTTTGTTTATGTAAAAAAATGGAATTTTTTAATTTCTATTTTTTCATTCTAAAATTTAGTTCTATTTTTTTAGTTCAAAAAATCAGTGCAAAATTTTCTCTTTGAAATAATCATTTGACTTTTAAGAGTGTAAAGAAAGATCTTATACTTTTTAGATATTTATCACATAAGGAAGCAAATAATCTTAAATTTAATAATAATCTTTAATAGTAATCTTCCATTTTATGAAAATTATTATTTATTTTTTGCAGCATCTTGCACACTATCATTAAGTACAATTTAGTATACATTCCATTACAATTGCATAGCAAGGCATGTGTTTGATGTGTAGTATAATAGCAATAATCAGACATGCTACCCTTTTATTAAAACCCAATAGCAACTTTTTTTCTATCTGTGCAAATATGCATGCATATATTATAGTAAATTCTTATTCTCATTCATGTAGTTATTAATTATCTAAAATATTCTCTCTGTGGCGGTTCATTCTGAAAGAGATTTATGGAAAAAAATATCTTGAACTGTAGAATTCTAAACATATTGAATCATTTTTATTGAAATAACTAAACATGCTGAATGTATAAATTCATCTTATTGTTTGAGATTTGAAGAAGGGATATTATTTAAAACATCACTTCCTTGGTATAAAATTATGTCATTGTCACAATTAATCATATGCCATAATTATCAAATAACCACATGTCTAACTTCTATTTTATATTTTCCTGCCAGTATCACATCTTCATTGCAAGATGCAGACAGTTTTTGACCCATTGTATATACCTCATTTTCTTTAATAATGTGATGAAGGAACTTTAAGAAGGGTTTGATTATTAGAATGTATATTTGTAAATACTTATGTATTTGTAAAAAGTATTTTTTCATTATTGAGCACATTTCATTTGCATTTTAACTATTCATTGTTTTTTCTGTATTACTCCATATGCCTTTCTAATTAAACATTTTTTAGGCTAATCTCCATAATGATATTTTTTTCACAAACAATGCATAGTCCTTTTGTTTCAACTTTAGTGCTTGTCCATGTTAAACCTATTGACTATTGGTGCCTGCCATTTTAGGCATTATATGATGTTTCTTATTGTGTTCATTCAGAAACATCATGTGTTGTTCTAATTGCTGAAGTTTATTTCTTGGTATTCTTTTTTTTCCCCAGGCTCTAAATTTTTAACTAATTGATTGTTTTAGGCGAGTGAAAAAAAGTGATGCATATCACAATCCTGAATTTTTGTATTACAACCTTACTCGCAGAAGTTTATTCTGTCTTAACTTTTCCATTGAAAAAAAAGGGGGGATGTAGAAGGAACTAAACTGTAAGGAAAACACAGGATGAAAATGATAAAAAATAAAAATAACTAGGATTAAATATGTGTCTAGTAAATTAAAAACTTAGAAAAAATTTTTCTATCAGTCTCTTGTTTATCGAATGAAAATTTTTTTGAAAGAATAGTTTGCATCATTCTTTGATTTCTGATGTAGTTTTTGTGGTGTCATTTTTCTTTTTATTTAATTAGAAACAGCATTTATTTTATTGAAGGGATTCTGGATTCAGCTTTTTAAAAATTATTTTTTTGATTCATGATATTGTTAAGGACAGAACTAGATTATCAGTTAGGTAAAGTAGGCAACTATCTAATAGCAATTTTTGTTAAGACCTGACTATATTAATTTTATACCTCATTTAATTCACTAATGATTCATTCAAATTGATTTGAATGCAGATAAAGTATCGATATTAAATATTAAACCATAATTCTAATACTCTTTTAACTAAAATTTAATTAATTATCTTTTGCAATTTTTATATTAAACATGTTTTTAAAGATATTACCTTGCATTTTAAAGAAATGTGTGGTCTTATATTTAAACAGTATTTGGATTGTAATCTAAAATATTTTTTAAATTGTTATTTTGTTTTAAAAAATATTTTAAATTTGAATGTTTTTATATGAGAAATGCCAAAACCAAATGTCTTGACAAAATCCCCTTATTAATTTTGTCAAATCATAATATGCAATATAAAACTATGCAAGACAAGCTTTGCTTAAGAACTTAATTTGGCCCTGTTAAGGACATATTGAAAATTCCAGTTTGAAGACCATTGTATAATTCTTGCTTTAAATTATTTGTGTGTGTTTTTTCATTCAGTTTTAAAAATAACTTTTTATTTCAAAGCATTTTTAAAAAACTCCTTGTAGTTAGATTACAAATATTGTTATCTTGATATTGGTACTTGTAATTTGTAATGACGTCCAAAAGCTGCTATGAAAAAATTTATCCCATTTTGCGATTTCAATCAATCTATATAGTATTCTTTTAGAATATAGAGTGAATCTTTGTAATTTGGTGATATTTTTTCTTTGTTCTTTTTGGTTGCTGTTAAAATTGAATTATACCAATATATTTAAGTAAAACAATGCTTACAAAATAAAATAAAGGCAAAGGTTTTTGTACTGTTTTTTTTTCATATATGTCAGTTTTAATGCATATTAAATTCACATTAATTCATAATTTCAAAATAAAATTATGAAATTTATAAAATTTATTTCTAATTTTTAAAGTTTTAAGATTTAAATAAACATTTAACTTATTGTATTCCTTGAGAATATGGTCATTTTTTGGGCTAACCAATTTTTTTCAGTTTAGAAATATTAAAAACTTCTGGTTATTTCTGTATTATTATTATTATTATTATTATTTATATAATGTTTTTTCCACACTTTTCAATTGTTTGTTGCTTTTATAGATGATATTCAATGTTGCTGAAGATTTATTGAGAAGTGCTTCTCAAAACAGTCGATTGTCTCTTCAAAGAACCCAAGCTGGATGGTTAATGATTGGATCTGTAATGACATTAGGTATTTTAACCATTTAACCTGTTTTGCTGTCATTACATTGTTTTTCTGAAAGGAATGCTTTTTAGTGAATCTGAAATAGGGTTTATTGATTTTAAATTTGAATGTATTTGAAAAATTGACATGAGATATTTTTAAAAATTGTTTTTTTTAGTCAAAGAAATGAATATTTTATAAAATATTGATTTGAAATTTGCTTTTATTAATAAAAATGGAAGATAAACTTTAAAAATATTTTGCTTAAATTCCATAGTTATTCCATTTAATAATCTTGATTGATATTCAAGTAAAAAAATACTTTTATTTTTGTAGGTTCCTCTGTTGTCAAAGGTTTACTTCCAAGAATGATGTTATTGTGGAAAAATTCATTTCCTAGGTCAAACAAAGAATTAGATCAAGAAAGACATAGAGGTGATGCTTTCACTTGGCAAGTGACTTTGGAAGGCAGAGCTGGAGCCTTAGCTGGTTAGTTAGTTTTTAGTTTTCTTTCTTTTTTTTTTTTTTTTTTTTTTTTGCAAGCAGTGCAAAATCAAATTTCTATCTTACAGTGGTTAATATTTTCATAATAAATTGACATGATGCTGATGTCTGTTTATTGCATTAGTTATTAGTATTCAAACTGGTTAATTTTGTTAAAGGTTTTGAAATGTTATTTGCATATCTTATACTATAATACTTGGTTGTCAAGTCCGAAATCGTCCCAGAATTAATAAACTCCGGTAAACTTGGGGGTCTGGGGTTTTTGGCCACGAGGAATCGATTGGCGCCGGTTTTGAAGCGCTACGGTTGAGCAGTTCAGAGTTACAGATAGGATATTTTCAAACTTTATTAGTTCGCCATAATGGCTACTTAAATTTTCAAGTGGTAACGTGCTGCCATCTATAGCCAATATGCCTTCTATATCAATATTCATATATATATTTTTTCATTTCATGCAGACACGTGATGAAAATTGCATTTTTATATGTTTAATGCGCAATAATAATTTATTTTTTTAAATTTGAGTTTTTGTCAATCTGATGGCAACATATTAATAAGATAATTTTTTCCCTTTCACTCGTAACGCATGCTTGGAGCTTAAGTTTTAATTTTATCTTATACTATAATACGAGGAATGGTTGCCAATTCGAAAATCGCCCCACATTTCCACCATTTCAACATTCATCAGAAAAAAATAAGGATAACTTTGATATTTTTACTAAATTTTCTTTCAAAAAAGTAACTTTGTTTAGAATAGTTTACAATGGTGCACTTTGACCGGTTATCTTTTCACCAATGGTTTCACAAATTTTCTTATGGCATGTATTGTTTTGATAAATCACAATTGAAAATTTAAATATTCGAGTTAGCTTTGATACCTGTTTTCTCCGAGCGGAGCTCGGTCACCCGCTGGTTATGTATAAACACAAAAAAAAGCATATATTTTATATATATTAAATATACATGCATTTTATACATTTCCATATAAAGAATAAAATAACTTTCCTATTTTGATATTAAATTAGCATTGATTCATTCAAAGCATTTTTAAAATTAAATCTTGTAATATACAATTTTTCTAGTGAGTAAAGTCATTAGTCATGAGATATAGCACATAGTAATAATATAATTTTTTAATGCTATGAAATGTATGATTTAAAATTGAATCTTCAATACATATTTTTAATTCCATTTATTCTGTCAATTATAAATGAAATTGCCAAACTAATAATTTATATGAGCTTCTAAATTTTTTATAAATTATTTTTAAAACATTGTGGGAGAGTATTTCTTGGTATTGATTGATTTGTCATAAACTGAATAAGATACAAAAATGCTGTAAATCACAGATTTTATTTTAAATTATAAATATTATAGTAAAGAATTTCATCCAAATTTAATCTATTACCTTTTATTGTTATTTACAAAAAAAAAGAAGAAAGAAATATTTATTGTGAATTTTTTCATTGAATTCTGTATTAAATTATGTTAGATATCATTTATCAATTTAATGTAACTTTGTCCCTTAAAAGACTTGTGTATAAGCATTTGCTGATTTATCTGAGACTATATAGTTTAATATATGAATATAGTATTACTTCAAATAAATCACATGTTTTTTTAAAAAATATATTATTTATTTATTTGCATTCTGTGTTATAATTCTTCAACTTAAAAAGCTTTTCTGTTTAGCAATGGCAAGTTTCTTAATGCATTGCAAAGACCTTGTAACAGATGATGTAGTGCGTCGATTGCTGTCACCGATTGAATCTGCTTTAGCCATGCTTGTCAAGTAAGTACTGATTAATAAGAGGCTTTATGTTTGTTTTGTGTCAGTAGCAAACCAAGGATGACATTACACTTTTTTCTAAAATTCCTAAAGCAAAGATGAAGTTAGATTCCCATCTAGTTTCATTTAATCATTATTTTTTTGCCATTCTTGAATAAATTATTATAATAAGTAAGGAGTGCAACTTATATTGTGAAATAATTCTTTTCAAATATATGTTTAAATATATATAATTTTTTATTTAAGATTAATTATTTCTGTGTAAAAGTTTATCCATATCAAGGAAAAAAAATCCTGTTGTTATTTTTTAATGATGGATTGATAATGAAGTTATTTGAAACCAAAAATAAAATGTAAATTATGTTGAAAGGCATAATTCCATATTGTAGGGTTGGTTCTAGTACCCCTAGAGTGCATAACTGCAACTGTTTATTATTTCATCAATTGGTTATATTTCTGATTTGTTTACTGGGGTCAGTAAAATTGCAATTGAAATAGTTTTTAGAACTTTCTCCTAATGGTTTCCTCTTTAAAATATTTTCTTAACCTGTCAAATTATGATTGAATATTATACTCTTACTATTTTAGGTACTTTATGCTGTTCTGTTCATTGCACTATGCCTTATACTAATTTTCTATTTTATCTTTATGTATCTAAATATATCACAAAAAATGTTGCAGTGTAATAAACCTAAAAAAATTTTAAAGAATGCATACACTGAATTTTGCTTTCTTTCTTTCTTTTTTTTATTCATAATTTAACTTTGATGACCAACTGATTCACCAGTTATCTTGGATTTATTCATGTCAGATATAATATTATATCAGTGATTCCATTTAATTGTTAACCACTAAAATCACTATAAGGTGTCTAATTCTACCCTCCAAAGTATATTTATGCCCACTTTAGTTGTTGCAAATCAAACAATCTAGCCTGAGAAAAATCAACAAATACATACAAATTCATTTTTATTTTGTAAAAATAACTGATGTAAATAATATTGATATTAACTTAGTTTTTTATAGAGAAGAAAATTAACTTAGTTTTTAATAAAGAAGAAAATCATGTTATTGATATTTAATGAAACAATGAAAATAGCTTGAGTTCATTCACAATGATATTGTGTAATAAATTTAAAAATATTTTAAAAAGTTAATCAAATCTAAATTACAGAATTTTGTCTAAACCAAACTGATGAATCATTGCTTGATATTTTATCATTATAATATTTGTTAATGTTATATTCCTTTACAAATGCTTTATTTCTTTTGAATTTTTTTCTGTCCTTAATTTCGTAATTCTAATCCTTGAAAACGTATAATAATAAATTTCCTGCTCTCTGAAAAAGAAATTGTCACATTCATGTATAAAATTCGCCAAGAAATTCTACCTTTGTAGTTCATCGTTTTTATTTATAAATTTATTTAAAAATTGTCTGTTAACAGATGATTTTCAATCTGTTATTTTTAAAGAGAAGATTTATTCAGGTTCATTATGAGTAATTATTCAAATGCAAACTTTTTATTTGATTGGGATTCAACCGACTCTACAACGATTCAAAACAAAATAGTTCTATACTCTTAATAGCTGATCCCATGTCAGCAGGGTTACAAGAAATTTAATTATTGAAGCCAAATCAGTGCATGGTTGCAACATTTAACAAATATTGATGCAACATTTTTACTGCCAACAAAGAAGTAACATGTTATTTTACTTTTAGCACTAATTTCTTCTTGCAAGCATTATATTTAATATATATCTTTCAGTGTGGGACATGTATTTAAATCATATGGCCAACATCTGAAGGCATGTGCTGCCATGGTACGGATGAGAATGTATGAAGTTCTTTCTCTTCTACCTCCTCGTTCTTATGAAGGTAAAAGTACAATTATTGATTATTGTAAGCAAAGTATTTAATTTTGAAGGCATATTATTTAATTATTCTTGTGGAACTGTAAAAATGTTTTATCATTATTTCTTTCGAATTTAATATAAACTAAAATTTTAGGTAAGCTTGATTTTTTTTTCTTAAAAAATGTTTTGAAGAGTTTCTATTCTCATATTTTCAAATGTTTTAAAGGTAAATTTTTATTATTATCATTTGCTCAATTGTGAGCTAAATAAGTGTTATCTCTTCTTTCTAATATATAAAGTACAGTTATTTTTTTAAGAAATGCATTTTTTTATTTTGTACGTAATTATTTTTCATATTTTGTACATTCGGTATCAATGACTGTTTTGCTGGTTGCTATTTTTGAAAAGAAAAGATATTTCGTTTGATGTCAAATCAAAAAGATTAGTGAAATTTTTTTTTATTGAAATAACTATTTTTAATCTTGATTATTTTTAACATAAATCTAATATATCTAATGTAATATGTCTAACTTTATAGTGAAACTTTTATTTCAGTTTTCAATATAACTTGATTATTTCAGTAATTTTTATCATAACATTTGCATGACAACATTTATTAGAAGAAGACAACATTAGACAACATTATTAAGAAAGGTATTCAGATCTGCAGAGCAGAAACATGTAGAAATAAATATTTACGAGTTTAAATGGAAGCCTAATTATTTCCTTTTTAATTATATAGGGATATAAATTGCTCTTTTTTTCATTCAGTAATTTCACAACTAATTAAAATTTTTATAATTTTGGCAGGAACATACAACAGTCTTCTAAGACTCCTAGTAGCAGAATTTACTTTGACTGAAAATCCAGCCAATACAACTACATCTTTGCTTCGCAGCCTATGTCATGCCAATGATAGCATTATACTTGGGTTTTGGTTACAAGATACTGATCATAAAGCCATTGAAGATCAAGTAAATTGAATAATTTTTTCTCTGTGGTTTTAAATATGAAAAAGAATTATCTTCAGGAGACTATATTTGTGTATTTTTTATACATATAAATTGCTAATTTTTTAAAAACTTTAAATTTTAAAAAGAAAGCATCTATTGTAAAAATATTAAATTCTAAGTGCACTGATATTCAATGACAAATAAGTTATTAATTTTTAATTTAGATAGTATTGAGATAGCATCATTAAATTAGGATTGTAGCTACTCTTGACTTAAAATATCTCTTTCATAACTAAATTATAAATGACTTTGCATAGTTATATAATTTTTCTAGTTAAGCAAATCCCAGAAATATATTCTGTCTTTTTTAAAAAATAGTTTGCTTAAAAATATTTATGTATAATTTTGTTTTAACTTACTTGTATACATATATGATATGTAAAATTCTGTTGTATAAAATAGATGGTTTTCTTCTCATAGATGGAACCTAATCGAAAACTGGATAGGGATAACGTGAGTATTCGATGTTGCTGGAGCCTTTTTTAACTCTGCCTTATTAAAGGCATTTCCAAGCATTTTAGCTTAAAAGCTTTCTTTCTGATTTTGATTTTTTTAAGTTCTTCTATTGATTTAGCATGTTTTTTTAAAAAAAAGTTTTTGGATGCATTTTTGATGCAATTCTTTAGTTTCTTTCATTTACATTTTTTCAGTTCACTTTTCTTTTTGTTTGCTTTAATTATTATCTTTCACTGCAATGTAGTTGACATTCTTCCTATCTCATGGCTGTTTGCAGTTTTTGTTTAACTGCTCTTTAATTTGTCCTCTCTGACATTATTCTTTATATAAATACAATTTTATGTTTCTGAAATGTAATAGAATTTTATATTAAATAAAAAAAAACAAAAAAGAAACAATAATTCTGCATTTATCGCATATTTATTATAAAATAACTTACTGTCCTTTTGCTGATGTTTATGATACTAATTCAGCTTTAAGCTGTGCTTGAATGATTAATTCATTCTATTGCATAATACTGCAGTTCTTTCTGCTTTTTAGGATTTGCCCTGCTAAATGTCATTCAGCATTAGAATATATTTAAAATCATACTTTCTTCTGTGAGATTAAAAGCTTTTAGAAGAGATTGATTGATTTTTTTTCTTTTCTTCAGTATCATAATTTTGCTAGAAAACTAGTTTGAGACATATCTTATTCATGAAGAATAGATAATGCACATAGTGTAAACTTGCACATATACTTTATAAATAGAAGAAATAAGTAAACAAAATATCACTAGTTAATAGATTCAAGTATCTGAATAGTATAAAATGTAATTCAAAATTATTCAACAGTTTAATTCACTAAATTTAAGTATGGATTTTAAATAACTTATCTTACTTCTTTTTATTTGTACTTGCAAATAGAATTGAACTCTCCATGTATTCAAATTATACAAGGTATTTTAGAAGATTCATGGACTATGAAATTAGCTATTTTCTATTTTATGCAACAAGTTTGATTAGAAGAAATCCATTTCAGATTCTTATTTCAATATTAGGTTATTGAGAAAGAAATAATAAGAAAAAATTTGTTTTCTAGTTGAAACACCTCTGTATATATGATCAATAAATTTAAAGTAAAAAAGTGGAAATTCTCGATGATTTAAGAGCAGTTTAAAAAATTTGACTGCATAAAGATGGTTATTTTGTTATATGTAAAAGATTTCATGGTATTATCAAGCTTTTGATTAGTAATAGCAATATTATTCAGCTTAATTTGTTGGAAAAATCATAGCATAAAGGCTTTTGATTCTTGTTAAAATAAAATTTTACTTAGCATTCTTATTTAAATTACTTAATACATAAATGCTTTGTAAAAAAATAAATAACTTTTTTTATTATTTTAGATGTTTATTCCTTACTACATTCACTGCTTGCTACTTAATGCCATAGTGTGAAAATTATAAATGAAAGATAAGGCTGAATAATATACTATACAAGAAAATATGAAAGACAAGTGGCATTGTGTGATGCTTTCTAAGTGAATTACATAATAACTTGTTCATCCAAAATGGTTATTCGGATTCAGCATGTCTGAACTTCTCTTTTTTATGAAATATGAATGCAATTTTTTGAAACGCAAAAAGCATTATTTTCAGAATTCCAAAATGTCTGGCTAAAAATTCTTTTATATTTTGAACAATATAGAGTATAAACAATGGCAGAAGCAATTTATTACCAGAAATGCAGCCTTGTATCTTCATTAATAGAACTAAATTATCTAAATTTTGAAATGGGGCAAATTATTGTTTTTGAATATTTTAATGCTGCAATTTCAGACTAATTCTAAAGAATATAAGAGTTTTTTTATCTTCATTCTTAATTATGTATTATTTAATATGTTTTAGAACTTTTTATTATTAAAATTTTTTATTATATAAAATTTAATTGTCTTTAGTTTAATTATCTCACATCAATATTATACTTTTGTAAGTCAGTTTCGCTAATATTGTAAGCTCAGATTCTAATTTGTTTTTATTTAATTTTTTCTTAGTTGCAACCTAACAGTGCATCTGGTTCTGGATCTCTTGAACATGATCACACTGCATTGTATAAAATCTTGAAAAAGGTAATTTTTTATATTAATTGAAACCAAAATATCTCAAAAATTTTTTCAAGTTGAATAAAAAAATTTAAATATCTTTTTTTATCCTATTTTACTTGTATAAATAGCATAAATACTGTAATAGATAAAAGCTAGTTTCTTTTTTAAATATGACTGATATTTTATAATTCAGTTATAATAATATTATTAATTTGAATATTTTTGCTTTTCTGTATTAATTATTTAAAGGGAGAATTTGTTCCTGATCCTTTGCCACTGGGAGTTGCTGTTATAGATATGTCTGTAGTCCTGTTTGGCTTAGTCTTTCCTGTCGTTGCTTATAAACATAGACTGCAGATGCTGGATCATTTTTCTGAATGCATACGTCAAGCTAAAGCTACTCGACAAGAAGCTGTCCAAATAAATATTTTTACTGCTTTATTAAATGCACTCAAGGTATATGAAAATTATTTAAATTTCATTTTCTGCTAGATATTTTATTTCCAAAAGCAGCATTTTATTAATTTGACTATGTACTGTTTCAATATTGTCTATTTTTTATAGTTATATTTATCTTTAATTGAACATTTTCTACTCATTTGAAATTATAAGAATGATTCAACATAAAATTTTTAATCCAATTAATTAATTTCAAATGCTATTAATTTTTTTCTAGAAATGTTATCAGTGTGATGTTGAAAAATAGTTCAGAATTTTTCATTAAAAAAACAAGTGAACAAGAAGGAAATTCCCTTTTGGGGTTAATTACTGTAAAATCTTTCAGGAAGATCTTTGCTTTCCTAAAGAGCTTATTTATATATTTTAAAGAAATGACAGCTCTAAAATAATGTTTGTTTTTTTCTAAACAATTTAGGTATTTCAAATATTCATTATATTAGTTGCCTTTGGTGACCAGATTGTTGAATTTGTAGTTTGTGAAAGCATAACTTTGAATGCACTTTTTAAAATTTCCCAACTAAAAAGCATACATTTAACTGAAACACTTTACTACAAATTATTATGAATGCAAATTAATGTATTTATTATAAAAAAGTGAATGTGGAAATCCTAACAGATTGTTTCCCCTTCTTATTTTAATATTGCCAGAAATGCACAATTAAATGTAGTGTGAAAGATTGTATATAACAGTTTAAGAATTTGCAAACTTTTTTTTAAATGCACAGAAATAATATTGATATCTTAAAAAGGTTATTTCTGGAGTTTTAAGATGATACAAAATTGAATGCAGTAATACAATAATGAATTTTTGTGAAATAGTAGTTTTGGGAAGATATGGGCTTCAATTTCCTTTGAAAAATCATAGCAATTATTCATCTGGTGACAATTAGGCATATTTTCCTTTCTCATCAAATTTCCTGTGTGGCACCTACTTCTTAGTTTCTTTTACATCTTCTTTTATCTAACTGAAGATAGTTTTTGATGACACAACCAATTTACTCCATAGCATTTATAATAAATTTTTACTGCTCCTATATTTTCAAATCATTGAATTAAATGCACTTTGAAAACATTTAATGAAGCAGTGCTTTTTTAAGATTTAACTGTTGCCATTTGACAAAAAAGTAATGAAGGATTTTTGTGCTAGGTACAGTAATGTTTTCCATATAAAGATATTTTAGAATCCTAATTTCTTCCATCTGATTTTAGTGATTAAACAATTTTCAGTCACCAAACTTACCCTTAATGTACTTATTAACTTTTTTTGAGGATTTTAAGCCTCGATACTGGTGCATTAGAAATAAATTTTCATTTAGATTAGCACCTATAAATCAATGTGTTGTCAGGCATTATTTTTGAAAAGTATTCCCCTGAAAAAATGTAGTATGTTCAGTTTCTTAGCAGTTTAAGTCCTCTTTAATGTGCACTGATTTTTTTCTTTGTTAACAATCTGATTATTATCAGAATTTCTGCTATTTTTGTATATTTGATTGATTGCTCAAATTTATTTTTAAAAATGGGAATTTTTTTAAAGTGCTTTCTTTTTTTAGTAATATTTTAGAAATGAGTTTTAAAACCTTTCCACATTTTTTTTCCTAGGCTCTTATTGAAACTAAATCAAGTTTGGGCTCTGAAGATGTCCGAAAAGCTGCTATTCGTTTAATGCTGGTAAGTAAACAATCAGTTGTAACTAGCTGCTTGGGTGATTAGTTTTTTCACTCAGAACTTATAGTTATATACATATATATAGTGAGGCAGTTATTAAATATGCTATGAATAACTATTTAATGCTCTGTATTACTACTTAATAAGATTGAAAAATGTTAATTTAATAATAAATGAAACAAATGTAAAAATGATTTACTCATATCTCTTTCAAATAAAAGCATTTTAATATTTATGTTCTTGCTGTTATGTTTTAATATTTTGTACTTATGTTGAATATTATATTGTTGCAAAATAAATATTATAAGTTTTTACTTTTGTACTTGTTTCTAAAAGAGGAATTTCATTATTGTGAATAAATTTTAAACTATTGATCTTTTAAATTTGTTTTAATTATTATTTTTTTTATTTTTAAGGGTTCATTGAATCACACAAATCCAATTCTTAGGTGTGCTGCTGGAGAAGCTTTAGGAAGAATGGCTCAGGTGGTTGGAGATGGACGTTTTGTTGCTGAAATGGCACAGCATATGTTTGATAAGTATGTCTCCAGCTAAATATTTATATTAATATTTGAAAAACTTAATCACTATTTCCTTTATTTCATTAAATTGGAGTGAAAAGAAAAAAATATATATAATTTACAATTATTTTTTTACTTCACTATCGTAAGCAAAATATCTGTAACTTATATGATATTCTCCCATAAATAGTATATAATTACTTTTTGGTATATTGACAATTCACCAATGCTTTGAAACTGTCATTAGAAAGGAGTTGTTTCAGGAATCAATGTATGTTAAATCTTAAAAAGCTATACTTATTAGCTGTGTGGCTGTAGTTTTTACTTTGCACCTTTGCAAGCCATCTGATTTGTTGTTGATATTAAATTAAATTAAATCCATTAAATATAATTTTATGTCCATGATACCATGAAATTACTAACCATTAAAGATGTATTATATGTCTAGCATATGCTGTGTTTAATTGTGTACATAATACTCTAATGAAAACTAGTTGCATGACAACATTGTGTGTGATTCATCTATTTTATAAATTTTGTGGTGTTTTAATTTTGGGGGTGGGTTAAAAAAAATTACACAAATATTTTTTTCAAAACTACTTTTCTAATTTTCTACAACAGATAAAAATCATGTGATCAGATAGAGGTTATTGAAGGAAAATATGAAAATTCAGCTTAATTTTTAATTATTTAGATTTCTATTTAACATTTCAAAAGAGTCCCTCCAAGATGTTCTTTCCTGCCCTCTTAGATATACATAAGCCAAATTTGGTAGTCTTAAGATAAATAAACTGGTGTGTAAACCGTTCATCTTTATTAGTTGTGAAAATTATTATTGCTTTTCATGATTACATAATAATTTATCTGATAGTGATGATTGTATCCAGGATGAAATGATTTGAAGACACAGGTTGTCTTTTAGTTGGTTTAACGATAGCATCAACAACAAAAAGCATATGATTAAGCCACAGTGTAATGAGTTAGCAGAACTACTCATAAAATTTTTTGGAAGAGAGCTAAGATAACATTCTTCCTAATACCCATGTCAAGTTCTCTTCTACTGGAAAAAGAATGTTTACAAATATCAACTATGCGATCACGTGGTTTTTACAAGATTGACAGTTGACTCCGACCAGAAGACCATGTGGTTAACTGAATTCTTAATATTAGTAGTAGATAAATAGATTTTCAAATATTAATGCTTTAACATAAATATTAATGCTTAACAATTTTTCCTTGAAAATCGTGAAAATTATAGCTGTATTAATCTGAGAAAAAATTATAAAGAAAATCACAATTTAATTAATTTATTAAATATTACAGAAAGAAAAATAAAATCTGAAAAGATTTAAAATTCTGAAATCCAAGATTGGTACATTTTTTTATTTATAAATCCAAAAAAGTTTTATAAACCAAATAGTGTGATCAATTTTAGAAGTACTATCCGTAAAATTCATGCTATAATAAAGATTTCTGGAACCAAGAAATTCTTTTATTTCTACAAGGTTTTAATGTTTAATTTTATAATAGAATAACAAAGTGTGCAATGTGAATGTAAAATTCAAAGTCAGATAAAAATTCTGTGTCCAGATTTGAGTAATGAAATTTAATGGAAAATTGGAAATATTATTATCCAGAATGAAATCATATATTATTTCTTATTTTATTTTTCTAGTAAATTCGTTCTATATATGACCCTTTTTTCTGGAAGTTTTTTAAAAAATTGTAATGGATTTACCATTTAAAAATATTACTAATAATTTATTTATATTTGCCAATTCTATTAGTTGATGATCCTTAAGTATTCATATACATGTATAATCTTTTTTAGACAGTTTTATGATTTTTTTTTTTTTTTTTTTTTTTTTGTAATTTATATCTAGGCTTAAAACTGCTCGGGATGCTGCATCTCGAACAGGACATTCTTTAGCTTTGGGTTGCTTACATCGTTATGTTGGTGGAATGGGAACTGGTCAGCACTTGAACACAAGTGTGAGCATACTTTTAGCATTAGCTCAAGATATTAATGCACCTATTGTTCAGGTAAGCATTTTTTTTTCATAAGATTCTAAGCATTTAAAAAAATTACTACTTTTATGCATGTATGCATTAGTAATTTAAAATATAAAGTATAACAAACTATATTTTTATTTTTAAAATTAAATATAGTGAAACAGAGCAAGTCCTATATAAAATCTCAAAACTAATCTCTTGTTCACATCGGTCTTTATATTTTATGAAAATCTGCTATCAAGTCTACCTTGGTGCATAGAAGTTCTGTTATAATTCCCAATATACAGAATGATCATAGTTAAAGAATTGAGGTTTAGAATTCATTTACAAAAATAGGTGCTAAAGTAAATATAATTCCAGTTTGTATGCATGTTAGTTAGACATGATGAAATTAAATAAAAGACAGTTCACAATTTCACTTTATTACTAAAGTGTTAGTAAATTTTGGCTATAAAGTAGGAATAACAACTGAAAAAAGATTGGACATTTTATATGATTGATCAATATTAAATATATTTTATTTTTTTATCACAAAAATATTTTTAGTAAATTTAAAAGATAAAATTTGAATAGTAAAATCACCAAGTGAATTGCAAATATATCAAAATTGAGCTACATGTTAAAAGTGAAATATAATATATTTAAATTTATTTGTATTGAAATTTACTTTATATTTTAGTCAAAAGCATTCCTTTTTATCAGTATTACTAATGAAATTCAGCTTGCAATGGCACTTTTACTTCTGATTGCAAAATCAACTATTTTTTTCTCTTATTTATAACATAGCATTTGGCTTTTTAACTGAGCTATGAATGCATATACTTTAAGTAACGTCTGCAATTTAAGTTTTAAAAAATGTACGCTATTTAAGCAGGTACGATCAGCAATATCTAAAGGTTACAAAATCTGATGTTTACATGTGGAAAGATATTCAATATAGTCTTTAAATATCCTATCTTGCTTGATTTCAAGACTCTTTGTAGTTTACTCTTTCAGAATTCTTTTTTCATTATTTTGCATGTATTTTCAATAGCCTCCTATATCAAACTGACCGTTATAAAGACGGCTATGGAAAACTTCTGTGTTGTACCCATCTCTAAATGCCCAAAGAACATGCATAATATGCACGATTTTTTTAAAAACTATTATGCATATTATCTTTTGCATTTTATTTTTAAAGCTTTTTGGAATTTAAAAAATTGTTATTCATGTATGATTTTATTGTCTGATTACCTTTGTACATTACCTGCACCTTTGTACATTTTTAGTAAAATTCTAATGAACTATACTACTTTATGTACAAAGCCTACCTAAAATATAGACTTACTAATTGTCTTTAGCAAACAATTTGTTCATCAAGATTATTGGTTGTGCTTAGTTTCAATTATAAACTTTATGGTAACTTATAATTCTGTGCAAATTTTCAATTGAAATTGAAACAACTTTATTTTATTAATTTTATAACTTTCTTTATCTTCATAAAAATGTACACTAATTTCAGCATTAATTTGGCATCACTTTTTTTTTTTGAATTGTATATGAGCACATCTAATAGCTATTGGAATCATGTTGATAAAAAAAATATTAAACAAACAGGCCATGTGGATATTTAACATTCTGGATGTATGGGCTTAATATCTTAATGATTCTTGTATATAAATTTCTTTAAAGTTTTAATGAAATTATTTAAGTAATGAAAAATTTGTTGTATCATTTCAAAAAGAATATGAACATATTCTTTCAAAGTATCTACATGTATGAAAATATTTCATTCTTTAACTTTCAACAATGGAAAAAATATTTAATGAAAAATTTGTACAACAATGAAAATTATTTGAATTCATTCCATTATTAAAATGAAAAATATGGTCATTAATTATAAGTAGGCATATTTTAAAAGCTGAAAATTCAAGAAAACATTGCATGAGTAATAAAATTAATATCTTTGGAAAACAATTTTTTGGAGTTCCAGATGGTGCAAAAATAATTTGGAGGCAATAATATATTTGAAGATTATCAAGGAAATATAAAAAAATTATTTGTTTTTTTTTATTAATTAAAATTAATGTTATAAAATATCGCTGCTAAAAATACATTTTTACCTTCTTATAATATGTGAAAAAATAAGGTAGCTTTGTGTTCAGTGACTTGGCTTATAAAGCACTTATAGATTGGCATGTACAATAAAAAATCATACACTATATTTGATTTTATTATCTAAAGATATGTAGATATATACTGCTAAAATATATTTATCCTATATTTGTATTCTTATTAAAATGCATTATTAAATAATTATATGTAATTAAGTTTTAATGTTTAATAAACAATGATTTTCTTTCTAATTATGTATATTTCCCATCCTCTCCATGAAGCTGTGGGCTTTGCATGCTTTGTCAATGATAGCTGATTCTGGTGGACCTATGTTTAGATCATACGTGGAGCCAACCCTGTCCATTGTTTTAAAACTACTCTTGCACATGGCACCTACTCATATTGATGTGCATCAATGTATTGGGAAGTGTTTAACTGCTCTGATCACTACAGTTGGACCAGAATTACAAGGTGATAATCTAGAAATCAATTATATTTGTATTTCAACTTTAATGCATTTATTTTCTACAAACATTGATTTCTTTTCATAATATTTTATTTCCATTAAAAATATTATAAAATAAAAAAAAAACTATATTTTGTTATTATGAAAGTTCCTTAGTTGAAAAGTAATTTTTCTTAAATAAAAGAGGAATTAAGATTGGAAATCTTAAAGAAAAAAATGTATGTCAGAAATATGTTTGGATGAATGAGGGTCAAAAAATGCAATGGAATAAGGGGGAAAAATCAAAACAAAATGTTAAAAATCTAGACAAGCAAAGACTACAATTCATTCTTAAAGTGATGAAAAGAATGAAAAAGGTATATATATTAAAACATTACTAATTAAGATGAAAAAGAGCAAAAATTGAATACTAATTTCTATAAACAAAATTAGTTGTAAAAGCAAAGGAATACAATTCACAGCAGACCTTAAATAACAGAAGCAGCTTAAAATATAATTCAAAATATCGTATTATTACACTGTTTTTAATTCATTTTTTAAATTTAATTTTTTATTTGTATTTGTCACTTTTATTTTTGTCTTCAATCTATCAAGGTATGGCCAGTAATAAGTTAAGGTATTCCTGTAGGGTTAATTTTTAATGAATATTTTATCAGCCAACATTTGAATGTGTTTGTGAGATAAGCCCTCAGCTGTAAATAAGAAATTAATGCTTAATAGTAAACCATTCAGTTGTTAATTGTAAGGGAGTTTGCATTGGCATTTCAAATTCACCTTAGAACTGAAAGTTTTTACCTTGTTAAATTTAAGAGGAGCATAAAAAATTTATCTTAATGCTCTTCGCTTGATTATTTAAAAATATTTTGGTTATTGGATGAAATTCTCAACTCTTTCATCAAAGTTTGAATTAAAACTCCACAAGGAAGTGTAAAATTTGTTTTATACATTGATCATTAAATTCAAAGCAAATATTTTCAGTTTAATTCCGTATGTATATGCTGTGAACAACAGATTCTATTTTAAATAGTGTATTTTTCTGTTGAAATTGAATTTTATTCTTAATAGATATTTATAAAAAAATTTCTTTATCTGCTTACTAAGTAACACCCTTTTTTCCTGTCTTTATTTCCAGGTAACTCCTTATCAGTGTGCACTACCAGATCATCTTTTCTTGTTGCTTGTGCTATTATGCAAGATCATAGTGATCCTCTTGTGCAAGCAGAAGCTATATCTTGTTTGCAACAACTTCATATGTTTGCACCTCGTCATGTTAATTTAACAAATCTTGTGCCAACCCTTTGTGTAAGTTCCAAGTATTCATATTCTACAAAATGACATGTAAAGTTTTTGTCTATTCTGTAATTGGTGGCTTAGGTAATAATAAAATATTAAAATTTTTGTTATAGTCTGCCTTGCATAGCTCACATCTTCTTTTAAGACGAGCAGCAGTGGCTTGCTTAAGACAACTTGCGCAGAGAGAGGCTTCTGAAATTAGTGCACATGCCATATCGTGGGCCAAAGAAAATAGTTCGTTGCCGAATGGAGCGAAAGATACTCTATGTGTGAATGGTCTTGAAGGAGCAATATTTTCTATGTTGGATACTGAGACTGATATTCGTTTAGTGTCCGATGCTCATGACACTCTGACAAGTATGTTACAAACTCTGGCTGAAGAAAATGTTGGACATTGGTTACAACTGTGCAAAAGTGTTTTAACTGCTACAGGTAATTGCAATGATTTTCCAATTTAAATATCAAGCTATGCTTATTATTGGGTATATATTTCATAATATCCAATGCAGCAGTTTTAAAATTTTACCTAACTTCTTTTCCTCTTTCTGTTTAATGAAAAAATATTTTGAATAAAGATAAATGATTCTGAATATAATTAATAATTTAATTCCTAAAAATATGGATTTTTTAAAGGCAATATTTTTATTTCAATCATTCAAGCATCATAAATTTAATGCATATTATTCAGTGTCTTCACATTCTGTGAAATAATATATTATTTTTTTCAAACCATTAACTATCAAATATTCCTTTCTTAATTTATTTTGTATTTTAAGCAATACTTTTTGTCATAAATTAGAATTATCTATGTTCAGAATTAGTGATAAATCTAGATTGAGAATTTTATCTCTATGTTTGTTCTGTGGGTTTTTATTTCTTTTTTTTAATGCAAGACATTTCATTTTATTCATTCACTATTCATGATTCTTACTAATTATTATTAAGAATTAAAATTTGCATTCAGTTGTCCAAATTTTATTTTTATTAGAATTGATTTCAAAGCCTGAAAAGGATGATACTAGTGAAGTTGACAATGATGTGGATGCTGATGATGAAGCTAGATTTAAGGCCAGTGATGAGAGTTCCCATACTAATGTTTCCCCTAGATGGTCAACTCGAGTATTTGCTGCTGAATCACTTCAACGTATAATACATGCTTGTGAAGGGAAAGCTGTTCATTTCGATTTAGGCTTAGCCAGAGAAAGTAAACTTGCTACCAAGGGAGGTATGTATTTCTGCATGATATTTTAAATAATAACAAGGGAATTTTTGCTTTGTGTAATGCTATTATAATACTTTATCATTCAACAATGGCTTTTACATCATAATTATCTTATTTATTTTTGTTGTTCTTATTTATACATTGATTCGTTAGTGATGTGGACTATTAGTTTAATTCATTTGCATTTTACTATGACAGTTATTTTAAGATAGTTTTTTTTTTACAGATTATGTATTTTTTTATCATTGTTTTGCACTGAAACACAAATAGTTCCTCTAAAAATTGTTCTTTAAGTGCTAAAGTAAAATTTTAGTTTGCTATTTAGTCATGTCTGCATAGTTTTACTGTGAAATTTACTGTTTTTTGTAAAAAATTTATGTTTTATATTATAATGTTTTCTTGCTTGACACATACTTATTTTACAAATGGCTATCAAGTAAGATGAAGAAAAATTGCTTACTTTTCATAAAAAGTGAGAAAAAAATTAGAAATTGAAAAAAAATATATGTTTAGTTTACTGGAATAATGATTTCTCTCAATATATAATATTATATATCTATTTTAAATACATCAATAAAAAAGTAAAATATAATTAGGTTTTTTTACTAAATGCCTATTTTACAAACAATTTATATATTTTTTAAAGCATATTAGTTGATATTTTGTATTTGTTTTTCCAACTCTTCAATAACTTAACTGTTGTTGTCTTCAATAAAAATACTATTTCTTGAAAAAGGTTGCTAATTTCAGATTGATTACAAGATGAACTGCTGTAACTTTCATATATAATTATGCAACTTTTACAATAAATTGTTTAGAATCAGTTATAAATTATTACTTATTTGTGATCATTGAGAATTATATAATTTTATTAAGGTAATTGTAAATTTAATTCCTATTTTTTAAAAATTAAATGTATGCAATTTCTTTTGAAGTGAAATATTCTTCTGTAGTTTAATGATAAATAATCTGACTTAAGTTGATTATCTTATTGTCTTAATTATAATGTTAATAATTGCACCATAATGTTGATGTAGTTTATTCATACATTTTGCATTCCAGATTTCCTTGTTCTACATTTATCTGATTTAATAAGAATGGCCTTTATGGCAGCAACTTCTGATAGTGATCCTCTTCGAATAGAAGGCCTTAAAGCTTTAGAAGTATATCTTTTGCTTATTCTTTATTCTTCATATTTGTATTCAAGGATAAGATTTTTGATATCAATATAATATTTAATAAATGATTAATAATGCCTTCATAAGTAAATTATTTAGTATTTTTATTAAAACTGAAATAAGTATTAAAGGGTAATTTGCCCTTCTTAATTGATTATTTATAATAAGAAAGTAAAAGTATTAGTGACAGCAAAATCTGAAAAATGTTTTCAATTGGTCATTTAAAATCCACATACTTTATTATAGAATTATTTACTGTGTCTATTGCTTTATGTAGAAATACTTTAATAAAACTTGAACTTTAGAGTAGAAACTATATCTTATTCCCTTAAGATATTGAAGTTATGTAATATATATTATTATGAGTTTTCAAATAATAATTCATTCTTTAAATGAATAATTATCTTTTAACAATAAAAATTTTCAAATTCTGCTTTACAGATAATCATCAGCAAGTTTTCTAAAATTCCAGAACCAGAATTCCCTGACCACGTAATTTTAGAACAATATCAAGCACAAGTAAGTTTTAAACGAAATTGAAAAAAGTAGAGAATATATTAATTTATTTAAATAAAATGTTGTAGTTTTATAGAAATATAAAGCATGATATAATATTACTTTTATAATAATAAAGCTACAACAATATATTACTTTAAAAAAATGATGAATACATTTTTGAATCTAATGTTTAGAAAAATATTTTGTAGTTATGAATAAATTTTTATGTTATGAAACTACAATTATCAATATATTTTTTTTCATTTAAGAAAACATGTATATTTTCTTTTTTCATTTATAATTTAGACTGAATAATCATACATACTATTTTAGTAATTAATAGTTCCTTGATTATTTCATCAGCATTAATATTTTATTCTTTGTTGATAATTATTGGTTACTTTTATAGCTGACTTGATATACTTATTAAATATCGCTGAACTAATTTTTTCACTGTATTTTCAGGTTGGTGCTGCACTGCGACCTGCATTTTCTCCAGAAACTCCTTCTCATATTACTGCATTTGCATGCCAGGTATATCAATATTTATCCAGGTTTTAATTAATTACATTTTGCTTTATTATTTCATAAATCTGTCTTATTTAAGATTTGATATAAGGAATAGTTTATATCACACTACTAAAAAGCATTAGGTTATTAAAATTCATAAATATGCTTTTATTTCACAGATTATGGAGCAATATATTGCAAGTATTATACTAAATGTAGTGAAGTATAATAGTTGAATGGAACTTGGAATTTTATTATATATTATATCCTATTCAACTTTAAAATACTTTTAAAAGAATTTATTTCAAAATTTATATTTTAACATCTGTAATTTATGTCTTTTATTTATTATCGCTCATGGAAATATTTTATTGAAATAATTGTGATGGAATCTTTTCCAGGTATGTAGTGCATGGATCGGGTGTGGTGTTGCTAGAGACTTAAATGACTTGCGACGTGTGCATCAGCTGCTGGTTTCTTCTCTTGAAAAACTTCACAAAGGATCTAATTCTTTAGTATATAATGAAAGTGCTTCCACTATGGAAAAGCTTGCTATTCTGAAAGCATGGGCTGAAGTAAGCATCTTCTTGTTTCAAATTTTTTACTTTTTATCAACAATTATTATTATTATTATTATTGACTAAGATATTATAATTTTGAAAAATTCATCATTTTCAAAATTGTAAATTTAATTTAATTTCTTTTAAGAAAAGTAAAATTACTTTATAATACTTGAATGGTATAAAAATTATATATACAATGGACTTTATTTGTTTGTTTTCTATTTCAATAATTTTTAAAAACTTCTTTTCTAGGTGTATGTAGTGGCAATGAATAACAAAGAAAATGAATCTCAGAAAAGTGATGCAAATAAAGATGATCAGGAAAGTTTGTTAAAACTAGTTGCTCCAGAACTTTCTCTTTTAAGCACTTATTGGTTGGCCTTTCTGAAAGATTATGCTCTGTTATCTTTACCACCTGGTGAGTTTGATTCATACAATTTTGAATTAATTTCTTAACTACTGGAATAATATGTTATTTGTAGCAACAGCAACTAAAATACATTGGCTGTATTTTGTATAGTAATGTTTTAAATATCTTAAATCTTTATTTGATTTTTTATGTGTATTTTGATTTATATTTTTAAAACCATGCTTTAATATATAGTTTTTATTGCCTATTTTTGCTTACATACTTAAGCATATTAAGTAATTTTCAAATAATGTATGATATATAATTTATAACAAAATATATTAATTGGTTCAGCTTGTAAAACATCAGTCAATATTTAAAAAAAATAGTTTGTTCACTATAGTAGAAAAATTTATTATATGTGAATATTGTGTTTTTTAAAATGTTGATTATTTCAATAGCTATTTAAAGATCTTAAATAAATTGAACTTGTTTTTGTAAAATTTTGTTATAATCCAGAAAAATTTGTTTCAGCTTTTCTATTTTTAATATAAAATTAAAGTTCTTTAGAAGTAAATGAAACTGAGGTACATTTAAAATTCAAAATTAATTAAAATCAGTGAAGTAGTTTTTATAAAACTCATAAAGTTTCTTATTTAGATTTGCAAAAGTGTGTGAAGATTTAACAGCATTTAAAGTTCATTTCAGTTACATATAACAAAACATTGTTTGTGAATTACTACCATACGCATATAAATGACTATTTTATTTTAATATTTACTTAAATACATGTGTATAATGCCCTAAATTGCTATATTTTAATTTTATCCAAGAATTAAATAGTTTATGCCAGCATTTTTAGCATAACCTATTAAAGATATTTATTGTCGGTTTAAGTGAATTTGTGTTACCTACCAATCTGTATTTCTTTAGTGTAGATTGGTTTTTTTGGTGTATTAAATCAGTTCAATCAAATTATTTATGACATAATTTAAAATATCTTCTTTGAATATTATTACTTGTGGTTTCTGTAAATTAAATCTATTTCAATTTGTATATGCAAATATTTAAAAATTATTTTACAAATACAAGATGCCTTTATATAAGTTTCAGTCAGTTTCATTGAAATTTCTGATTATGTACTGCATTTTTTAAGGAATTATTTTCATTAATGCAGGTGAAAACTTTAATGTATTTCAGAATTTCGCTCACAGCTACCTCATGAAGGTGGAGCATTCTATAGTTCAGATACCATGGACACTGTTCGTAAGTTTTATAAAGATACTTGGCCTCCAGTTTTAAATGCTGCTACTTTGTGGCTTTGTAATGGTGGATTTGAAGAGACAGGTAGGGCTTCAGTTCCAAATCTACCAAGAAATCTCCATACATATGTTGTTCAGTCTAATAAAAGCACAGAAGAAATAAATGCTGATTATTTTCATTTGGTATTTGGTAAGTAAATTTTCTTCAATTTGTTATCTATTGTATTACTTATGTTGTAGATGGCTATATGGAGTTATGTCAGTTTTGTAAATATGCATATCTTTGATAAAAATGTTAACTATAAATTCTGGATCTAATTCTATAGCTTATTTGATGGTTTGCATTTATATTGATGCAGTGTAATGTAAATAATATATTGATAGAAAAATAAAATAAATCTTTGGAGTAAATATCAGTGTCCTCCCCCTTTGTTACTGATAGACTTTGTGTTAATATTAAATTCTGTAATTAGAAGTTAAAAATATAAACATTATTAAAAATGCAAAAAAAAAAATCATATACATAATTTTTTAAAATTATTGTTTTATTACTTCAGCCATATTTACTATGTTTGATAAATATTTAAACATTCATAGAGTATTTTTTTTACTTGTGTTGATCACTGTATAATTTTGCAAAGAAAGGCCGAGTTATTGACAATTTTTACATAATTAAAGGAAAGATTTTATTTTTTTGAACTGCATTTAAAATCATCATTCAAATCATTTATATTTTTTTTCTTTGTTCAATCAGTGTAATGATGTATGTTTACAGTGTTTTAATTTAAAAATATATATATAACTTATTTGTGTATTTTTAGGAATCTGCTTAGAAGCTTTATGTAGTCCCTATTCATCTTCTTCAGTTGACTATGTTATGATCTGCCTTCATTCTTTTATACAATTATTTAGTCACCCCTTGCCTTCTCAAATTTTGGGACAAGATTCACAGTTATCTGTTGAGTTGGCCAATGTTCTACATAGGTAGTGTATTTTATTTTTTAAATCATCATTATTTGTATTTTTATAATTTTTAAACAATATGTAAACATTTTAATTATGTATGAAAGTTGTAATTTATTTTATTTTTGTAATGATTTATTTTTAAATTTTCTGTATTATATAAATTACTATTTGTTTCAATCTACAAAATAACTTTTTAATATGCTTTCAATATAATTCATTACGTTATTTAGACTTTCAGATAATATTTAAAACTTCATTCCTTATCTTGTCTTTATAAACTGTTATAATTTAAACCTGATTTTCTTCCCTTTCCCCTTCTATATTTTTTTCTTAGTTTTTTAAAGCTACACTATTTTATTAAAACTTAGATCTCATTTCCTGTATATTTTTGTAGAATGCTGCTAACTAGAGAATCTCTTGAGAGCCAGCTTGCTGTAATGAAAGTTACTCAACTTCTTGTTACAGCACATAAAAATTTCATAGAAAGTGAGCGCAAGAAGTACTTAAAAGGTGAGTAACTTAAAGGTGATGAACATTTCTTACAATTATTTTAGTAAATGATTTCAGTTGTTCTATATTATTAAGTAAAATATATATTTATATAAAAGGTAACATTGTCACCTTTTTATATATTGCATTTTAATGAATTCTTGACTATGCTTTAAGTTTTAATTTTAATTATAAAATTGTATATTAAGTTTTGAATAAGGAAATTATATTCATTATCTGATTCTTCATTATCTTAAATTAATAAAGTAATATGAATATTATGTTGTAAAAGATAATTATAAAAAACAAGTTAGCAAAGAGTTATTTATTAGTTAAGAATATATTTGATAAAAATTAAATTGTTTTATGATTGAATTATCTTAAAGCAACTAAAGAAAAGTGTGCATGCATGCTGAAACAAAGATTTTATTTTGATTTTAAGGAGACTAGGTTATAAAATTTTATATATTTCCCTTTTATGTAATAACAAGGTATATGATATTTACATGAAGTATTCATGTTTTTTGAAAATTGTTTTACTTTTTTTCTATTTTAAAATTGAAATTTATTTTTTTAGAGTTAGCTCCTGCAAATCAAGAGCCCAAGGATCTTAATAGTGAATTAGCTTCTCTTGGTGAAGGGGGTGAAACAGGTGTTATTACTCCTGAGAAGTCAGTTGTATTTTCTATTTTAGAGAACTGTCTGTGTCTCATAGTACGTCAATTACCTCAAATCAGTCCATCTTTGGCTAACAGTACTGGAACTGTTGTTCAAAACTCTAAATGCACTAAAATAATAACAGAAGAATCAGGATTATTGATATCAGCTGCATTGAAAGTTGCTGTTCAACTTCCTGTGTTGTGCTCTTATGCTGGTAAACAAATTATGTAGTATTTTTTCTTCATATCCATTACATAACTAAGACTTAGAAATTCATTAAGTAGTTGTGCTTTACATATCTTGTTAACTATTGAATTGTATGTTGTTTCTTCCACTTTTCAATTTAGTTTTATGATTGCTAAGTTGAAAGTGAAATATAATTCTTAGTAGTTGCATGAAAAAATATAATATTTAAAAACAAAATATATTAATGAATTAATTATAAGTTCTAATATAAGTTAATATTTAATTAAATATAAGTTCTAATACTAAAATATTTTACATAAAAAATGGGAAGGAATCACTTAGCATATTTTTGGTTAACTATTATAATTGACTTCATTAGTATTTTTGTATATAAACAACAAATATTATCATGGAAAATTAGTAATTATGTAAATAAATAACATTTTTATATACAGACATTTTTTAATTGTTTGAAAGTTGGCATTTATAAAATTAAGAAGGAAACATTTATAAAATTAAGAAGGAAAATATATAAATTTCAATAGCATGGAAAATATAAAAATTCTTTTTTATTATTATTATTTTAAGAATTTCATTTATGCTGTTAGATTTATATTCGATTTTCATTACTTCCCTTATATTTTAAGCTTTCTATCATTTGTATTTGATCAGTGTTATTTTAAAGGTTGTGTTCTAATATGTATTTTTTTTTACTTAAAGCACTTGTTATTTTATTTATCTATATATATTGATTATTAGATAAGTATTACACTTAAGAAGTTCTATGCTTGCTTTTTTTAAATAAAATATGCAGAAATTAAAAAAAAAATTAGCAGAGTAGTCTATAATTTTCAACAGTGAATTATTATTAGTTAAAAGTTATATCATGCATTTTTAAACATTAAGAATTTTTTTAATAGGAAGTGAAATCTATTTTCTCTTTCTGCTGTTATTTTTAAATTTTTAAAAATTCTCTATGTTTTTTTCAGCATCAGCAGGTGTAGCTTCCATTACTTTACATTTAATTGTTGGAGTTCTTAAAGAAATAGCTGCTGAACAGATAACAAGTTTGCAATGTTTTGTTCAAGGCACTTTAGATTGTCTCCAAGACTTATGCTCCAGCTCCATGTTAAAAAATGTTGCTTCCAGAAAAGACTGGATTAGTCTTCTTCAGAGTGGATTAGCTCATCTTACGCATTTCTCAAAATCAAGTAAGTTGTTGCCTAAAATTGGGTCCTCATAATTTTAATTAACTTTTGAGAGATATTTAATTTCTTTTTTAAAAGTTATTATTATAGATTCTTTTTAGCACACATTAAAAATTGTGATTTATTGTTATTGTTAACATATTTTTATTATCTTATATATATAAATAGGTGACAACCTTTTAATTTTTTTTTCTTATCTGAGGAAAATCAGAACTTGGAAAATCTTATTTTGGAAAAATAAGAGGGGTAAGGTCCCTCTATAAAATTTTTTGACTTTTTTACATGCATTTTAGAAATTTTTATTGTTGTAACAGCAGGTTTTTAAAAAACATATTTATAAAATGTGAAGATAGAAAGAGATAATTATACCAATCTGCAAATTAATTATAACAAAAACATCATTGAATGATTTTTTTAAAAAAAGAGAAGAAATGGAAATGGTATTATAATGAGAAAATGTTACAAATGGTGATGAAAACTGTATTTTGAATTTTGAATACATAGTTTTGCAGTAGTGTTTAAAATTTTCAATAATCTATGATTAATCATACTTAAAAATAAGATTTTCTATTTTTTAATTCCTACTATTATCTCACACTCTCCCTACATATATATATATATATATATATATATATATATATATATATATAT
>JAOUZG010038069.1:3686851-3706873 GCA_026289955.1 Argiope argentata | reverse complement strand
CAATCGTTAATAAAATACTTTTTATTCATCCACTCAAGTTCAAGTAAATATTTTTAAACTTGTTATGGATGACATTTGATGTTAATACAGCTTTATCAAATATTAATTCATTAATTTTTAATTAATTAATTGAAAACAAACTTTCTCACCAAAAAACTTCATTTCCCCACTGCCAAATAAGTAAAACAATGAGTTTTTTTTTTCTCATGCCAATGAGGCTTAACATGTTTTTATCCGATTATTTTAAACGATTCAGTTTATTTTCATAATTTTTAAAGCATTCAAACTAAACATAGTCAATGATTTTTTACTTTTCAAAGTGCTTTTGAATTAAAATTATACAGAATAAAGAAAATTAAAAATTTCTAAGCTGGCCCAAATGGCATAGAAAATCCATACTTTTTGTGTTGAATTATATGACTTTGAATCCTCAATTGCTGTTGAAAAGTCAATGCTAGTATAATTTTTTGAGCAAATATTTATAGCAATTGTAATAGCCTGGCTGCCTTGGATTCACATCCCTTGGGCTGCCAGTATGAAGCCGCCAGTCAAAGACTCTCCACGTGTGGTGGATATTGAGTCTGTCTTGGTCATAATGGAAAGTAATGAGTCTCACCCAGTACCACTGGAGCTACTGGGTCAGTGGTGATAGCTCTCTGTTTTAGATCTAAATTATGATATGTTGATGAATATAGGAAATGTATGAATGAAACCCCTGTAATAAGGGTTTGTGACATATGTGTAGAAGTTAGACCTCTTCCTTTGGGGGCTCAGTGGTCCACAACCTCAGAAGCTTCTCCTTCCATTGTAAAGCAGCACACAAGAACAACGACAAAAGTTGTAATTATTTAATAAAAAGTAACTAAAATAAAAAAAATTCTTATAACCTAAGTAGCAAATGACTTTAAAATATTTTTTTACGACTTGCTCGGTTAATTTGTTCTTTTTCATTTTGAGATGTATTATTTTACAATATTAATAATAATAGTTTTGGATTTCATTAAGCTTGTTCTCATTACCTATGGTATATTGTATATCAATCATATTATTTGATGAATGATCCTTTTGTATATTATAGTTAATAAAAGAAAATAATGACTAAATGTAGCATTTAAACATTGTTGTTTCCCATTTATCTTTTATATAGAATGTTGTTTATCTGTCATTTTGATAAAATTTTCATTCTAAATATATTTCTCAAGCACGATTTTGTGTTGTAGCAAAGTTTCCATCTGAAATTTTGACAAATTCTAAACATATTATAGTTAGAATTAATTATATATCTTAAAAATCAAATTAATGATATTACATTTTATAAAATATTAGGTACCAAAGTCTTGATGGGGATGAAACTATAACTTTTATTTGCTGAATTTGGCATAATACTTTATGAGCATTAAAATTGCATCAGTTGACAAGTGCTGCATTCTAGTTAGGGTGTTAAAATTCTTTTGATTCATTCTAAATTTGAAAAAAAAATTTAGATTAACAAAAAAAATCTATTTAATAAAAATCATTGGTTGATCCATTCAATTTATTAAAATATTGACCTTTCAAATCTTTTCTGTAAACAAAACTATCCTTTAACTGTGCATGTGTGTGTGCGTGTGTGTTGTCTGCGCTGGCATTTGACATTGGAATTAAAGAGATCATGTGTGTGACATTGTATCTTAGATTCGGGGAAATAACTATTTTTTCCAGCAAAAAAAATAGAGATAAAATTCTTTGTGCAGTGACATGCATTATTTATAAATGTGTAAAGTTTATGACTGTGAGCCTATTTAGATATATTTTTTTCTATTATGTATTATTTATTTATTTTGTAATAAAAGTTAGCATTAACTTTAATGAATAATGAAACATTTATTTCTCCCTTTTTTTAGGCATGATTCCTGCAGAAACTAATGATTTGATTGCCATTTTGTCAATTAATGTTTATATAACTTCAGCACCCAGAGAAGTCGTTTGTGCTCCTAATTTGAGACAACATTGCATTAATACTTTTAAGCATGCCCTTCAACAAGATGGAACAGTAGTGAGTGTTTCTTTTATTATCAAGTATAAAAACCTTAGTAATTTAATTTTGAAGTATAAAAGCATGAATTGGACTTATTTGAATAATCATTGTAGTTTTTATTTGGTATGCATCAAAAAAGTCCTAAAAATGCTTATTTTTCACTTAATATTGGAATAGAATGTATAGGATTTTAAAAGAGCAAACATTTAATATGGAATTTAATAGTGTAAGGTTACATTTTGAAAGGTGACTTTCAATTTATACAAAATTATTTATTCCTCCAAAATATTAACTACTCCTTCCTATCTTTTTTTTATAATTATTTTCCCTTTCCTTCCTTCTAATTCTTGGAGAAAAATGATATTAAAAATAATGTTTTCTTCACCTTCTCTTGAAAAACTGACTTTTTGTATAGAAATTTGCAAATTCGATTAAATTAATTTTGTCTAGAAATTAGCAAAAGAGAATATTTATCTTTTTTATTAGAAGCAAGCGCTAGTGTTAAAAAGATCAAAATACAAAAGTTCTAATTTTGAAATGTATAGATCATTAATAAAATAATTCACATCTTGTGTCAGCAAAATATTTTATGCATGTATACATACATCAAAATTAGATATTCTAGCATTTCATTATTTGTATTTGTCTCTCAATTCTCTCTTCAAATAGTTTTGCCCATTATATACCTGTCTGAAAATTTTCAATTAATGCTCATTGTTTACTGTTGAATTAGTGGCAATATCTTGTGCTCTTCAGGAGATTTCACTTCCCACTGAGCATAATTTTATAATATACGCTGGTAGCATGATTGCTTTGAATGCATTGTTCATCTATGACAATTAAATGCCCACATTTCCTTTGGAAATATTAACTGCTCTACAACATCTTAAAAATAAGCGATGATTTTTTGTTTTATTCTGAGTCATATGTGAATTTATGGTAATGAAATGGCTAATTATGCAGCAAAATCTATCTCATCTCTTTTATCATATGAATCCATAATAAATTATATTCAATCAAACATCCCATTCGTTGTGGTCTGCTCTTTCTGTATGAGAGATCAATCAATGTCAAATTGACATGCTTCCGTATAGGACACACATTTCACTCATAAGCATCTCATTTTTGTAGACAGTGTGCCCTTATATCTGACTTGTCATTCTAATTTTACTGTTAACCACTTTCTGATCGAATATACTTTTTAATTCCCATCATCAGAACTTTTTTAATTGCTCATCTGTTACTTCGTATGACTTGATGGTTGAAATACATTATCCAGATCTTTATTATTTCTTAAAGGCTATTTAGTTACTTCCTTATATTTTACAACTTGATTTTTTTAAACATTTTTGCCTAGTTTACTAAGTTTTAGAATACTTTTAGAAACCACTATTTCAGCTTTTTTTATATTTTTGATTTTAAATTTTAACCATATGTATAGTACAGTTTAGCCAAATATAACTCTTGCACCAAAAAAATCCTAAAGAATCAAACTTGAATATTTTATCTCGCTACTACTGAATTATTTAATTGAATTATAAAATATAAAACTGTTATTATCTTTCTTTTGAAAAGAAGAAAGCCTAGAAGTTGTTATAATTTAGTGCTATAATTTTTAATTACTCATTTAATATAAAAATTTAAAATATATAAATCATTAATTTGTTTTTTGAATAACTATTTTTCTTAAAATGTTTTCTTACTAATCTATTCTTTTAGGTTCAAGTTAAAGCTATCTCTTGCCTTCAGTCTGTTTTTGCTCATCCTGATATGGTTGTTATCGGCCCCTACATACATGCCTTATGTCCAAAACTTATTGAATTAATTGGCCAATTTTCAAGTGAACTTTCTTCTCAAACAAATTTTCCTGAAATCAAAGTTCTTGCAGTGAAAGAATTAATCCACACGCTTAAAGTTTTAGTAGATATTGCAGCTAATGACAAAAGTGAGTATAGAATTTCATAATCCAATTTATATATGTATGTTATATTTTAGGCTATAGCTTCTTATTGTTTTTCTTTTTGAAATATTATCATATTTGTTGGGTTCTTTAATCCTTTCACTAGTGAACTGGCCCAAACAATAGTACAAATTTTATCCTGGATTGCTGCTTTCAGTTTCAAAAGAAAGGTACTAGATGTAAAGCGAGAATATCCCTATTGATATCTCATTTTACATCCTATTTTCATCATTTGAAACTGGCCTGCCAGAATAAAATTTACATGGTGGGTTGGGCCAGATTAATCTACAAAGAATTCATAAATGAAAGCTCCTTTGACATCTGAATGTATGATTTATCAAAATACTATTATAAATTAAATTTAAGCTACTTCAAATTGTAAGTTTGTTTTTAGACATCTAATATTACATCAGAAATGTTTTAAGAATATATTTCTGTTTTAACTGTTGCATACTTCACTATCACCTAAATAAAATATTAAATATTTCTTTCTTGTTACTTCAACTCTTAAATACTTTTATTGATTAAAACTATATTAAATGTATGTTAATACATGATAAAATAAAATGTTATTATATTATTAATACATACACTAATTTTTGAATGTTTATTTTTTAATTAGAAATATTTTTATATTCCTTATTATTTCCTTTTATTTTAAAAATAATAATGCTATATTTTCACATTTAGCCATTCCATTAGGAAATTTGGAATGGCTAAAGTTGTAAGGTATACAACCTTAGCCATGAGAGGGATATTAAATATACCTTACATATTGTAAGGTATATATAATATCCCTCTCACATGCGCATTTAAAAAAAATAGATAAACAATCTTCAGAAAAATAGCTGAAGATCTGCACTCATATTCATTTTTTAAAGTAAAGAAAGTAGTCAAATTTTTTAAATATTTGTGCATTTTCCCCAAAGATTATTCCTGTCAATTTTAAAGTAAAGAATATTTTAAAAACTAATTTAATTTTTAAGTTTTCAAAATATATTTCCATTTATTTCTGCTTTAAGGTGAAATTAATTTATTTATGTAATAATATGAACATGTCCAACTTTAATATTTTTGATATATATTTAACTCACTTTTACTGTACTTATGAGATTTTAAAAGGCATAAGCTTGTAATATTGTAACAAAATTGTAATATTTTAATATCTACAATAATTTGATAACCAAAAAAGATTTCCATTTATTCTACTCTTAGAGCTCTTAATTGTTGGATTGTATGTTCCAACATTAGTCAGTCTTCTGATTGATCCAGAAATTTCCCAAGTGTCTTCTCCATCCAGAAATACTATTCACCAATGTGCATTGCAACAGCTGATGAAAATTGGACCACAGTATCCACAAGAGTTCCGCACAGTTGTTAGTAAGAATATTCGCTTGAAAAATCGCTTGGAAGCTTGCATACGTGCAGCTCATCTGGGATCAGATGCTCATCGGGACAGTTTACAAGAATCAGAAAATCGATCCACCATAAGAACATCATCTCCTACTATTAAACTTAAAACTGATTTTAGCAATTTTACTGGTTGATAATAAAATGAATCATTTTGCTGTATCAGTATTTTTTTTTTTAATATTTAATAACAGAAGAGAGCAATCTTAATTTGTATCTTAATAGAATTCTTTTTAGTCAGATGAATGTATGGATTGTCTTTGAAATGTATGGTGTTTATTAATTTAAATTGTTCCTTTAGTCTGTTTCAAAGCAAGGTTATTTATTAATTTATTACATTTATAAAAATACTGAGGATTGATGTGTTTCCTTTTTAGTTTTATTATAAATTCAAGCTCTTAAATTATATCAGAATGACTTTATTTCTTGCAAAGTTCAAAATTTTTATTTTAATTCTTGAAAGAGCTTATTTATGCTGAGTGTATCCAGTGATTGTATTATATGTATTTGTTTCTTTTATTTGATGGTTTTGTTGCAAGTTTATTGCTGCAAATTATTATAAATTTTTGCATTATTTCTTTCAGAAGAGGTAATTACAGTGGGATTTTATAATGTAATAAGCTTTTTTAAATTATTGATTTTTCTGTTACATTTCATAAACAAAAATAATGTAATAGCTTGTGAATGCAAAAAGTTTTAGGGTAAAAAGCCATAATTATTTACTGAGTCTTGTAAGCTATTTAATTTGTTGCTGTAGTATATATTATTGTGAATACAATACAAATTTTTCTTTTTTATTTTCTACTGGAATTTGATTTTATACTATCATATCATCCTCAATACTTTTGTGTACTTTAGTCTTCAGATTTTTTTTATGCATATGTTTCTTCTTTTTTAAATCTTCTTTCAGTTTAATAAGGGGGAAAAACATTTGTAAGAAAAAGGGATCTGTGGTCTCTTTTTCTTTTTTTTTTTAATTAGTGATAACTTTTTTCCTTTTGCATGTAAGGCATTGTGATATCTTAGTCTCTTTTTAATTTTCTTTTGGTCACATTTTTTACTAGCTGTGTGCTTATTGCCTTTGGCATTTATGTGTAATGTTTTCTAGCCATGAGATATATTAATCAGCTCGTAAAAGAATAGAATATCTAAAACAGACCACATAATTTTTATAACTTATTTCATGAATAGTATATTTTTATTTAGAAAAATAGCCTAAATATACAAATAGTATTTAATATACAGTTTTGTAGTCATATCGCTATCAGCAGATCCTTTTCAGCTACATGACTTTCTGATCTTGAAATTTAATTTAATTTTTTTTATTAGTTTTTTAAAAACTATTTCTTCCATATTTTTATTGTTTTTTCAAATTTAATTCTTCAAATAGCAAAACCATTTTTTATTAAACATTTTTCCTGTGCACTTAAAAGCATTTAATAAACTTTATTTGTTTAATTTCTTAATATTCTTTTGAAAAGAATATTTTTCAAATATTTGATTTCTTGTTGAAAGATACTATTTAGATCCTTACAAATTTATTTATTAGTATTGAAAATAATCCCAATATGAAGGATTGACTGCGAATGAATTCAAGAAATTTTAATGCTGACTACATAACTGGAAATTGTTTTAAAAATTTCATTGATGAAGAATCTGTCTTTTTTTTTTAAATAACATTTACTAAAATGATGGAAATAAGTACGCTCTAGTCATTAAACATAATTCATTACATTATCATATGTGTAACACATTGAGCTATTGATATTTAACTATTTTAATGCTTTTTTATTACTGTCTATTGTGTTTAGTATTAGACAAATCCGAATGTAAAATTATGATTCTTCCTTTGTTCATATCTGATAAAAAATTAAATAAAAAAATATTTAATATTGGTAATATGTGTATACAGTGGACTTGCATTTCACAAACCTCCAGTTTACAATTTACGCCGTTTCTTCTCTTATTCTTTTGATGGAAATAAATAATAATGAGACGGGGGGATGCGGAAAGAATTTAATGTATTCTCATAACATTAGAAAGTTTTGAAAATGATATGAATATCCCTCCACCCTTCATGCAATGTAAAAATTTCTAAGTAATGATTTCATAAATGAGAACTATATCTTTTCAGCTACTAAAAAACACCTAACCAATATAAATCAAGTACTAAATCCAAATTTATCTTTAAGGTGACCTATGGAATATATACATGTGTGTGTATGTATATAAACACATATGCAAAACTATTAAATTTGTATTTATATTTTTAAAATAAGCATTACAACTAATGTTCAGTCTTATATTACTGTAAAGGACAAGAATACTTGTTATAATTTCCATTATCATATTGCTATTGGAAGTATAAAAGTTTGCATATTAAAAATTCTATTTTGTTGTAATCCACTAATCAATATTCATTCATGTTGCCAACAGATGTCAAGTCACCAATATTTTATCAAGGCCATTTGGCTGGCAATATATCTGATATAGTTACAGAAGAAAATAAAACATATTTTTGAATATATATTATTCTCTAATATATATGTAATTTTGTTTAAGCAATTGTCTTAATATGTTTTATTCATTGTTTATCTTAGCAATCATCTTGGGACTTGATAGTGGCAATTGTTAATCTATTAATAATATGAGCCAGTACTGGTTTGTGGATTTCAATCTAATTAAATTTATGATATATATATTTCTTTTGCATCTTTTGTGAATATGTCATTTTTGTTCTTACTTTTATCTGTAAATAGATTGTACAAAATACATGAGATATTGGTTTACATCAGTTCAATTTAATATTTTAAACTGTGTTGCTGAAAATTTATCATTGAATAAGTATTTCTATTTATAAAATGTTTGTGAGAGTTTGCAAAAATAAAAGTCCACTGTATTGCACACGCTCTGAAAAAGAATATTAAATCATTTTAAGAAGCATTTCTGTTGACACAACACTTTTATATTGCATGTATGAAAGTGAGCTCAACTTATGTAAATATTCTATCTCTATACAAAAATGTAATTACAAAAATTAATAAAATATTTTTATACTCTATTTTGTAGTTTATTATTGCAGTTATGACTAGAATTTAATTTATATATGAATTTATAAAATATATCTTCCATATGTATTGACTAGCATGAAATCCTAAATTTCAGACCATTAAAAATTTGGAATTGAACATATTCAATAAGTAATATTTTCTACATAGTAAATGCTGTCACACTTGTACTCATGTTAACAAATTCTTTGTTTGTATTCTGGGTTGTACTTTTATTTTTTAAGCTAATAATTCTATTATGGATTTTAAGTACATAGTTAAATAAAACAAATTAGCTGCAAGTTAAAGTACTGAGAACTTATTTAATTTTTAAAAATTTCTACAAAGAAATTGAAGTGCACAAGTTTTAAGGGGTAACTTACAAATCAAAAGTCTATCATTATTCTGTACCTGTTTAATATTGAATACATATAATTGAACTAGATTCTTATGATTTATGTTACTATTTTGTATAATTTTTAATGAGATTTTGTAAGGCAATATATGAAAATTCTTACAACACTGGTCTTTGTATGTATTTTTTACTGAAAGCATTAATGAAAAAAGCATTAACTCAAATGCTGACTCATACTGACTGTCTTGATTCCATTTCAAGATGCTTTACATCATTTTCTTGAAAATTGATTATTTTATAATGTTGATTCTATGAGAGCTTAAAGGTTGCTTTTTGTTGCTGTTATTCAAATGCTTATCTTCCTTTCTGAAGGAATAAAATAGTTATGAGAAATTAGTATGTAAAAAATAGTTAGCAGAAAAAGTTGAACTAAATGAGAATGTTAGGTAGAGAAATTCCTAATTTATTTCATTTATTTATATTTTGCTTGTTTGTTTCCATAGTTTTTTTATTTTAGGATTTATATTCTTTTTTCCCATTTTAGTCCCCTTTTTAAGGAATTGATATGTTAAAGAAGTGGTTGTCTAATGTTTTTTTAATTCATAAAATTATTAACTATAATGTAATAAAGTAATTTTAGAGATACAGTAAGATTTTTTATTATAAACTTATTTTTAAAAAATAAGAGCTTTTTTTAATGTTAAATATTATGAAGAGGGGGAAAAAACAAAAGCATTATTTGGTCTCACTTACCTTTGATATATTACTTTTCCTGTTATTTTTTTAAGTTTTGGAAATATTCAACAAATGCTGCTTATTTACAATTTCTTAACTAATATTGGTTTCCTAGTATATTCCACAGAATTTTAATGGCAATACTAAGAACCAATTAATTAAAGTAAGATTTATTCATCTATATTAAATGTTTTTTGCAATAAAGATTTCTAATGTGCATATTCCCAGTAATTGGTTTCTTAACAAATAGCTAGCTGCCTTGAGCTGTGAGCAAATTTATTGAAAACTTTATTTCCTTAGTTACTACATAAAACAGTTAGTAACAAAATATATATATATATAAATTTTATGAATGATAGGAAGTTAGAATATTATTAATTCTTCAGATTTCATTAATTATATATTTTTTTTTGCTTTATTACATTCTTTTAGAATATTAATAAAAGAACAATTGCTTCAATAATATTTTATATCTATTTGGATGCCATTCAGTCTAAAATCAGAATAGATAAAAGTCAAGTTGCATTGAACAACCTATTCATCAATTGAATAATCTTTTTTTTTTTTAAAAAATAAAGTATTAATAAGTTAAAAATGTGCTGAAATATGAAATTAAATTATCACTTGTTTTAAAAGACGGCAATAATAGTGTTCATTTTCTAAGGTCTCAAAAACATATACATTCCTTATAACAAAAATTGAAGGAACATCTTAATTGTTGATTTTGTGGAAGGGGCCCTTTAGAGCTCAGTGCCATTATATATATATATATATATATATATATATATAAAGCAAATTGAAAAAAAAAATGCTTTAAAAGCCTTCACGCTGACTTATTAGTGTAGCAAAAGTAATTAACACCTGATCATAATATGATTTTTTCCGTCTTACAGCTGCCACCAGTGTTAGAACATTTAGATAGAACCTTTTTAAGTTGCTAATTTAATTTATTTAAAACTTTGCTAGCTTGTTGAATATATGTATCACCTTTCCATCATATGTAGTCTTTAAATGTTACCTAAATGCATTAAGAGTTTATCTCAGTTTCACTCAGTTCACCTATATTCTGTTGCCTCCTTTTTCCCTATACAGTATGCAAAAAAAAAAAAAAAAAAAAAAAAAAAACACTCTACAGTAAATTTAATGCATCTTTAATCATTTTACAGTCAAAGATTTCTGAAAAGTCATTTTAGGTATTTTAATTTTATAAGAGATAATTTTTTGAAATATTGTTATTTCTGATTATATCTACTAATAACTTTGACTACCTTATTTCTTACTGTTTTGACTATCTGATTATTACATTTATTATTACTGACTATTACATATATATATATAATTATCTTGATTAATTTGTGAATTTATTTAAATTTTTTGAATGTGTTTAAATTGTGCACAACCATCTCTTCCCAAATTCTTAGTTTTATACAAAGAATAACTTATACGAAACAATGCCTTTGTTTGACTCTTGTCATCACTATTCGTGAAATACATCTTTAAGCAATAGATCTCTTATTTTATAGATTCTATTTGCGATTCGTCTGATTTTATTTTCTTTTAGATTTATGAATTGAAACAGAAGTATACGAAGCTAAGTTAGAAGTTAAACTAAATATTCTCTTAAAAGCTCATCTTGATTTTGTAAATATTACTAAAGAAGCTTGCCTTTGCAGGACTCAATATTCTATGAAGTATAGTTTCTTTATACTTAAAAAAAAGTATCGAATAATTTTTTAAATTTTTGTTATTATGTGAGGCTTTTTTTTTCAGGGAGGAGGGATTTATTTGTCTACCATTACAAATTACCATTACAAATTCCATTACCATTACAAATTCCATTACAATAACCATTACAAATTCAAAGAATTAAAACATACTATACTTCTTACGTAACTTTAAATGTATTGTTCGTGAAATAATGTATGAATTATAACTGTAAGATATTCATAGTAATTAAATTTGCATGCATATAAACATTCATTTTTTGAAATTTGCAGAACAACGAGCATTCACATAAATTATGATATCAAGAAATATTGATATAAAGTTTTCTTTGAGTTTTCTCTGGCTTAATTGTTAAAAAGTAGTTAAAATAAAGTGTGAATTCTTTTTATTAAGTTTTTTACTATAAAATAATGGGAAAATATTTTAATTAATTAAAAGAAAATTTGAATTTTGATAACATAAAGGAGAAAAAAATCTGCTTTTTCTTATAATGCAAATGATAAGAAAAATCCCTTGAATGGTCTTGCTGCAAGTTTCTCACATACTTTCTAATATAGGTCTTATCCTTAGGGCCTGACTAAGGCAAGAGCATACGGGGCAGTTGCCTCGGGTCCCCACATAAGTGAGGGGCCCCAAATTGAATAGAAATTTTATTTTACGTTTCCTTCTTTAATGAATGTTTTTCATTACTAAGTAGTGAAGCAGAGGGGCCCCGACGAAGGTTTTGCCCCGGGCCTTGCTTATCCTTCTTCCTCTACATACTACTAAAGACCTTAGGAAAAACTATGAATACCTTGCAAAGCATAGTTGAACAATAATTTCGAAATATAAACCATGACGTGTATATAGTATTTTTTTTATCAAATTGTGGTAAAAACCTCATAAGCCTGATAACAACCACAGGACATAAGTGTTACTTTTGTCTAGTGGCTATTTTACTCGACTACGAACACTAATGTTGCGAATTCTGTCCTGGGGCTTTTCTAACCATTCATCCAAAATGTTGAACCTTGAATGAGCAACCTTTTTACAGCTGTTGTGACGCCCTCTACCGACAGAATAAGTCGTCAGGTGAGTTAGAAATAACATCCAACTGCACCAAAAACAGCTCACATATGCTTGGCGCAAATATATTGTTCCTTACACTATCAAATCACTTGCAAGAGAGTATGTTGTGGAAGCCTCATAATTATGAGGCTAGATAACATCGACCGGGTATAAGTGTGATTTTTGCCTATTGGCTATGTTACTTGGCTACGAACCCTAACGTTGCAAGTTCGGTCTTATCCACCATTCACCTTCAAAGTCTATAAATATTATAGACATCATTTCCCCTATCTATTGAAACTAAAAGCTAACTCGGAATTGCAGTCGTGGCCTTAAGACACATGCCGATTTCTTGGATTTAAGTAATTGAATTTATGAGTTATTGTATTTATGAAAAGTCTGATCGACAGATGTCAAACCCTTTGAAAGATTTGGTAAAAAATACATAAAGAATGTGAATTTAAGATACTAAAACTGTGTGCCAAATTATGTGTATCTAGCTTTTTACGTTTTGAAAGTATCGAGTACCACTTGTATTTGAACATCCCGATAGACAAACTTTCTGTTAATGGGTTTTGTGCAAAATTTGATAGGAATCCATAAATTTGGTCTTAAGATCATATACCGAATTTCATCCATCTATCTGAACACAGTTTGAGCAATCGTGTTCACGAACAGAAAGTATAAGACAAATCTGATTTTAAAAAATCGAACTGCCAAAATGTATGTTTTTCGAATTTGCGAAGGTCTGAAACGTGAAACGTCACGAAAATATTAAGTTCGAATTTTTAAACATTACAGTAATTTTTTTAGCTTCCTCATACGAGAAAGTAAAAAAATACAGAAATTAAAAATCTAAGCTTTAACTTTACAAAAAATAAGTAATTAAACTAACTGGAGTGTTCTTCCTTCAAATTCCTCATATACTGAGATAATATGATATTATTTGTTTGGTTTTCCTTGTAAAAAAAGTGAATTCTTTGAACAAATGGCGGAATGTGGAACAGAAAGAAAGCATCAAGATCACGTTGTGGTGATTACTTTACAAAGAAGCCAGATAACATCCCTCGGACCGAAGTGCGCTTTTGACCCAACGGATAAGTTACTTGGCAACTAACTACAAGCTTAGGAGTTCGGGCCTAGCGCTATTCGCTTTTCATCCTAAAATGGTAACCCGGTCTACCGACCTTGGATAAACGCAACCTTCGCACATAGCTTCGTTCAACTGTCGTGGCTCCCTCTATCGGCGACTCAAAGCTTTAGACGCGCATTAAATACGACTGTTAGCTTTACCACCACTTCCCATAAGTATCGTTCGCCAAAACTCACTGGGGAGATACTCTGGGGTGATTACTATACAAATAAGCCAGATAACATCCCTCGGACAGAAGTGCACTTTTGGCCCAACGGATAAGTTACTTGGCTACTAACCATAAGATTGGGTGTTTGGGCCTAGCGCTATCCGCTATTCATCCTAAAACGTCAACCCTCCATCCCACACTTGATTTCAGCGTGTTGTGTCTCAATATAGTACGCTACGTGTTTTGTAATACTACGAAGGAAAACATATGTGGATTTTGGATGCTTCTTTATAAATGGATGGACCAGATTTCAAATTTGGACGACCAAATTTCAGTTCCAAATCATTGCGTTTTTGCATTATTGTTATCATATATAAAAGAGTGCCGGTTTTCTGGCGCAGAGATAGAGCGTCTTCCTCGTGTTCTGGGAGTCCCGGGTTCAAGTCCCGGTTTGGGCTGGGTTGTTCTTCTGTGTACTATCTGTGAGATGTGTAACCGTACCCCGTTGTAAAAAAGGATTTGTGCAAGCAAATGGGGTGAGTGTGTAGCTAAGTCGTACTCTTGGACCTAGTTGGCGCTACTTCAAAAACAGGAGAAGCTCATTTCGGCTTAAATCTGCTGCTGTATCAGCGAGGGGCTTGTCCAAAGGCAAGTGCCATAAGTAATAACAGCAACATATATACCAGAGTATATAGGCCTACAGGTCCTTAATATTTGGTCTATTTTTTGATATATATATACATTTATTTTTTTAAACTATGCACTGAATTTCGTGCATCTAGTTCTTCATGACGCTCTCCTACAGATGGACAGAGAGACAAGCATCCCTTTAGTACATTTTTCCCAAAATTTGATAGAAATCTCCAAATTTGTTCTCAGAACCTCATATATTTTATTATTCTAAAAAAAACAATATTTCATTAAAATCAAGTTTATTTTTTGATTCCACTATTCTTCAAGAATACTTTGATGATATTTGAAATCTATTGAAAGTATTTTTAACAAATCATAAATAATTAATAAAGATTATATAGTTATAAATCTTCTTTGTAATGTTAAATAATCTGAAAATATTTTAGGATGAGCCAGTTTTAATGTCAATCGTCGGTTTAAAAATTCATTTTAAATTGACCATAATATTTTTCTTTATTTCAATATTAATTCGAAGATTAATATTTGTTGTTGTTATTTTTTTTCTTTTGTATATGAACCATCCGAACAGAATCAAGTCACATGACATCATGGCGCTTTAAAATGTATTTATCTGATTCATTTATCTTTTAATTTTAGCGCTATTCCGACTTTACTTTTTGAATGTCTTTCAAGTTAATTATTTTACTTATGTTGATTAAAACTGCAAATTAAATATAATCCCTCTTCTTAGGATTTCAACAATGGAAGACTGAATTTCTGCGCAAGAATGCGCAGAAATTTACTGGGAACCAAGTAAAAATAAAATATATTAAATGAATAAAAAAATATAAAATATTTTTTAAATATTTCCAAAATTTAAAAAAAAATGCACGACTTTCAAATTGATACCATTAAAAGGTTAATTTATTGAATTTTAAGATGATTTAGGAATAATTTTTGTTTTGAAATGTTTTCGGAGGTTATTGCTGAAACATGATTTAATTTTGTGTTATTCTTAATCATTTAAAAATCTAATTATATTTGTTAGAAAAAAATAACTTCGAAGTGTACATTTTCACCTCCACAAGTATATACATGCCAAGTTAGCTCTAGATTTTATATCAAGTTATCTTCTTTATACACGGCAAGTTAGCTTTTTCATGATGTATTTTCTATGAAAAAAATCTTACGACAGAGTTCACCAGCCCAAATCACTGAACCGATTTCGAACATTTTTATTTTGTTTGCTCATGAAATCTTGTTACATCTTGAATTATTCGTGTACCCTTTCCTCTCCATTTCAAAAGATATTGCAAAATAAAAGTTTGAGTTAACCCTTAACCGCAACAATAAACACAATTTCATCAATTATGGTCACCAATTTCAAGTATAAATAAGTAGTCAAAATTCTCCTTTATTATTCTGCCATTGCATTTATATTTTTTGTAAATATACTTTTGACTTAATAAGACGTAATTCATCAAAGCTCACTGAAATGTCTAAATCGTTTTTATTAATTTTATTCGTACTCAAAGGCCATAATATTGACATTATTAAAGTCTTGTTGAAGTATATTTTGACAAAACAAGAGAGATTATTAGTTTAAATGATATGAATGATAAGGATAAAGAATTCTGATTGCTTATATTTGTTAGCAAAGTGTTGAAAATAATTGGAATGTGACATATAAATTCGATCGGTTTGTTGTGGTTGGGGTTGGGAGCTCTCTCTCAAATTTTATTTAGCTAATTAACAGCAATATGTAATATAATATATTTTTAATTTTAATTTTTGAAGTGGTGGGACTAACAGCACTTGAAGAAATATCTAAAAAACAAAAACTCTCATATAAAATAAAAATAGAAAAAAATCCATACATTATATTTTTTTATTTAGAAGTTGAAATTGGCGAAGACTATTGATGTTCTCAATACTCAGAATGTATGGAAATGATGCTTTTGAAATATCTCTCTAAAAGGGAAAATGATTAGGCGGTGCATCATATGGCCATTGTTGGCATACACTTTATATGAAATAAAAACTGACGGTAGCAATGCCGTATTTGTAGATAAGGCAACGGTTCTTTGGTTTTGATAATTAGTTTAAATTGCGAACTAAGGCCAACAGCTTTTCGACGAAGGTGACTAGTGAAGAATAAACTTTTAAAATTATATAAAGGCAAACTAATCAAGTCTAAAACATTATTATGTCAGAATTTTTTTGTACTAAATTTTCTAATCTTTTCTTCTTTTTTTTATAATTCTGATCAAAAAATAAATGGTGCGTCAATCTACATAACTGCCATAAAATAATTTATATAAAATTTAAAAAGGTATAAAAGTATTTTCTTATAGCCTCGATAAAATTTTGTTTGATTAATAAGTTTGTCAAAATATTAGTATTTCTATGCCGTATTTTAATATTATTCAGGTTATTTTTGTCCCGAAATTCCTAATGCAATGTCTGCTGTTTTTAAACTATATCACCAACAATTTACACCATTTTTTTATTGTTATAACTTTTTGAATTCATATATTCAGCACTTGTGCCTCTCATTGTTTTGGAGACAAAGCATTTTGTAAGTTTTTGTCGGACATTCATCTACGACAGTCGACTATTCTTCTTCTGTAAGGTGGAGAGACATGTCAAGAGCATTTGGTGTTGATAAAACAAAACGCCATTTTGACATAAACCTTGGAATTGTTTCAAATGTACAGCACAACATTTCTTTGCTAATTTGTGAGGTTAAATATTTCATAGAAAACATTCTTTTGTTAGTGTATCATCAGTATAAGTTTTTCCGAAGTTTTACTTTTTTTAAATTCTTAATTTATACAACTTTTGCTTTATAATATTTTTCCAATTCTAATTTCTAAACTTTGAAAAATACCATGTCCATGAAGAAAGTCAAAAGAATTTCGATGCCGAAATTCTTTTGTTGTAAAACTTTGATTCGTTTATTTGATTATCTATTTAATGTTATCAAGAGTGTCATTGTTATCTCTTTTTTTATGGAAGGTTATGAGCCGAGCTATGCTTTGAAAAATATGCCTATTTTTAAATTAAAATAATTGTTAAAAATATTTAAAATATAATAAATACAATTAAACTTTTATTTTGTTTTGTTTATTTAAATATTTCTTCAAATACTGAATACTCCTATTCATACCAATTTTGCAAATATATTGAGGGACCACGTAAACATGCCTCCAAATTTCATTAGGGTCTGTATAAAAATATAAAATTCATTTTTCATCAAATCAATTGCTGATTTAAATTGCATGAAGAAAGTTAAAGACTTGAAGAAAGTGAAAAGAATTTTGATGCCAAAATTTTGAATTGTTGGGGAATTTTGATTCATTTATTTGATTCTCTATTTAATGAAATCAAGAGTGTCATTTTTTAATGAAAGGTTATAAGGTGAACTATGCTTTAAAAAATATGGCTATTTTTAAATAAAAATAATTATTAAAAATATTTTTAAAAAACTATAAACACAATTAAACATCTGTTTTGTTTTATTTATTTAAATATTTGTTCTAACACTGAGTACTTCTATTTATACCAATTTTGCAAATATATTGAGGGACCACTTAAATACACCCCCAAATTTCATTAAATAAAACTTATAGTGACAAAGGTCTGTATAAAAACATAAAATTCATTGTTCATTAAATCAATTATTGATTTAAATTGCATAAATTAATATTCTTTATTTCATTTGGAAATTTTTTTTTCTTATTGGTTGAATATTTTTAATGGTTATTATTACCTTAGTAGCACACAAATATTGTACAATATTGATCAATATTAGGAATATTGTTTAATATCATATAATATCTCACAATATTGTGCAATGTTATGCATTACTTTTTGCATTACAAGTAAATTCAGGAACAAATTATGTTCATTAAGCTAGATTCTGCTTTAATATCTTTTGAATTTTCCTTTTTTGAATCGAAGAGGGAGGAATTTACCAGAAATTATTCAAATTTAAAAAAGCTAGTAATGGTTACACTTTTTTAATGTAGCCATTTTGGAACGAATCTCATATTTTTAAACTATGGTCAGAAAATGTACTTCTTTCTTTAAACTTTTACACTCTTCCAGCAAAAGAATGTTTGATCCTCAAAGTCATATTTAAAGTACATCAAATTCATATATCTTAAAGCAAAAAAAGATTTCTTCATATTAATGATATAAGTCAATCCTATCCGAATTTGCTTTTTAAAAATTTCTTTATTTCTAATTGTTTTGTATTTCAATTTTGGATTATAGATAAATCTTTTTAAATTCAATAAGTATATTTAAAAAAATCTATCACATAGTTTAAGATGTGACAAACGATTTTTTTAAAAAAAATTTAAAAGAGATATAAATAAATAGGTGCTAAGGCAGAAAAAATCCCTGGTTTGATTCCCTGCCTGAGGGTGACCCTTGAAAAATTCTTCAGGCCAGATTCATTGTGTATGTGTGTGTTTTTCACCTTTCTTTTTTGAATTTTACTTAAACCTTTTTGATGATTTAGTTCTTTTCATTCGTGTTCTAGTTTCAGCAGCATTAGCTCTCTCTAAGTAGAATGTTCTTTTTGATATTATGGTTCAGATAATTTGTTTAGGTCCTTTCCATTTTGTTTTTCTTTGATTTCATAGGCGTTAAGACAGAGTAGTAGGGTAGTGTCAAGACAAGTTTAATATGATAGTGCTATAAGTGGTTTCGCTTCTTTTTAAAAAAAATAGATGAAATAAAATATATGTCTTTAAATGTTTTGAGGTATATTTATTTTCTGATATTTCCAAATATTTACAGCTTTTATATTTCTTTAGATTTTTCTAGAGAAAAAAACAAAAACTAGAAGTGCAAAGCAACAATTTTTTGTAAACAAAGTTGCGTATTGCTACCACTTTTACACCCATTTTTTTCTGGAATAATATTACCGATTTTGCTACTAGTTGAAAAAATAAATGAAAGAAAATAGGGTGTGATTCTGGAAGAAACACAGAAAGTTTACATCACCCAGATTGCTTAATATCTATTTTACTGAGAATTTATGGGCTAGTATAGAACGGAAACTTCCAAGATCGTGAGTAACACTATTCGTTCTGATTACTCGCCAAGAGCACATTTAGAATGACAGAGCAACGTAACTCTAGCGTAACCTCAAAACCTAACTGAAACCTATCTTGGTTTACCTATCTTGGTTTATAGCATCTCTTAATTCATTAAATGGAGGACAAATAGGCTATTAAATAAATTTATAATTTCGTTGGGCAAAATGTTTTTCCTTCCATTGTCATTGCAGGCAATTACAAATAAATGTCTGTTTAGCAGGTAAACTTTCATTCGGTATTTAATAAACATTGCAACTGAATTTTTTACTTGAGACAAGTAAAAATTTTACTGGAATCGCCACTTCCCTGTAAAAGAAATTTCATATTGGATAAGATTCGCATTGTGAAAAAAAAATCGAAAATTAAATAAATAGTTCAGGAATTTTTTTAAAATTATTATATTTAAATAATTTTTATCTAATGAATAAATCCAACATTAACATTATTTCCTGGATAAAAATTATATCAACTATTATAAATGACACAATATATTCTAGTAGATAATGAATATAATATTTAATTTAATTTTTATTTTTAATGACATCAACTTCTCTATTACTCTCACCAATCACTCAACAGTTCTATTCGAATTTTTCACTATTCGAAACTTTTAGATAGCTTTACTTTATCCCATCTACAGTTTTAAATCCATTTGTTTTTGTCGATGACTTTACCATGGGG
>JAOUZG010038069.1:3638514-3686841 GCA_026289955.1 Argiope argentata | reverse complement strand
ACGGTACCTTTATCCCACCTACAGTTTTAAATCCATTTGTTTTTGTCAAAGACTTTACCCTAGAGAATAAACGGCACTTAATTATCACAAAATGTTGAATGGCATCTTTATGATATTTTCACGATATTGTTCGACGCTCAGAATATCGAATTCGAAAATTCAAAAAGTCGATCTGTGTATAAACACTACTTTGTAACTAAATGCATCGATAAGTGAGGTTTAAGATTGAGCAAGAATCGCTTGTTGTTCTTGACTGCCGTTGAACTGTAACATAAACAATTGTTTTTTTAAAGATATGGTTAATATTTAATTTAAGTTATTATCATATTTGAATTATCTTTAATAAGACTTTTATTTTTAAACCCATGTCAGTTATTAAAGCAAGGAACAAATATATATATTTGTTCATTAAAAAAAGAATTGCTTCTCAAACTAAAAAAAATTATCAAATTTCCTTTTTATTTAATTCATTTTTGAAAATATTCCTTGAATTTATTTTCCTTTATAAATTAATTTTGTTCTAATTTATAAAATAATGAATTTTTGTTGTTTATTTTTAATTAAGAATGTCCGCAATTGAAGGGCAAATTAGAATATACGACTACGAAATCTCTTCTGTTCCATTTAAATATATCAATGGAATCGAAAGATTATACATATTATTTCCACTTTTTAATAAAATGCTTATTATAAAATATATTTTTGACTGCTCTGTTCGAAATGCAGTCTTAATTTTTTTTTCTGTTTTAAAGAAGTCAAATAAAAAATTTTTTTGTCCCTTCTATGATAAATAGCGCTGAGCTATCATCATATATTTCATTGTCAAAACTAATGACGACCTAAAAAGAAAATACTGAAATGGTCCTTATAAATTTATATAATTTTATTTAACTTTATAAATATTTATTTTGATACAGGAATATTGTTTCTGACTTAAAACCTGAAGAGTAAATTTTAATCTCGACCAAGACAATGGTGAGTTTAAGATAGAAATATAATTAATTTATTCATTAAAATGTTTTAAATTTTATAAATTTTTAAATTTCCAGACTAGGAATATTACGATAAATACAATAATTGATTATTTAAAAATGAAAGTTTAGTAAAATTATTCATTTCCTAACAATAATTTTGATTGTTTTAGACGCTTTAAATTTTATATTGTGCTGTGTTCTAATAAGTTAAATTAAATAGATACTAATCAAAAATATTATGAAATAAAATAAATATTAAAGTGAACAAGAATAAAATTGTATAAACTATTTGTAAAAAAATATTTTTAACAAGTAATAAAATCTCAAATGATATTACTTTTATTTAAACAATTAGATTTTCTGATGATGTTTTATAACATTATAAGCTATATATTTCAAATAAGATTACAAAATAGTAATTATTAAATACTTACATCCTTACCGATGAATCCAGAAATGATAAAATTACACTCAGGTGAATCCAAACTTCCAGGTCAATTTAAACGTGGGAGCTCGTCGTCGAGATGACATTAAGCATATAAATCTCCCCTTAATTTTTCCCTTTAAAAGTCCAGCCAGTGACATCGCTGACATTGCGTAAAAGGTTGTCCCAGATCTCCAATTCTTCCTTGTTTACAGAAGTGCCTTTGCTTACTTTCTCGCCCTTTAACAAGAAAGGTATGCGAGTGAGTGCCATAATGAATTCTTTATTAACAGAAGTGTGAAAAAAAAGATTTTAATATTCATCGTAATGCTTTGTGTAATCTCTTATGAGATCGATGGTTTGCATTGCCTCTGAGAATTTATTAACTGTTAAAAGTTTTTAGAAAATTCATGAAATGCGGACGTGAAAAAATGCTCACGAAATCATCTACATAATACAAACAAACACATATTGTTTTACATAAAGAAAAATATATTCGTTATGTTCAAAATAAATCTCAGCTCAAGGTTTTCAGCATTCACATCTACTGATAAATTCCATTTCCGTCATTGGTCTTTTAACTTTCGCATTTAAAGCAGAAAGGTGTTTCTCGTAATTTCACATAGAATCCAGTCCTTTATCCGGGAACATTATTAAAAAAAATTGAAATTTATTATGCCTATTTCGATTTACCTTGTCAGAACATAATTTCTTGAACGGCCAATCATTGAAAACGTTTTACTTAATTAAACAATATAATCTACTTTTAAAAAGGTTTTTATTAATGTTTGAAGAAAACATCTTAACAAAAAATGACAGATTTTGCAAACGTATGGATTAATCAAACAATTTAAACTGTTTTTTTTTTTAATATTTTTATTCAAGTTTGAAGAAAGCTTTCATAAAGTTAAAAAAGGTGAAAAAAAATCATCTCAACAAAAAAGTGGCAAATTGGAGATTAAAAAGGTTTTTATTTCGAAATTGCAGCCATTTACCAATATTTTTGAGTCTTCTATGGCCTATTTTTGAAAAAGTCGAAATTTAAAATTTCAGTTCCTTGCCCACGTATTTTTGTTGACACCAAAAACCTCATCTCGTTCAACCCTCATTGAAGCATCACGTGCTCGCGCAAGTTGAATTATATTTTTATTTATTTTAATTGTTTCATTGATTAGTCACTTTAGTATTGCAAATGATGCAAAAAACTTTGCCTCGCATTAATTATTTTTTTTTAAAAAAATTCACATTTCCTATTTATTCTATTTCATATAATCACGTGCTCAAAATGACATTTTTCTGGGTTTTATTTACTATAGTCATTAACTTATTTTTTTTAAAATCAGAGCTTTTGTAAAGGCAATGACGCGTTATTAAAAGCTAATTTTTTGAGACGCTCGTGTAGATAATAAAATTTTATTTTTCGTCTACAGATTTTTGTTGACGCCATAAAACCTCATCTCCAAAACAACATCCTATTCTGACATGATAATAACTAGTAATTTCTATCAAATACATTTTTTCAATTTATTACTTTTTTGTATTTGTTGATATACATTTATGCAAGTTGATTTGTATGTCAATTAGTAACAATATATATATAATCTTTATAATGAGATGCACCATTAATGCTAAGACACTCAAAGCATATATATTTTTTTAAAAAAATATGTAATATAGAAATGTCGCAAGTTGTTCTTTAGCTTGGAATTAGTTAAAAAATAAGAATAGAACATTAATTTTGGTTATAAATTATTTTAATTTCTTCAAAGCTTCAAATGAATGTTTCTTTGGTCAGAAATATTTTGCTAGTAATATCTTAAGTTATTCTGTTTGTAATGAGAAAATCTGTCTCGATATAACTTCTCTCTCTCTCTGCATGTGGGGGCGTTCTGAAGTCAAAATCATTTGACTTAGAATTCCCAGATAAAGCATGGAGATACATCAGATGATGAAATGTACTCCTCGTAAAAGTGTCTTTTAAAAAAATTGATTGGAGCTTTAAGTAATTAAAAATTAAATGATATTTTGAAGTTTTTCAGCAATGACTCCAAAAACTCTTAATACATAAAGCTGATTTTTATGTTAAAGTTTTTTTTAAAAAATTTCATTTTAAACTATAATTATTTTTTGACATGCACATTTTAATTGGCTTTTTCAAAACATTTTTTACATAATTTCCAACAATAGACTTTATTATTGTAACAAAATTCAAATTATATTTCACTGTTTAGTGAAATAGTATCGCCCTTGGCAACCAGCTGGTGATTGAGTTTACATTCGATTAACTCTCTTGTACATAACTTTATGTTCACGATACTTTAAATAAAATATTGTTTATATCGTGACAGGTATCAAAACCACGATATTAAAATAACCTTACACTTACTCTATTTATTGTATTTTTAACAGAATCAAATCCTGTACTCTGCAGATATTAATTTTAGTGAATTTTAGTACTGACCATTGCAGAGAAAAGTTGCTCGAAGTTTGCTAGTGGAGATAAAAAAGAGAGAGAGCTAATGAGATACTCAACCATTTTTTAACAGATTCATTGGGAAATTCCCAATTTTGAAAGTGAATTTAAAGAATTACTTGTGCAACAATTTAAAACAAATAAAGCTATTAATTTTAAAGAGCTTGGGAAAACCGGAATAATTGAGAAGCTAAAGTGCGGTTTGAGTTTATATTTAAATGATTAGAAAATAATTAATTTTAAAGAAGCGGTAATTTTGAACTTATTATGTACACATATATAAAACAGAAAGATAAATTTATTTATAACATTCCACTATCACAAGAATTTTCCCAAAATGAAAAATGATTTACTTACCCCATTAATAAGCAAAACACATAATCTTTAAAAATAATATTAGCTTAACTTCCGGAAAATTTGTCGTTTACATTTTTCAATACTAAATTTAAAAATAATTTGTAAATTTTGTTTTCTTTATGTATTAACTCAGAATCAATTTTTTTTCTGCTTTAATTTTCTGAGATGAATGCATAATAATCCAATAATGTTAACATAACTGATATAAGATATTTGCTTAGTTTGAAAAATAGCTAAGGAGTCTTAATCAAAGTGTAATGCCGGGATAGCCTGATTGGTTGGAAGTTGCATTCGCTTCTCTTGGGCTGCGAATTTGAACACGCCAGCCTAAGATTCTCTCTCTGTGTGTGGTGGCTGGTGCACGTTGAATCAGTCTTTTTCAAAAAATCCTCCGTGGAGAGAGTAAAACCACCTGGGGTACTGGGCCGGAGGTGATCGTTCTCTGTTTGAGATCTAAATAACGATCTGTGGATGAATGAATGAAATGTGTGAATGAAGTCCGCCCCGTAAAAAGGGTTATGTGCGAGCTAGAAGTCATATCTGCCCCTGGTCAGGGGTCCATATCTTCAGAAGCTACTGCACCCCTCCGTCCGTTGTAAAGTAGAACACAAGAACAGAAACAACAACAATTAATGTGTAAAAGCACTCGAGACTATCGAATCAATTTCCTACCAAAGGGAAAGAACATTGGGGAAAAAATACGGAATAGTAGGCATGATTTTCTGGTCAGACATTAAAACATATAAAGAATAAACTGAAATCTGCTATGCATATTTCAATGCATCATGTCAGAACATAATTTCTTGAATGGCCAAGCACCACGTGCTCGTGCGAGTTAAATTTGATTGACGAGATTTTGATCTTCGTCAGACGTGTCAATAAAAAGAAATCGAAGTTAAATAGGTCTTCAAACATGCGTCGGGAGAACGGGGTGATCAAGCCACTCGCTCACCAAGCTCAAACCATCGCGTCCTAAAACTCTTTCTCCTTTCCATTAATTCTATTTCAGTTTATTTCCTGTGCTTGTACCTTTTCATGTCACTTGTAGCTAAAAATGCAAGCACTATAAATGATTATTGCAGTGTCTTGTACCAGCCTATTAATTTGTACCATGAATTCAGAAACTTCCTGAAGTTAAATTTTTTGTTTATTTTCTGAATTTTAAGAATGGCATTTCGTTAGAAGCATCTGTTGTTGCTAAATCTTATTCCACCTCTGTGCCTATAATTGTGAGAATAGTCTGTTACTTAGTCTGTACGAATTTAATCCAGGTTTTAGTTTTTTGAGGTAGGATACTAATGTCTATCTCATCTTGCTCTTATATTTATAATTAAATATTTTTCTAATTAATAAATATTGTACCCTCAATATAGTTTCAGGCAGCTCCCCCCGCCTTAAAAAGTAAATTTTTAGTACAATGGAAATTATATCACCAAGTTTTGGGAAGCAACTAACTATTGATAAATTCCTAACTTAACTACATATACTTCAAATTTCTCTAACAGTTTACTAAAAATAAGTTTCTACGTAAAATGCAGTTTATAAAGTTTTTTTAAAGTATTTTGTCCATTTAAATACCATTTTCATTTAATTTACATGTTCTCGTCTAATTTTCCAGTCCAGATTAAATACTAAAAAATCTTAGTTTGTAATTGACAAGTTTGTAATTGAATTAAATACATTCAAAAGAGTATTCATAAATTATCTATAGATTTTATAATATTCTGTCAATAAATTAATTCACAGTGGGAAGTGAAAGTCGATTAATCAATAACTTCTAAAAACCACTCCTTTTAAAAACATCAGTCTTATTTTTGAAACATAATTTAGTTCTGATGCCATTCAAGTGAAATTTGTACAACAGGAAAAACATCAATGAGCTAATTAAAATTTAAATAAAAATTGAGTTATGGGAAGTTATTAATAAGAGAAATGATCTCTTTATCTTGATTTATTCCATTTTGGAAGCATCTTTCACCTTGTGATCTCATTAGACATATTCTACCATGCTTCACAAAATAAAGTGAAACGGAAATATGAAGAAAGGAGGAAAATATGGGGAAAGAAAAACAAAAGTTTGGATAAGGAACAAATATATTTTAAAAATATTCAGAAGACTGTCTTCGTCATAAATATGAAAAAGATGCTTAATGCCAATCCAATTGATGTAACATGCAAGAACAAGTTTTTATCTCATAAATAAGTATCCAACATTCCAATTATTTTTAACCGCTTGATAATTTCGCTTCATAAATAATAACAAATCTATAAATATTAAATACAATAAAAAGTGAAAGACGAAAAAAATTTAAGATTCAATTCATACCTAAACAACTTTTTTTAAAATTGCCTCGAAGTATAAAACAATTTACGTACCAACTTTCGCCAAACAATTATCAGAGAAAAGCATTCTTCCTAAAATAATATCGCTAAAAATATTTATTTTATCACTAAAAAATATTTTTTTCATCCTCATTTTAGGATTTAAGCAGAACTTTAATTCCATTTTTTTAATATTTTTTATTCGTTCAATTAAATTATCGTTTGCTGAAATTAATTGAAAACAGTTTTTTATGAGAAATATTTTAACGGCAACAGTGCGAATATAGAATTTATTTCTTTATTCTAATTTTTATTATAAATTCTGCAGACATTTTTTTAATGTAGAAATATCGCTACAAAGGAAGTAGAATCATTAATTTGCTTTTAAGAGTATAAATCCAAAATATAAATGCTTCTGATTACTGATATTAAATGGAAAAATTATTCGTAGCCTGACCTTTTTGTGCTTTATTGAAGATTACAATCAGCAAGTCCCATGAAATACTTTATATACAGCTGTGGCAATACAAGGTAAGCGTTTATATTTATATATTTTATGGAGTGATGCGATGGAATTTTATATTTATAGCTTGAAAATTTTATTTAAATTACTGTAGCTTTAATTGCTACTTTAATTAAAACGCCACAAGTGAAGCAATAGGTTTTAAAAATTTATTATTTAAGCAAGAAACGAAAAATAATTTTTTAGGCATTCGACTATTAGAATTTTTTAAAATTCGAATAGTTGTATGTCTGATAACTATTGAAATAAACTATTACATAAGCGTTCTCGAATGTGAATTTAAGAAAAGAAAATAATGATTTCGAGTCACTAGTTCGGAACTTGAACCATTGATAATATTTTAAATTCATCATTCTTTCTATTAGCTTCAATGCATTCTGTGTTTACGATTTGATATTACGTAATTTACAGAAAGAATTTTCGCCTACCTTTCCGGAAATTCTTTATAATAATAGATTCTTTGTCATTTTTTAAAGAAAGTTTTTTCTCGTCATAGATTTTACAAATGGTATGTCAACCTAAAAGCATTTTCATATTGAAATATTTGATTCAATAGAGTTGTCACTCGTGATGTCAGAGTTGCATAACAAACGCAATTTTCTATGTCGTATTGAATCTAAATTCATATAATATCATCTGTTGACCTGTTATGTATTTTTCTTTTTTTAAATATGTAAAATAAATTATAAAATTAAATTGATGATCTATAAATGATGCATATTGATGATAATAATATAAATGATGATAATTGATTATCTATAAATGATGATCTATAAATGATGCATAGGCATGAACTGATCACATTGAAGGCCTATCTTGTTTGTAGGTTAATAGGATAACTTGATAGGTTTCATTTTATTTTCAGGTAAAATATTTTATTTATTGTATTTTTTTAAAAAAAATTTAGTTGAATTTGTATTAAATTCTCAGAAATTGAGCATTTTTATTTTGTGGTATAGATTGCATACAGAAAATGTAATCGTCAACAAATTCAAACTTGAGATTTTGAAGGATCTCTCTGTTTCAAACCTTACTGAGTTTGAAAAAAAAAGCTTTCTTGGCATTACAAATGTCTGTCTGCGATCATGATAATTCAAAATTGCATTATGGTAGACGGATAAAATTCAGAATTGAAATTTTCAACAAATTTATATTTTCTCTTACAAATTTTGGACAAAAATAATCCGTTCAGAAGAAATCTGTCTACATGGCTGTTCGAATACAGAAGATTCGTTAACTGCACAATATACATACAACTACACAACATAAACAACACAACTCAATAACTACACAATAAAATAATAACTACACAGCATACACAATACAACTCGATAATTACACAACATACACAATACAACTCAATAACTACACAACATACTCAATACAACTCAATAACTATACAATGCAAGTCAATAACTATGCAATACAACTTAATAATTACATAACATACACAATACAATTCAATAACTACACAACTTAAAGGGCTGTAGAAATAAAATTTGATATTAAATTTTTAGAGTAGTTTTCAAACGGTTTTCGGTATATACTTTCAAATGCATGTAAATATAATAAGTATTAAACGCAACGACGTAAAGCAATAAAATTCGATACAGGATCTAGTGAAAACAGTTGCATCTCAAGTCAAAATTTATGTCGGTTAAAAAAAAGGTGCCATAAATGTATACTCGCTCAATATATTCAGTAAAAATGCTAGAATTGCGCCAACTATATTTATTAACTATTATTCGCCAATGACAGGTAATGCATGCGTACCCTTACCCAAGCTCCGACCTTTCAAGAGGGAGAAGGGAGAAATGACCTTAATTAAAGAGCATGCAAAAACGTTTTGAGGAGATTATTCTCGTTGGCTTCTTATTTCATTATATATCATTATCAAACTAAGTCACAGAAGTGGAACAGAGATTTACATTTTTTTAAACATTTAAAAAATCTTATATTTCCAATTTTCCCCCCTACTAAATGCTGATAACAAGAAACAAATTAACTCAATCTTCTAAGAAATTCAATGCAATATATGAAATGAAAATATGCATTTTTTAAAACGAAATTTATGAATTGTAATTTTAAAAATTGAATATTTTTTTTAAAAAAATGACACTTTATTCATTTGAAAGTATAAAATAAAAATAAAATACATTGGAACCTTGCATAGTGAGCATAATTCGTTCCCGAATCTTACTCGTTATACTTTGAAGAGAAACGATCCTCCCCCCCCCCCCCTAGAAATCCATGTAAAATAGAACAAGGCTTTCATTATGAAAAGATAGCGTAACGAATTTATAATAATGTAATCTATCATTCACAATGCATACTCTCTTTTGAAAGTAATCGTATAAAGACACTTGTATATGGCTACATTGCAAAATTTGGAAAAAATGGGACCAGCATTATTTTTAAATAAATTTATAGACGCATTACTAATGCCTGAGTAGAGTGACGCTTCTAAAATATCATACACTAATTTCACATATTTCCAGCATCTCTCTGATTTCTCTGGAAGGCTGTTGCTCGGCTGAGAATGTTATCTTTTCTTCTGAGCAAATCTTATCGGCAACTTTTCGCTTATGTTTTCATTGGTAGTTCTGTCTAATATGTTTCACTAGATCATTAGTGTCTTTGTTATACACCTCTATCCTCATAATCTTAACCATAGACAAAATCTCGTCTATTAAGCGATAACTTGATAAAACCCCTCCGAGTTGCGTTCGACAGTGTTGTCCAACGAAAACGTTTTCAATGTAGATATAAGGACTTTCTTCAAATAGAGCTCACGTGAATCCACGACGTTCACCATTTGACATCATGGCTCTTTGTCAATCATTCTTCTATACATCACTTGCTATACGAATCATTTTTTTTTACATTTTGTTTTTGTTCGTTATGCGGAGGGCTCTTTATGCGAGGTTTAATAGAATGTTGAAAGAAAAAGCAAAGTGTTTCCTGAAAACAATAGCAATTCTATTATCTTTAATGTAATAACATCTACAAGATAGAATTCAAAAATAAAAATTCAATGGTTTAGAGCAATTATGAGCAGTATAAGTCATCATGGTATGAAAGAATAGAGTAAGGCTTCGAAAAACCAAACAAAACTGTGTGCAAGCGAATTTGGCTTTCCAAAAATACACCTAAAAGATATAAAAATTTATTTTTTAAAAATGATAGAATCAAGTTTCGGAACTTCCCAGTTACCATTTCGCAGTTTATAAAACATAGTAAATCACTTTTCTATCATTTTTTGTTATAATGTCTAAAAAGAAAAAAAACTAATTCAAATTGTAATAATAGTAAAATTAAAATGCACTTAAAATCTATAACAAAAATTTAGCGCCAACATAGACATTATAAAAGTTACTTAAATTTCATTATAAGAACGAAAAATATTGTTGCCAATCATATCTAAAATTATTTTTATAAATTTAAAAATTATGGAATAATTTCAAAACGGCAAATTTTGTATTTCTGGAAAGACAATTTTTTAAAAAAATTCAAAGTGTGTAAAATGATGCTTATGCGATTATATTTTCGAAAGGTATTGTTGAAAAATATCGACAGTTTACTTAAACTTTAATTGTTTAAAATTTTCTAAAAATCAGTAAAAAATGCATACGTTTTCCTTCAAAATCGGTTTGAGTATAGATTGATCGTTCAATATCTAATGGCTACCCTATAAAGTGATAACAGACACACATGCATTCACATATTCACTTCTATTTTTATTTCTAAGAGCTTTTGGAAGCAATGTACAGGCACGAAAAAAAATTCAATTATTCGATTTTAAATATTTTGTTAAATTTCCAAAGTTTTATTTATTTATTTATTTTTGACTACAAATGATAAGCCCCTCTATGAAAATTTTTTTGTCAAAGGTATTGAAAATTTTAATGTAATGTACATTTGATATATTTTTTTACGGAAAAAGTAGATGTTAAATTAATTGAGATTAAATCTTGTTTTCTTTCTGGATATAAAATCACATTGTTTATGTGGCAGACGCAGTTAATCTTAGAATCAATTTAAAATGTCTTATTCCAACTGAAATTTGGTTTAGAAGAGAAATCTTCATTTAAAACCCTTGTCTTAAGTGATAGTCTAAAATGATCTGCATAAAGCATTAATCTTAAAAACATGAATAACAAGTTAAACTAGTGATTACTACTTTGTTATTTATTTATTGGAACACTCGCAGAGACCTAGGATCAATTGGAAATCATCTTCTGTAAGGCGGAGAAATGATGAACCATTTATCGTCTTAAACCAGTCGAGTGTCCCACATAGATAACTTCATGGCCATGCTATTGGGTTCCCTCCAGCTATAATGTGTCAAATCTCGCTTTCATTTTCTTTGTCTAGATCATTGCACCAAAATAGTGTAACTTGGGGTTTCGAACAAGTGGAACACGTCGGCCCACACCTGTTATTTTTCGGCAATCTTCAAATTGCACCTGTCTTTGAAATATGGATTAACGCAAGGGTTAACATTAGATAAAGAAACTACTTAGGTTTTCGATATATTACATAGATAAAAAAAACTACTTAGGTTTTCAATATTTTTGTTCAAAGGTAAATTCAATTAAAATCGGGAAAACTTTCCAAAAGAAGCATTTTTTTTCTATTAAAAAAATGTCAAAAAATGAAATAAGCAATTTCTTACGAAAAAGAAAAGACTTACTTTAGCTAATACACCAAAAAGTACCAAAAAGCAGGTATTTAATGCCAAATGAAAGTAAAGGATAGAATTATAATATTTTTTCAAAGTATAAATGCTTAAAACAAAAAATATACATGTAAATTTGAACCACAAAAATTAGTACGCATTTATTATTTAATTATCTATACTTAATTAACTGAAGATGTTGTATTCATACGTTTGACAGAAATCAGATTTTGTAAATATCTGAAATTTAAAAACGCTCGTATTTTATAAGAAATCTGCTTTTTTTAGGGATAAAAAATATTTTAAGACTATTTTATTATTGGGACGATAACAACCTTTTAAGACATTTGTAACATAAATAACAGTTTTATTTCAGAGAAAACAACACTATTTTTAAACAATGAACAGGAAATTAATCATACTTATTTAATAATTTTCTTGCCTACAGGATTTTCATTCAAGAATTGACAAAAAATATAAGTTTTATGAATTTGGATTCGATTCTTAAAGGCAATTAGTAAAATCAAGTTTTTGTCAAAGAGAACGACAAATTATTTTTGGTTAGTTTCTAATTAGTTGGAGGTTTAAGTAAAAAAAATTAAATACATAAGCTCTTATTTTTATGTTTTTAATTCGTTTTATAAAATAAGGTAATTGATATAAATATTGCGTGATAATGTTAAGCTTATATTAGTAAACTTCTGTAGAAATTTTGGTACCTTATGCATGCTTAGCTGAGGAAATGAAAAGTTCATTAAGTTATGCCACAGCATAGAAATGCATTACATTGTCTGTAAAATTACAATTTACCATTTGCAACGATTGAATTATTTTATTTTGTTGTAAGGTTTCTACAAAGAAAAACAATATCTGAAAAAAATTAACATAAATAACTATCTTAAATTAAAAATCAGTCTCCAGAATGCAATTGCAATTATAAATCTTCAGATATGGCATGAATTTTTTTCTTTTACTGTAAGTCACATTTTGTTTTTTGCGATTTTTAATTTAATATGAAACTACGAATCAAAACAGTGTGGTTGAAAGTAAGCAGTAACTCGGAAATCCATATTTTTATTCGTTTTGAAATTAATATTCATTAATTATAATTTTTAAAAATGGAGTAAAAAATATATTATCCTCAATATCATGAACTTGAACAAAAAATTTTTAAAAAATCTAAACTTTTATTTATATTCTTAAGAAATGGATTTAAAAAATATATAATCCTCAAGATCATGAAATTGAGATAAAATTCTTTAAATGTAAATAAAAATGAATTCATTTTAAGATCTGTCTACTTTTCCCTTTTCTTTTCCTATTGAAGATTTTATTTTGATGCACATTTATATACATGGTTCTAGTCTTTATTGATTTCTTTGATTTCGGGACAAGACAAAGAAGATATTCATTTTAACTGTCGTTAAACTAACCAATGTATTATAACTTACTATTTTCATCTGATGATATCTTTTTATACCCATAAACTCAATTAAATTAAAATATTAAATACTATTTATCTTAATTTTAAAAAATAATTGCTTCAATTTTCATAAAATATCAACATTGATACCTAAAATGAAGAAATAATTTACAACATTATAAAAAAAAGAAAAAGAAAAAAGCCAGCACTAGAAATTTTTTCGAACATAATTCTTTTATACAAAACACCTTCTGCTCTCCGGGAGGGGGGGATATTACAAGTTCGTTAATTAAAAGCGAATTTTTCAATAGCATTGTTCTTGCCTCTTTAGTGGATCATGTTACCTTCACACCAAAAGTCTGACAATCTTCCTAAGTGATGGGCTGTTCCGTAACTGGTGAAGGCTCTTTGGAATTAAATTCAGTTTCCCTCTTCCTTCTGTCATGATGACAGTCATCAGGTCTGAAACGGTGAGTAGTTGGTTCAAGGAGGCATCTTTTGTGATATAAATGAAGATTCTTAACTATAATTCTTCCCACAATTATGTCCTTTTATAATATAATTCTTTCCCTTCTATAATATAATTCGTCCCTCAATTATGAGGATGAGAAGTTGATACATAAATAAGTAGATTCTTACTTCCTTGAAAAGTAGAATAAAAATATGGGGTTTTGTTGACTATTTTCGATGAGGAATTCATGGGCAGTTTAGTGCATGGATCAGTGATAAACATTTTGTACCGATCACAATTTGTAGTCTTAGGAAAGGTAAATATGGGAATTTTTAATGGAATGGATTTTTATCTCTTCACAAGCGTCGCTTAGTTTATCAGTGGAGTTTCAAAACACTGTTAAAAATTCTCTGTTGAGGATTACCTGTTTTACTCCCTCTCCATAACACCTAAAATTCTATTGAGTGAGAAAAATATGTAAAAGAAGTCGTCAAATGAAATTTAATCGAGTGTTAAACTAATCTTAATGAATAAACACTATGACTTGCCAATGAAAATTGATATTCATATCTTCTAAGATTATTTTTTCCACAAAAAGGATTTTTGAATAATCTTAAAATCCCAAAAATTATCTCTTTAATTACAACAATTTTTCTGCACATTTTTTAAAAATATAGTTTAGTACACTGCTTTTTTATAATGTCATGGTGAAAATGATACTCATTCATTAAAGCATTTAATTGCAAGCTTCTGCAAATGTTGAAATTAAGATTTAAAAAATTGCTTTCTTTTACCTTAATTTAGAAATAAGATTTTCACTTTCTTTTTTTTATTTCGTTGCATATATATCTTTTATTTATACCCACATTAATTAATAATTGACCTGATCAATTAATGTCTTTTATTCGTATATAATAACAATATAAAATTTAAAAAAGATTCAACAGCATAGAGTGTCAATAATTTTGGAGAACAAGCTAGTCGCCAAAAGCAGATTGTATAAAATGGAAACATGTTACTAGAATCAATAGGGCATTTAATAATTTTAGATTGATATCCGAGTTCAGACCTGAATGGTGAAATCTTATGCTTATATCTGCATTCTCAACCACATGCACCCAACTGGCATTGAAATGTTGTGGACGGTTCCAATAAATTTCAATATTTTGTTAAAATAGCTTATTTTACCGTGTACATTTTAAGGCCAATTTCCTTCTGCATAACTTCATTCCAATTAGGTTCTGTTCTATAAAGCTAATTCCCTGGGAAAAAACTGGTTTGAAAGAACCTGATTTCTATTTTTTCATATTTAACATTGCTAAATTAATCACTCAGAAAATCTTCTGGGCCAAGATTGTGTTCGATAATGAGACCCATATTCATAAATCAATCCATCTCTGTTTTAACAGTTTCTAGCAAAGAGTAACAGCATGGTTTCCAGAACTTTTTGAATTAAGTTCGGTGAAGCTCCATATCGCTATCCACTTAATGCTACACAATTTCTAGAATACTTCAAAAGTAAATGAGGTTTTTCAAAAATAAGAGAATTTTCTCCTTGGCAAGTATCTCTAATGCGAAAATAAATCTAATGGTAAGGAATTTATCTAATAGAATATGTACAAATTGTCCATAATTAAACTACCCTACTTAAAAGCGGTCTACAGGCGAAACTATTGTTCAGAAAGTTATGAAATTTTGTATATAACATAATAAAGGGATAGGAATTTGTTTGAGGGAATAATAATAAATAATAATTCAATATTCCACCAGCAGGGGCATTCAGCATATTTTTGACAAGTTTAATTACAACAAAACAGGTTCAACATGACGGCCATCATTTTCCACTACCATCTGGAATCGTAAGATAGCATGTTCCACAATTGACAGTAGTGTATTCTGGAAAATAGTAAGAACATTCTGTGAGATACTGCTTTTTAAATCAGGCAAAGTTTTTGGATTATCACATCTTACCAGGTGTTTAAATGTTACCAAATCCAAAAGTTACATGGATTTAGGCCTCGCAACCGGGGAGGCCACAGATCACGAAATAGTAACGTTCTTCTGTAAACGTCTGCCTCTGGTGGCGAGATTTTGAACTACTTTTTTATTCGTTCAAACAAATTTCCGTCCCTTTATTATGCCCTATACAAAATTTCATAACTTTCTGAACAATAGTTTCGCTTGTAGACAGCTTTAAAGTAGGGTCTTTTAATTATAGACACCCTGTACAAAAAAGATTCGTACAAGATTCGAAAGCATTTTGATCTAACTAATCAATTTCACATCTTATTTCTAAAAGTTAGTCAATATAGTCCACTAAATCAAGAAATAATTGAGATTTTGCTTTCTGTAATTTGTACAATAAAGAAAAAGGAAAAGCAAATATGATGCGATACTTTTAAGTCAATGACAAAATTCTCTATAATACACTGTGTGTGATAAACTTAAATCTCTGAAAATAATTTAAAATTCAATATACTATAAATGGCAAAAAGTTAGAAACATTTGTATTTTTGAATTAAGTTGAAAAATATTAATTTCCTGATGATAAATAAGAGCAGGTGTTTTTATTTTCAGTTTAATTCAGTCCTAATTACAATTTAATTCAGTTTAATTCAGTACTAATTACAATTTAATTCAGTTTAATTCAGTACTAATTACAATTTAATTCTGTTTATTTCTGCCTTAACTTTTTCCAATATTTATATGCCCATACAAGAAAGAATATATATGAAAAGAGAAGATAAAAGCGAATTCTAATCAGAAAATTTATCTGAGTTTTGGAAACCAATTACAAAGTCAAACAAAACTATATAATGAATAAAACTCATAAAAGTGAAGGCTTTTTTACACACAATTTAATGTTCATAGGCTCTAAAGAAACTTGTTTAGTAATTAACTAAAACCTTCCTGTTAAAAGGCCACTGTCACGTTAGTGCTCATTAAGAAAATTTCTTTGAAAACCTTCCATCCGGAGAGGAGATATCTCACATGCTCTTACGAGGAAAAACAATAGTAAGGAAATAAGACACTCCACAGCTTTCGCGAGTCTTTGAATGCACCAAAAAACAACTAATCTCTCGCTCACATTTTCATGCTTGGCTGCAAGCCGAGTGGACTTAAAAGAATTTTTTAAGATGTAGGATATTATTTTAGAAAAGGATACAGTTTTGTCGGCGTAATCCTCAGAAATGTGCTTCCACGGTTTTAAGTCTTTCAGATATATTTAAGTATTATACAGTTTCACATCCTGCTCAGAGTGGTATCAAAGACAATTTCAATCAGACTATTTCTTAGTAAACTCGGAAGTTTACAAGAAAATAACAGTATTAAAAAAGGCTCTGCTACAGAAGATGTTACGAACTAAAATGCATGTTACACTTTAAAAATGTGTCGTCCGTACATATTGAATGATGAAGGAGACAATTGAAATATATATATATATATACACACTCAGAAAGAGATAGTGATACAGAAAGAGAGAGGCGAAGAGAGATTTATTAAAAACAATACAAAAAATAATATAGTACTAAATTAATAATAAATAATAATAAAAAAATAAAAAAATACAAAACAAAAGAAATCTACGATCGTAAGTTTCAAGTTATGTGAGAACATTATTATTGTTTATTATTTGCCTTAATTAGTTTACGCCATTAAGTGGTTTAAACCTAAAGCAAAAAGCAATGCTGATAAAAGCAGTTTCCTTTTTAAAACGCATCTACTTTCTGAGTAGCATAGATAATAATAATGCGATACTTGTCAAATCAGTTAAAAATATAAATGTGATTAACAGATGTTGATAAATATTGCCATTTATGCTCATTGCCTACGCGATTTTGAGCTTCAGTTATTCGTTACTTTCAATTATTTAATATTCTCTAACAAAAACAACGTCATTTTTTCACATGATATAAGCACAGTAAATGATATTGAATAAATAAAGCAATAAATGAATGTAATAAATGTTATTTTTAAAAATATGCTGTTTCAACCAAAAAAATTTATAAGTGTTGCTCTTTTAACACGATACTGTAGAAACTAAATTAAACACCACTTTTTGTTCAGTTTAATAATATTTGTATTACGTACTGTTTTCTCATGCAAAATTTATTATCATGTCAGAACATGATGCTGTTTTGGGGATGAGGTTTTTGACGTCAACAAAAATCCGAAGGCGAAAAAATAACAATTTTAATCTGTAGGCGAAAAATAAAAATTTTAATCCGTAGTCTAAAAATAAAAATTTTATTATTTGTACGAGCATCTCAAAAAATCAGCTTTTAATAACGTGATGCCATCTCATTTACAAAGCCTCTAATCTAAAATATAAGTTAATATGACTACAGCAAATAAAACCTAGAAAAATGTCATTTTGTGCACGCGATTATATGAAATGAACTAAATAGGAAATGGGATATTTTTTAACAATAGATGCGATACAAAGTTTTTTAGATCGTTTGCAATACTAAAGTGACTCATTCAATGAAACAATTAAAATGAATAAAAATATAATTCAACTTGCACGAGCACGTGGTGCTTGGCTTTTCAAGAAATGATGTTCCGACATGATACATTGAAATATGCATAACAGATTTCAATTTTATCCTTCATTTTTTAATAACTTTGAAACAAGCAATAACAGATAATAACCCTTTCTTTTAATTTAACTTTCGTTAATTCATTACCGAATCGTATCATTGAACACAAATCACGAAAAAGTAATGAAGGATATCCTTGGCTTCTCGTTAATCTATTTTTAACACAGATCTAAAAGAACAATATTAATTTTCAACTACTCTAATGACATTTGTAATTCTTATACTAACATAGCATTGTATATATCTACTTCAGTAATAATGGAATGTATTTAAAGGGTTTTAGACATTTCTTCTCCAATCTATCTCATAATATTAATATTGCGTAATCAAGTAGCGAATTTTATTGGCCAACTTAAATTAGACTTTATAATCGATTTTTACAACAATTTTAATTTTTGAAGGATGCAGAAGTAGGGTAAAGTTGTGTGTTTTTAATGAAACCAAAACTGACTTCCAATAGCTTGAATAAAAATAAAAAAGCATAAAATACATAACCATTTGTTCTTCTGATTTTTTCCCAACCCATTCATTTCGTGAATATCAAACATAAGGTTTGGCATATTTAACAAATTAAACAATCTGTAATAAATGGCCGATCATTCTTTTCTTATACTAATTTTAATTGCTTCTTTACCAAGCTCTAGTTAACACTTGCTAAAAGCTTTCAAATACTTGGTGTGAAAAATTACTAAGAGCATTTATCCATTACCGATGAAGCGAAAAACTTTCATTCTTTTAAGAGATTCTTTTAACTCACTGACACCAAACTGGTTAGCATATTTTTGATCACGATCATTTCTCTGTTCGAAACGCTAGCCACTTACAATTTCCCAGTTGGGCGAGTTGCAACGGTTTATGCTTGGTAAGACTTGTTGATTACTTGCTCTTCATGCACGATAATTTGTGTCTGATGAAAACAAAATTATTCACCAATGAAGAACTGAAAAGTCATGCAATCCTCTATTAATTGTTTATTTTCCTTGAGAGGCGAAAGAGCGGAAACACATCAAAAAAATTAGTTGCGAAATTGAATGATTGGCGTCATAGACCACAGCTAAGGAAAAAGATTAATTTAAAACCAGATAAATAAAGAGAAAATATTTTTTAAATATGAAAACCTTAGTATTTTTTATTTCATTGTTTGTGAAAAGAATTTCATAAATTTTAATTCAAATCTTAGATGTTTACAGTAAACAATTTGAAATTTAAAAAAAGGATATTACACTATTTATAAAGAGATTATATAAACTTTACTTTGATTTAATTTGTGAATATGATCATATATGAACGGCAATCAAATCATTTGTAATTTTCTTTTGTTGAATCAAAGTTAATTTATAAGAGTAATGCAGTGTGTTAAAGAATTCTTAAAACATTGAAAAATAAATAGAACAAGAAATTGTTATTGTTATTTTTTTCAATTCAAAGAAAACTCTCCGTACTTCAATGCGCCTGTTATCACAATTTCATGAAGACTTGAATGTTTATTACAGTTCATTTTTAGAAATACATATAATGCACAATCGAAGTTTTTTTATATCAATAGTATCAAAATAATAACTTTTTAGTTATATTTAAAGAACAAAGAAATATTGTAAAGTGCTAAATCATGCAAATATGTTGAAAATTTCAACACAAAGACGTTATTCTTTGGTTCTTCTACGAATAATAAATACGTTAAGTTGCAATTGGATGAATTATTATTCAGCCAGCACCAATCATTTATTTCCCTATATTCTTGACGAATGCTACATATTCTGGCCATCAAATGCTTCACAACATTTAAATATCACTAATATTTATTTTAGAATTTTCAATATATTCTGATGCTGTTTTTTATGGCACTTAACAAGCTCACTGAGGTAGTCAGCGATTTAAGCCTGAGTGTCTCTTGTTTTGTAGTAGAACTAACTAGGGTCAAGAGTACGACTTTTGCTACTCACTCATCACATTTTCTTGCACAAACCCTTTTTACAAGAGGGGGGCAAATTCACACACCTTACAGATAGAGCACAGAAGAACAACCATGCCCGAAGCGGGACTCGAACCTGGGAAGCCCAGATAACAGGGAAGACACACCACCCACATGCCTCATCATTACAATTAAAAAAAGTAATTAATGTTGTTTTGATCTTAGATGAATTTATTTCCCTTTTTTTTCTAAGGTGGATGGAGGCTTGCATTCAGCCTTTTTGACTCCCATTTTACGTTTTTCGCTTTGTTTTAGAATAACAGTAAAAAGAACGTATTTCATCATTTGTAAAAATCGTTTTAGAAACTTAGAGCGACTAAATCGACATCGTTGCAATACATAATTTCTATTAACTTCTGTACATTATTAAATGAGCGTGAACAATTTTAATGCAGATCTTTGTTTTTCCCTAAATCTACAAAGTATAATATTCGAATTGTTTTGTAATGGTCACTTAAACGATCTTCCAATATTTTCAGTGACACATTTTTTGCTATAAAATTTCTCACTTACACAATAATGTTAAGGGACATAGATAAACCTAGCTTTCCGGTAGGCAAATCTTCATCTATCACATCTCTTTTTTACAAAGATTTGCGCAACAAGAAAGAATTTTATCTATCAAAAAAGACACGCTGTAAATTTGTTTAATTAATAACTACATTTCCGATGCACTCTTTCCAAGTTCAACCTTAAATTTAATTACAATTGTTTGTTTCATTTTTATAATACGATATGAAACATATTTACCTTCTCTAATAAATGATCTAGACTTTGATGAGTTAATTAATGAAAGGTTAAAATTAGAATTTTAGACAGTATTGACAAAGATCGAGAGCTATCATGTATATTAATAGCATTGTTGTCAAGACATATTTTAGGCCCAGTTTTAGGACGAGTTTTAAAAAAAAATTTATATGTTAAAATATCTACTTTAAAATTCAATCTTATCAAAAATATAATTTTAAATTATCTAAATTTTACTTATAATATAACATGTGCTTAAAATCTACAGTTTTCGAAAAGATCTTGACGAAAAATTTCCTTTTTTTTGAGCAATAATTTTACATTTAAAATACAAAAGATACAAAAAAATGAAGAAATGATTTGTTTTCATTTGAAGAATTAGTAAAAAAAATAGTTGTTTTGAATTTTAAGTCAAAAATAAATTTAAAAAATAAAATAGTCTTTTGGGAGTTTTTTTTACTAATTCCGCATGAAATTTTTAATTCATTTGCACTATTACTATTTTTTCCCCTTTTCCTAGTAATTCGATAAAAAAATTTCTCATCTTGACTTGATTTTGATCAAAGTTACAAATAAAATCGCCTTCCCTTCTCACCAAAACAATTTCTGCATGAATTAAGCAATAACTTATTTACTGTAGTTTCATCCTGAATAAAAAGCCAGAGGACATTGTTGCGAAATGTTCTCTTTTTACTGGAAAATGAGGAAATTCTTTTAGTTTTCTGATTAAAAATAAAATTAATTAAACAATTTCTATGAAATTTTTCAATAAATGTTCAATAAATGTTTTCAATAAATGAATCCTAAAGTGTGAAAAATGTGACAAAACTATTTAGCAATGAAAATACTCATCAACAGAAAAAAAATAATGCTTTTTTCTGTAGTTTAAAATGCTAATTTTTACATTAAAATGCTGAAGAAGAATTCTCTAATTGAACGCAGTTACATAATTAAAAATCTACTCTAATAAGAGCATTTTGCAATAGGTCTGTTTTTACTGGAAAATGTTACAGTGAGAATTCTAATGTTGTATTTTTTTTTCAAGATTTCTTCTACAAATTAAAGCTGGTTTGCAATCCGCGTTAGAAACTACACATCCTTAGTTAAATTCTAAAATGGTGAATTGATTACATAAAGGCGTTTTTATTTTTATTGCAAACTAGAAAATGTCTGATTTTCTCATGATGAAAAGCGAGCCAATATTAAATTAATTTTGAGCATTACAAATATAATAATAATAATTTATATAAGTAAAAAATAATTTACTCTTATGAGAGATGACTATAGCAATGAAGCAATAATATGTATTATTTTAATAAAAAATTAGATAATTATGTTAAATGTTTCCATCTTTATTTAAATTGCAATATTGTGTTTATTTCCCTATTAAAAAATCCTTTTTTACAACATATTTTTCCGTTAGCTGACTGTAATTTTTCACCTGATTTTAATACTAATTGATCGACTGCATTTTAATATGAAAAAAGTTTCTTACACACACCGTTCTATTTTTTTTGAGCTTGTGAAGCCTGTGAAATTGTCTAAATTATGAATGGAAATAACTCATTTAAGTAGAGTGTCTCCAGAATTTTTTCTTCTTCTTTATGCTGTGCATGAATGAGAAGGACAGGCAATCATAACAGACATAATTAAAAGCAAATATATTTTAACAAAGTTAATAAATTTAAAAAATTAATCTAAAATAAAACATTAAGTGCTAAAATAAAATGTGAAACTCAATTGACCAGCTTATTAAAAGAAATACCTCATAATGTACATCGCCTAGAATTGCACAAAATACCTAAACCCGCCATTAATAAATGGTTACTCCCAAAATCTTTCCTTAAGAAAAATAACATTAAGTGCTATATCATTAAGTTCAGTAAAATAGGCCGAAATTCTATTCAAATATAACATTTTTTTGAAAATGAGATGACAACATTTCTTTTTCGTAGCAAAATTGAGCTCATCTAAACATTATTCAATTAAAGAAATTAATCAGAACATTGTAAAAGGTGATCCTTTGCAACCAACAAGTTAGTGTTCACACTTTTCTCGGAAAAAAAGTGATCAGTATATAATAGATTGTTTAAAGTCATCAGCTTTTGATTTCACTAGCTCAATATTGGAAATCTATCGACATGGTGCGGAAATATTTCTCAAAACAAAAGATACTTTGTACAAATTGTGAACATAATGGTATATTAGCAAAAATGTGATATCATGAATGCTGAGAATAGCCTTAATTACGCCCATTATCCTTTAATAAGTATCCTTAGTATATTTTTTTTTCAATTCCTTGTATATAAATCTTCACTTTCAATTTTTTCTTTTTATCTATGACTATTTCTTTACACCGAAAAAGTGTTATATCAAAATAAGTTTTATACATATTTATAGATGAAATCTGGTCAAATCTTTTTGAATTTTTTATTATTTTTTAAGTAAAACCATTTTTTATTTCTCCTGTCTGCAGAATCCGTGTAGACTACGTAACCATTATGAGAACAATGATATTACCTTCAGCTTAAGCATGAATAGGAAAAAAGCCCATACATTTCCAAGAAAAGCGACGACTTGACAAGGTTGCAACTCTTACGGTTTTGTCTGTAAATCAATAATATTTTCAAATATTATTTTTAATTCATAAAATGCATCTGTTTTATTTAAACTTATCATCAGATTTTTTTAAAAAAAAATCTTTCCCTTCGGATCACGCGCGACAGACTTTAATAGAAAAAGAAATCGTCTTACCTCGTTTCCCTTTTGAAACTCATTCATACATATTTATACCTCGCGTCACCCAAAATAAATATCACGTTTTAGTGCTTAGATTTTTCTTTATTATTTTGAATTCTTCACCTCGGATAAATATGACAGATAATTTTGAATCATATTTGAACAAGGCAACAATACTCGTATTTTTTTTTCATCTGAAAACGATAATAGCTTGCTATTTACCAACACAACCAATGTCAGACAATAAATTGTCCTTTTCCTCTCTCAATTCTGCACGTACTTGGATATAGCACAAAGACTAGCTTGCTAAAAAAAGCATTAAATATATATTTTTTGATGGAGTTACCAGGAAAATCCATCAAAACATATATTTGTTATTATGTAAGATTCAAATAGAAGAAATTTTGAGGTAAGGAAACAAGAAACTCAAAAAAGAATAAAAAGAAATTTATTATGCATATTCCAATGTATCATGACAGAACATAATTTATTGAATGGCCGAGCACCACGTGCTCGTGAAAGTTCAATTATGTTTTTATTCATTTTGATCGTTTTATTGAATTAGTAACTTAAGCATTGCAAATGATCAAAAAAGCTTTGTCTTGCATTTATTGTTAAAAAAATATCACATTTCCTATGTATTTCATTTCATATAATAACGCTCTCAAAATGACGTTTTTCTAGGGTTTATTTGCTATAGTAATGAACTTTTTTTTTTAATCAGAGCTTTTGTAACTGCAATGACAACGTGTTATCAAAAGGTGATTTATTGAGATGCATGTGCAGATATTATTTTTTTAAAATATTTTTCGCCTAAGGGTTTTTTTCCGCTTACGGATTTTAGTTGATGCCAAAAACCTCATCCCTAAAACAACATCATGTTCTGACCCGATGGTAAAAGACAAATATATGAACAGCAGCCTAATTAAACTTCGGTATAATAAAGCGTGAAAAGAAATTGCTTATTTCATTTGCTTGAATCTAGTTAAGAAATTGGATGTTTTTCTCTGGAAATTATTTTATCAATATTTTCTTCAAATATTGTGTTTTTGGTTTGGTCTGTATTATTATTATTTACTTTTTAATAATTCGAAAATATTCATCTTAGTTTCAAATGAAATATTTTTTCTACTGTCAGATTCATAAAATTAATCTAAAGCAATAAAATTAAATTAAAATACTTAGGTACTGAAAAAAATATAGGGTAAATAGTGTTTATATTTTAAAAGTAAGGCATTAAAAGCTTTGACAAAATAAAAAAATGTATAAATTTCATAGTTTATTTTACTTTATAAAAATATTTTCAATGCATTTTTAATAATCTATGTCTTTTATTTCTCATTTAATCCTACTCATAATTATCTCATGATTTGCTACTTTATTACGAACATTTTCTCGTGCAATCAAATTTCTCTTTGTGTTATTTTTATACTTATAATTTCTATTTAAAAAGTTACTAAGTAATTTAATTTTTATAACAGACTAATATTATCCCTACAGTTCTTCACAAATTGTAATGGTTTAAAGTCATAAAATTTTATATTTTTAAGAGCAATGTTATTTAATTTCTAAGGTAAAGTGTAGTATAATTTGTAAACATATATGGATTTTAAATAGTAATTTGTTTGTAGTAGTTAAATAAAAAAAGACTAAACTTTCTTTTATGCAAGATTTTACTTTAAATGGATAAATTATCTGTTAAGCCCAATTTTAAAGACAGAGAAAACAAGTTAAACTAGATTATGTTTGTTATTGCCTATTTGACCTCTCTTCCTTCTCTATTATTTTCTTTTTATTTTCTGTTTTTTTTCCTACTCTCTATCTAATCTTATTCAAATTATTGTTTCAAATCTATAAACATTAAATTGATGAATAAAGTTTCATATTCAAGATATATTACGACAATTTGAAAGTAATGTGTTATTTTTACAGATGATTACACAAAATTCTCGGATTTTCTTTTGAATGTGACAATTATAATAGAAAAAAAACACATTATCTAAAGAATTATTAAGATGGAAAGAGTTGAAAACTCTTATCGAAAAGTATTCAAAAATAAATTTCTATGAATTTAAGAAAGGTTTTTTTCCCACCATCTGGTATTAAATTAGGTCTTATAAACAGTTTTATAAGATTTTGTTTTCAAAAAAATGTTTCAAATGTTTCTGGAAACAATTTCTGAGTTTTTCTAAAGTAAAGTTGAAGGCATTTATATATGCAGGAAAAGAAATCAATAAGAAAAATAAAGAAAGACATTTTTATCAAATCGAGGAAGAAATTGTGAGAAAAGATGAGAATAAGAAAGATATTATTCTTCAAAGAAACGATCTATCGTAGAAGAGATAAAAGATAATTGTAAAATATAAGAGTAAATTATGAGTTTTAAAATTCTTTATCATCTTTCTCATACTGATTTGGATTAATCTTCCTTTAATTTAAGATGCATTTGCATTCAACTAACAGCAAGGTAAAAGCAGTTTTTCAAAATGTAAAGGAAATAGAAAAGCAATAACAAAGAGGATGATATAGTAGCATTATAAACAGATGTCAAATATTAGATGTCACAAAAAAATCTGATGTAAAGAATAAAGAGAAGTTTCGAGAAGAATTTTTTATTATAAGAACTTGTGACCTTTCCATAATGGTATATCGTTAAATTATGAAAGGACTACTACATAAATATAAGCAATGCATCCATTATGCAATTAAATAAAAATGGAAATGATAAAATAATATTTTGAATTAAGCGGTTTTCTATGCAAAAATGAAATCATTTTGTGAAGTAAACTTGTAAAAAAATGGGTTGTAATGTATAATATAGAAAAAAATTAGTAATCAAAACCAAATCATTTCTAAAAAAATCATTTTGTTGATCTGTATTGCCTTTTTTAAAAATAAAATAGTGATTGTTCATCACGTTTATCGTTCTGCGCAACACTTACAGCTTTAAAATATATTATTTTCTAATAATAAAGGGAAATTATTCATAAAATCATAAAAAGTGAATTTTTTATAATTAAAATACGGCATAAATAAAATAGGATTTTTTTTTACATTTTCTGATTCCTGAATTTGTTATTTTTACGGTAGAAAGCATGTTTTGAAATTATTTAAAATATTTCGAAATAAAGCTTTGTTTACAGAACAAGTGTGATGAACAATCACTATTTCATTTTTAAAAAAGTCAATACAGATCAACAAAATGATATTTTTTAGAAATGGTTTGGTTTTGATTACTGATTTTTTTTCTATGTTATACATTACAATCCATTTTTTTTACAATTTAAGTTTACTTCACAAAATGATTTCAATTTTGCATAGGAAACCGCTTAATTCAAAATATTATTTTATCATTTCCTTTTTTATTTCATCGCATGATGGATGCATTGCTTATATTTATGTAGTAGTTCTTTCATAATTTAAATGATATACCTTTATGGAAAGGTCACAAGTTCTTATAATAAAAAAAATTCTTCTCAAAACTTCTCTTTCTTCTTTTCATCAGTTTTTTTTTTTGTAATATCTAATATTTTACACCTGTTTATCATGCTACTATTTCATCTGTTTTGTTATTGCTTTCTATTTTCTTTACATTTTGAAAAACTTCTTTTACCTTGCTGTTAGTTGAATGCAAATGCATCTTAAATTAAATATTGTTCTGCGCAACACTTTCAGCTTCAAAATACGTTACTATTTTCTAATAATAAAGGAAAATTATTCCTAAAACCATAAAAAAGTGAATTTTTTATAATTAAAATACGGCATAAATAAAATAAAAAAATTTTACATTGTTTTCAAATTCTTAAATTTAGAATTTTGACGTTAGAAAGCATGTTTTGAAGTTATATAAAATATTTTGCAATAAAAGCTTTGTTTGGTGTGATACTCAATTTAAAAGAAATGCATCATTTTTGAATCGTATTTCATGATTCATGTTATAAAGTTGCTTCATGCCTAATTGACGTTTATTATGTTTAAGATTTGATTCCCTGTCAACAAATGAAATGAATGACCTCAGCGTTCATTTAAAAATAATGATGATGGCAGAGAACTTACTGCATGAGCGGCACCGTAATGTCGATATTTTACAGGAAGTTTAGGACGAGCTATCGGACCTGCGCGATCGGTCTTTATAGCTGGGTGATTCATATCAGGTCAGCATTTCTTTGTGAGTTTTGTGGGCAATGCACTCATTCATAAATCATAGCAGCAGTCTAAAATATGATAGGATGATACCTTCACCAGAGTATTTTTTTTAAAAAAAAACAGGAATCAATTTCCTGTATGCGATTTGGAACAAGTTTAAAACGAATTACGCCTTTCGAATTTCCATTTTGAGTGTTCTAAACAATGTAGCTTAATTTCATATTTATTTATTTGTACTACAAACTACATAATTATTTGATATTAATGGAAAGTTATGCTCCCAAAATTAACTCGAGATAAAAGATACTCAAGAAGAAAGATTTCAAATAGTTATAAAATTTCTAATATATTCTACAATATGCAAAATTGCGGGGTTAGATTTTCCGAAGTAAGCAGTTTTTAATATTATTCCTATAAAAATTTAGAATTTATTGTTGCTTTAAAGAAAAAAATTTAGAATTTATTTACCTGTTTTTTTAATGAATTTTATTTTAAGCAAACAAAATATTTAATTTCTCTAATAAATAAATTGATAATATTAAACAAATTTAGAAAAGATAGTAGATCAAAAATAAGAATGAAATTAAATTTCATGTGTAATCGTTGAAATTGTCAAGGAAGACAATGTGTAATATCATGAGCATAAATATTAAATTTTCACAACAATTATCAAAGAATAAGTACTAAGATAACAAGAAGAGAAAAACAATTAATCTAATAAGACATTAAAATACAAACTTTTTTTCATTTAAAAGAAAAATTAATTTTTAAAGAAGAATTTATATAAATTGGTGACAGTTACGATGAAAACAAGCAAATAAATGAGATGTATTTATTTTTTTAAGAATTGATTTTTTGGATAATACTTGCTAAAGATATTTGAAAAGTAAAATTTGGTTAGAAATTAGAAATTTTTATTAAGACATGATTAATGTTTCAAATAATCTTTGGAAAGAAATAAAATAAATATCTTTATTTCTAGTTATTCAATAAAATGTTTACAAATATTTTAGTTAAAAAATACTCATGTTCTAATTTGTATCATTTGATTATCACAAAAATTCAGATAAAAAGAAACATTTCATGCTTGAATGGTAGGGGATATATTTTAGAAAAAAAATCTCTGCAGCTTAAAAGAAATCTTTACTGCAATCGAAGTTGATAAATTACTTGAGAATATTTACGAAAATAGTAGCTACATTTTATATCCGAATATAAAAATAAAAGATATCGACCAAACTCATTAGAATTTTTCCTTTTGACTCATTTATCATTTTGTATAAGTATTTGAATCATAAAAACTTACAAAAAGCTGCCTTTTGTGGGAATTTATTCTTTTCAGCATTTTTTAAGCTTTTCCCCATTTTATGGATGAAAGTGATTTAAATTTTCTTATTTGTTTAATGGAAACTTTTGGAATTTGGTACACTGTAATATAAACTTTTAAGATTATTTAGAACTTTCGTTTTTTCCCTGTTATTTAGGTCCCATACCACTTTTACCTCTACCAAACCATTTTTTCCGTGGATAACCTTCTCATTTCAAATGTCTTTAAACCTACTTACTTATCTTAAAATGTCTACCTCGTAATATCCGGGAAGAATTTAAATAAGAATATAATGCTACTACATCTCTTCGGGATCAAATTTGTCAGTAAAAAGAAGAAAAAAAACGTTGTTTTATATAAATAAAATATGGAACAAGTTCTAAGACTTCTGAAAGCTCATTAATAATTTTACCCTGCAAGGCTTATATACTTAGAATTTAAGAATGATTCTTTTTCACCTGCTAAATTAATCATATTTTCAATATGATGTTGACTATAAAATTGTATCGAAAATAAAAGTTGGTTTTGAATATTATAAATTTATATTTTAGTTATAATTTCTTTCATATTTATTAAAGTGAAACAATTGCTGCTTCCAAAAATTCTCTGAATTCCTCATAAAATTTCTATAAATTACTGTAAATAAAAAAGATAAAATATCTAACAAATGTTTCCATGAAACGACAGTTGTGGTTTTCTTCGTTTATTTATTATACAATATACCAAGAATGAATCAACCAGCCATAGTATCTTTATAACAAATTGAATTTTTATATTTTTCTTCATTAAATTTGATGCGAAAATAGAGAAGATTCTGCGTAAAAAATACTTCATGTATCTGGCATAACAAACACATCATTTTTAAAATATAAAAGGTTTGATTTGAGAGCATCGGCAGGTTTCATTATTTATGTAATTTATATTTGAAATAAAGATTTTATCGGCGATTTTATTTTTGAAATCATGCCAAAATTTATATAAATGTTAAAATAGTAATATTTTGAGGGAAAGGAGCAAACAACATGCTTTAAATGACAAAGAAAAGTCGTTTAAAATGTTAATGTATATATAAAATTATCTCTCTTTCAGTGTTCAAAACAGAGCATTTAGACATCCATTAGACCCATTTCCAGTAATTAGAAATTTTAGTGCTTATAATTAATAATCGGTGTAATATGAAGCCTAGAAGTCTTATGAAAAAGAAACAAAATATAATTTTTACCAAAAAGTACAATTGGAGTGTTTTATCGAATTTCTCTTATACCAGCACAATATGGAACTTCTTATCTTACATAACAAAAGTGAATATGGGTTTTAGATGTTTTTTTCTGTTTATTTAACTTAATCCTTTATCTACTGACGGTACCTATAAGTACCATTTAAATCTGGATTACATTTTCGTAATATGACTATTTTTGCCGATGGTATTCTAAAAAAAACACGGAGAATGTAACCCAGATAGCAAGAAGTTAATATAAGCTAAAAGTAGGGATGAAAAATATTTAATTAATAATTAAAATGATTAAGATATTTTTATTAATTAAAATTTTTCTCTTTAGTTCTCTGGAATTATTTTGTAAAGAAACGTAACTACTGGTGCAAAAATGAAGGAAATTTCAGTAAATAAAGGGTTAAATTTGATAAATTTATACAATTTTGATGTCAATACTGCATAACAAAATTAATTTATGCAAAGCACTGCGTTTTTAATTAATTTTTAAACTTATTTACGTTTCTAATGATAAAAATACTAAAAAATTTTCAGCTATTAGTTATTAGCATTTTTGAGTTATTGTATGCTTTTTTAAATATCGACGAACGACACACAGATTTCTTGCAGGTGGATTTCCTTTAAAATTTTACCGAAATTTGCACTTTTGGTGAAAAAGGCGCACGCCAAATTTTACTTTTCTCGCTAATTGCATTTTTGAGCTATTCATACTTAAAGATATAATCAAAATATGAGAACGAGGTTTGAAATTTGATTACTAATCAAGATCTCGAAATCACAATTTTCGATTTAAAAAAATAATAATACTTATTTCTGTATACTAAAAGAACAACAAAAAAATAACGTGAAAGAAAGTGGTAACATAAAGAGCAATCTGTAAAAATAAGGTGCAATACTTCTTTCATTCTTTTCGATACTAAAGACACACAGAAAAAATAATTACTTATTTAAATTCCTTTAGATGGAACATTTTTACTTTTTTTATTTCCTCGAGGAGTTAAAATAAAAGTTCTGGTATGAACATCACTGTTTGAGATTACACTAGCTATTATATTTTTCTCGATAAAAATTCTACAGATTTTTTTTAAAATTCAAATGCTTAATTTCATTTAAATATTTATTCGTCATTTGACATATTTCGGTTGAAAACTTATTAAGCATTCATTTATTGTGAATTATTTATCAGACATTTACTATTAATATTTAAATTATAAAATGAAATGTAAAAATAGTAATTCAAGGAAAGATTTATTATTTTTGGAAAGTTATAAAAGATTGAATTATTAAAAAAAACTTCTTATTTTTCTTTTATGTCTTTGATGGATGAATGCATTGGATGAAATATTTAGCTTAATTTGCAAATCAAGAACAAAATATTTATATTTTGATCTTCATTTTTTTTATAAAATCTATCAATAGATTAGGACGAAAATATTAATAATTTCAATGAACTATATTAGCTTCCAATTACTAGTAATAAGCATAATACATAGTTTATCAATTTTTAAAATACCAAAATGATTATGAAATATCAATATATATGCTTAAATAATGTATAGTATCTTAATGAAAGGGAAATATGGTAGATGATGGGTTTTCCTTCTAATATACAACTGAATTTCAGTCTGAATTCACTTTAGTTCAATTTCAAATTAAGAAGGAAAAAAAATATTTTCTTTAATGCAGAAATTTGATTAAATATCAAGAAATTCAAAAAAATATCAAGCAATAAAAACTGTTAATAATATCTAAATGAGAAATCGCTTAAGAATTTTAATTAAAAATATTAGAATAGTATTTTGTCGAGTGATTAAAGTAGAATTAATTGAAAAGTTTTACAAATACTAAAATTATCAATTAATAATGTTTCATTTTTTATTTATTTAACTTTATTTTTATTTATTTAGACTGCGATGAATTATTACAGCATAGAATTTCCCAGATTATGCAGTTGTGTGCCAAGAATATATATAACAAAAGAAAAACTTTTCAATAACTTCAAATCACACATCACTTATTCTTTTGCTAATCTTTTGATATCAAAAGGTGCTAACCTGAAAGAACTTTAAACCTCGAGTTCTTCCTTTTCTTAAAACGATAATTAACAGTTTGTTCAGGAAATGGCAAGAAAATGATCAGAGCATGTAAAAAGATAAGATTTAATAACTTCCCTTTATTTCAATCTAAACACGATTTCTTTGCTACTTTAATTTGACTCAGATCATTCCAAACTCTACTAGAAATTTTCAAAGGAAACTTATTCGGTTTTCAGAAAATCACAATACAAAAATGTCATTTAAACGGTCACCTTTTTTTTAATTAAAATCCACTCTAAATGTTTGTTTCTATAAATAGAATGGGGGTAATTCCGCGTTCGATGGATATGCTCTGTTAAAATATCCATAACTTTCATAAGATTTATGATACATGAACTATTTTGTTTGTTACATTTATCACCTTTTAGACGAGCAGCGAAAGTTTATTTTAATACATATTAAAATTTTAAAATATTAGGATTCTTACAATTTGATTTAAATAATTTTTTAAATAAATGCTTTAATTCGTATAAAAGCCTGCACTAATGCATTTCATGCTTTTTAAAGAAATAAATGCTGCATATTTTCAGAGAAGTGTAAATAATACTTATTACTCACCTATTTTGAAAAAGAAGTGAAAAAAATTCTTCATTATAAAGGAATTCTGTAAATTCTACTATTTGTGTATCATAATTTAGGAAAAATTATAAAATAATAAACAATTTTAATTTGAAATCAAATGTTTGTAAGCAATACTATTAGAAATTATACTTAACAAAGCAACAACAAGATTTCTTAAAGAAAAATTTAAATTAGGAAAATGATATACTGTTCTTCTAATTCAGAAAAAAAAAATTTCTTGTTGCAATTATTTCTTTCAAAACAAGAACTTTTATGCAGTTATAATTAATAAGATTTGCAAAATTGATATCAATTTTTGTATATGACATTAAATATCAAGTTTTGAAAGAGAAAAAAAAAATGTATTGCTATTTTCTTGTAATGTTAAATTTGTATGCTTATTTCTTTTTGTAATAAATCTTTGAAAACACTCCCTTTATAAATTTAAAAATAAAAAACATGCAATATAAATAATAATTTCTAACTTTTTAACAAACCCAATCAGAATCATAGAATGAATTGCATGCTTAGAAAATATTCAATTCATACTGCATCAGTTTTTTCTTTCATCATTCATAAATTGAACTAAAAGGATTTTTAATTAATATATTATCTTTTATTTGTTTTATTTGGGGCTTTTTCAATACTTGTTAAAAGATTGGACATTTTTATGCATGTTTTTGATTTGAAGATAAAAAATTTCAATAAAGTAGTCATTATATTTTTTTATTCAATTTAGACTTTCAATTTATATTTTTTGCACCAAAAAATAACAGTCTAACTTTTCAATTATTTTTCAAATTAATCTTTAATTACACATATTTAAAAACATTTCTTATTAATTTTATTAAAAAATTAAAAAATGCTGGATAAATTTATTAAAAATTTATTTTAAGTAATTATCAATTTTATAATAAAATATTCCTTAAATTCAGAACACATTGTTTACATACTTCCTATTCATTAACCTTTTTATTTGTGAAAATGTAAACGAAATATTTCTGCAAAAGTTAAAATAAGAAGAAAAAATAAAGTATTAAAAATTATAAAATTTAAAAAACTTTGATAAATATTAAATTTTGAATTTTTTGTATTATCTAAAGAATACCCTTCATAAAGTAATAACAGAAAAATGTTAATTGCAATTATTTACTGCCAATAAAGTAATAACGTAAAAATATTAATTGTAATTATTTTCAGCCAATAAAATAATAACATAATAATATTAATCATATTTGTCAGTTGCAAACTTTACAGAAGACATTAGTTTGCTATCATAATCTGAATTGCAGTGGATATGTTTACTTATCATTAATAATAATAAAACACAAAATATTTTATGCATAAATACCAATAAAACAAGCTCCACAGCGATAAAATTGTTTGTTTCTTTTTTTAAAAAAATGTTGAGTAGTATGCAACACATTGTTATAGCTATTACGTAAGAATTTATTCGACCTTAGCCGCAGTTTCTCACCCGTTGCAGTGGCAGGGTTAAAATCATCCATTCCCTCCGAGTTTTATTATAATTTAATGCTAAAATTTTCTCGGAGGAAGGAAGGAGCTGTTGCTATTACGCTTATCCGTACCTCAGGTGAGATGTAAAGCGAAGCAATTTATTTTCTGTAACTCCACCAAAAGCAGAACCGAAACAATTAAGAAAAACAATATGTTAAGAGCCAATTGTTCAAGGGACAGTGAGGAACAAATGAATAACTCAGAATCCAAAAGAAACCACGTAACGTCTGATATGCAGTCTGCACTTTTGCATTAGCATTATCGCAGTTTTTATATAATACATCTGTCTATCATCTGAAAAATCTAGAATTATGTTAGTTTAGAAATATCAATATTTCGTGTAAATATGAAAAAAGTGTGATTTTTTAAAAAGAGAAGTATGTAAATATTAAATCTCATCGTATTGATTCGTTTGCGAGAAGATTTACAAAACTAAATATTTATCTGTTGGCATTCTTTTTTTCTGTTTGAAATATATTCGCATTTCTTTTAATGCATCCCCATTCGTTGTCAATTTACATAATGAAAATTATCAATAATGTAGATATGTGTACTTAAATATGTGTAATTTTAGAAATATCAAATTAAATCATTACAGAATTTTTAAAAAATATCTTGTATTTTTTTAATAAAACCAGAAATGAATAGTAGTAATAAAATTAATAATGTGAAAATGTAACTCGTCAATTGGGGTATTAAGAATCTGAAATGCAATTTAAGATTTGTTCTGATCAAGATACAAAATTGATAATACAAAGATTTCGCATTTAATTTCTCGTCAATTTTTTTATAAATTTATTTGCTAAACAAACTTTTAGGCAAATTAATCATAAACCAAATATCTTCGAAATCAATATAAATGTATAACTTCATACCCATTTTTTGTTTCAATCGTATACAATTCTGTATACCTTGACAGAATAAAAAAATGGGTACATATATTCTTTCTACTGCCTTATTAAAAAAAGAAATGGGTATAGAATTATTTTGAATGACATTTTATTGTCATAATTTAGGAATGTATCGTACAAAACTTATTTCAATGTCGTCTTGAAATTCCAAAAAATAATTTTTCGTTGAAATACATTTTATTTCTGTACGACTATTTCTCTAATTTTAATCAATTTTTCAGAATCAATTTAAACTCAATTTATAACAAGTTCATTTTTTCGTTGAAATATTTAATTTACTATTTTCACTCTATCTTCTCTTTCTTTTGCTGATTTATAGGTTAAGTTTTTTATCCTCTCACATTTTTATTTTTGCTTTTATTTCTTGTTAATTTTAATATACTTACGAAGTAAGTGACTTGAAAATATTGTTAACTTTAATTCAAATTCAACTTCAGGGCTCTAAAGCATCTTAATTAAAACGAGAAGTCCAAATCATGATGAATTTACTTGAGCAATCGGACAATGATGAGCTGTATTCAAAAGAAATTACTGAAAATTTACGGGTTTTATGAAAAATTTTATTTATGAAACAGTTTTTTATGGGAAAAAACCCACAAGTTTATATATTAATCCCTTTCCTTGAAACTAAGAAAATAAAATTATCTGCCTAAGCGTGATGAATAAAATTATCTGCCTGAGCGTAAATTACTTTTTTTGCTAGTTTTTAAAGGGTCGTTTTTTATATGAATTTAGAAATAAAAGTACACTTTCTTAAAAAAAAAGATATGTTATGAAAATCTTTTCCAGAAGTTTGTACAGAATGTGTCTAATAATACAAATACTTTAAAAATGAAGGTGTATTTAATTTCTACAAAAATATACTATATAAATTTTTTCACATTTAGCAGCAAAATTTAATAAAGCTAAAGTACAATTATTTGCGCCATTTTTAAACTGGAAAACTGAGCAACTCCATATATCTTAAACTCTTAACTACAAAAATAAAACCAAGATTGCATAAAGTAGTTTTTATATTATAAAAAAATAAAGTGTTAGATATGTTTCCTTCACATTTTGAACACAGTTATTATGTAGCTAGGATTTAAAGGATGATTTCACTGACGGTTTCATAATAATTAATTAGTTATTTTTATTTAAAAATCAGGATGGGAAATTGAAATATAATTTTACAATTAGCAATATCTTTTTCATTGATTAAAAAAATAGAAAAGTTTTAGGTTGGCTTATTTATTTACCTCTCAGTTCCAATTTTAAATGTTTAGTTCACTTTTTGGAATATTCTTTAAAATATAATTAATCAGGAAATAAAGCAGTTTTTTTTATATTTTTTAAAAATTATTTGGTGCAATCCATAATTTATCAAGAGCTTGCAGGATTTAATTTTTTTAGCTGATTTTCTCCTTTTAATTAGAAACAAAACTATCGACAGTTGGATCTTTTTTAAAATGATATTTTATTTTATGGTATTTTTATCACATTTAATTATTATAATTAAATAAAATTTCATTTTTATGTTTTATCTAAATAACAATTAAAATACAATGATACTATTTGTGATCCCTTTTGAAAGAATTATAAATAGTTAGAATACCAAAAATCAATGATCGTGTCAGTTAATTGATGATATCGTTATTTTTAGAAAAATATCACTTCCTCTCTATAAACAGAAACACAAAAACAAAACAAAAAACAATACTTAAATGTATGCGCTGGACTGAAATGAGAACAAAAAACAGCTCATTTTCTCATTTTAATTAAAAATAATACTACCGACAATTAGATCTTTTTAAAGTGATGTTTTATTTTACGGTATTTTTAACACATTTATATTATTATAATTAATTATAATTTCATCTTTAATGTTTTATCTAAATAACATTTAAAATACAAGAATATTATTTGTGATCTCAATCCCCTCTGAAAGAATTATAAATAATTAGAATACCGAAAATCGATGATCGTGTCAGTTAATTGAAGATATCGTTATTTTTAGAAAAATATCACTTCCTCTTCTTAAATAGAAACATAAAAGCAAAAAACGCTTATCTCTATGAGTTGGATGGAACTCAGAAATATTGACAAGGGGATGATTAAAACTGATACATAAACGTGATGGAAAATTTTGAATTCAGAATATTAGATTTAACAAAGAACGGATGCTTAGAATTCCATTTCTAATTTTTTTTTTCTAGATTGGGTTATCAAGGTGCTTATTTCAATTAAACTGACTGCATAGAAAGAAGATTAATATCAGATTATCTTCATATTTTGAATTATGTTCATCCAAACTGCTTGTCAATTTTTTAAAAAAATACCATAAGAGACTAAATCTTTTTATCGCTTAAATTAAAATTGCTGTCTGTAATAAAATAAAATCTATATGCGCTAAATATACCACAATAAGTCTTCAGAATCTTCTTTATTATATTCGGAAAGAGCATACTTAATGCAGATGTGTTTGTATTTGCCGAATAATATTAAAACATTTAAAAAAATTAGGAAAAAATGTTCCTTTACAAATTGTTTTAAATAAGGATTTCATCATTGCCTTTTTTCGCTTGCATTTAAAATTTAGTTGATCTACTACTTAAATTTTTATTTTAATCCTTGCTGTAAATATTTTAACAGACTTGGAACTAGCGGTTCACGAATTTTAAAAAAATACAGTCTAAAGCTTGAAAATGGCGATTACTCATTTCAGGAGTCAGGAAACGTTTTGCGATATTTTACTTCTGAGAATGCTATCTATTGCAAATAAATCACAAAACGGAAGCTTTCAGTCACGTCGTAGTACTTTGTACTCACGTCGCAAAACATTTCATTTGAGACTTCTGTATGGGTTTGTTATGGAATTATTCGAAAATTATTTACTTTTCTACTTGTGCAACTCATCAATATGGCGATGCTTTAGTTAGTCATAAAGAAATTCGTGATGGCTTACGCCTCCTCCTTTCAGAATACTGTGTATCTTACCGCATCTAAAGAATGAATCTCTTGAATGACTTTTAATCGAGTCAATAAAAAAGAAATAAAAATTTGAATATGCGCTTCAAATATAAATATAAGACGTCTTTTGCTTTTCTTCAGTATCCAACTTTTTTTTTGTTTAAGCCAGACTTTTTCATTTGATGCAGCAAAAGATTTTTTAACGTTACTTTCCATTTATTATAATATTAACATTTTGAGCCTTGATAAATAAGAAATGTCATACATGCATGTAACTTAATATTACATTTATTATTAATGAGGATAGCTATTAATAATTTAATTATATGTTAAATTTCGAATATAACATTCACCTTGAAACATCTGTTTGTAGAATCAAAGTTTGATTGCCTAAATTTTAATTTTATTGAGGTTGCTATATATTATGTAGAAATGGGAATATCGGTTATGTAATCAATTAAAAATAATTAAAATTATTTAGTAATTTTTGTCTTTATCAAATAAATAATTCTGCATCATATGATGGGAAATCCACACGAGCGAACTCTGTATTTAATTAAATGTTAGTACAGAATACTGAGTAATTGAACTTTAAAATTTAAAATAGTTTTACCATACAATTACACTTAATTCGATGCATTTTTTTAAACATTTATAAATCACATGAAAACTAAAAATTTGCAAGGAATTGAAATTAACTGACGAATATTTACCGTATTTTTAAAATATTAATTGTATATCATGTTTTATGAAAATGTCCATGAACAATAAATTGGAATTTATTTGACGAAATTCTCCGCATAAATTTGAAACAAAAAAATTAATTTTCTAAATTTTAGAAATAAAGTAAAATTTTAAAAAATGTGTATCATAATAATATTATATTTAAAATCTCAGATAAGATTACGCCAAGAAATTACAACAAACAAATTTACCGAACAAATTTTCTCTTAAATCTTAAATCAGAATAAAAATATATTTTCCACACAAAATGATTTGACTTATTTATTTACATAGTTAATAATAAGCATTATTGAAAGGAAATGAAGTTGTTTAAAAGTCAGAACTGTCGTTTTATTTTTTAAATATTTAGATTTCATATCAAATAAAAAAAACGTATTTTTTTATAGATAAAAAAATAACCTTAAATTTCAATCTGTTTATATTTAAAATAATTACATAAGTCAGATCCAAATAATTAGTGAAACCAAACGAGAAATATTCAATTCCCGGAAGCAGTCCTCAGCAACAGTGCATCCCTTTCCGAGAATATGAATCGAGTTTTTATAAAAAACGAATGCCACAAAGAAAGAAAGAAACAAAAAAAAAAACACTCTTTGAAAGGAATAATTTCGAATTAACATGTACAGCAAAACAAACAAGCGAGCATTCATCTGGTAGCACATAGCGCGCGTAGCTTCACGTACGCTCAAGCCCCGAATACTCAAAATTCAGAACATTAAAAGTGGGGAGAATCTTCAAGTTACGCGTTGGAGGTGGCATTGGCCAACACCGCAATAGTCTCGAAACAGGTGATTTACGTTTGTACACACCCGGCCCGTAATTAGGGGAAATTGTCAAAATCATTGGCCTGCATTCGCAGCTACTATCATTGGCTGGAGCAAAGGTATATAAAAGAGAACCGCTATCCCTCGGAGGAGAACAGTTTCATTCGCAGGAGCATTTGGAAGGAAAAGTAGAACGGTGTTAGATATGATGTTCTCCGTAGTACTCGTTTTCTGCATTGGAGGAGCTTTGGCTGCCCCACCGACCACTAGTCAACCAACAGTGTCAGAGGCACCCCTCGAACCTCAGGTTGATTACCCAGCACCAGTAAGTTAGAATATTTTTCACAAATATACTGCTCTGATGTAACTTAAATGTTATACATGGATACAAATTTTTGTTATTAATATCGCTGGGAAAGTTCGTAATATTTTTTATATTTTTTAGGAATAACATAATTTTATTTAGACAATGAATGCGTTTAAATCAATTTTTATTTATTTCGTATTTAACTATGTTATTAATTTTCAGAGAGAGGGATATATATATAACATTAAATTATAATTTATTAAGAACCTTTCTTTATTCTGCAGTCTTTATTCTTGTTATCTTATGAAATTTATGAATGAATATTCATTTAAAATAATATCTTAAATACCAACCAATAAATATTTTTTTCGAATTTAACTATGCTATTAAGTTTGAGAGAGAGGGATATATATATAACATCAAATAATAATTAATTAAGAACCTTTCTTTATTCTGAAGTTTTTATTCTTGTTATCTTATGAAATTTATGAATGAATATTCATTTTAAACAATATCTTAAATATCAACCAATAGATACTATTTAAACATTAAATGTAATAAAAAAATTATAGAATTATATTTCATCAAATTCGGAAAGGTATATCAGTGAATGTCAGTATATTTAAGCATTGTGAAAAAATTGATTGGAAATGTTTTAGTCGATAAAACAGTTGAAATAGACTATTTTTTAAAAAATTAACAATAATTCATCTATTGCTGCTATCCTTTAATTAATTTTCTAAAAGATGAATTAACTGGAAATTCAAAAATATATTAGAGGTTCAATATATAAAAATATTTAGAAAATTTTATATGTAATGATTGTATAGAGCATGCTTCAGAAAACATTTTTTCATAAGGAATATATGTGAACTAGAATTGAATGGGGATTGTGAGAGTATTGGATAACAATGTTTAACTTGTTAAATTTTTTTAATACAAAACAAATTATTATTATAAAGCAATATTAATTCAAAGCAATGCTGTTTTTAGATAACGGTTTAATATATTTGTTTCATTATAAAAATTAAAATTTACGATTAATTTTCATTATAATTTTTGTTTCTGGAATAAATTATATTACTAACAAATAATAATTATAAAATATGAAAATACAATTTAAAAAATTTAAAAAATCATATGTTCAGTAATCTTGTTTAGTGAAATGAATCCTTTTTCATTTATTTTAGTGTATTCTTTGAAATAAAAAAACCTTTCTTTTTAAAAATTTAAAATAAGGAATTAAACTCTTAATGAATATGATAAAAATCTTTATTTTTACATAGCTTTTAATTTTAAAGTCATTCATTCATGTGTTATAAATGAATGTATAATCATAAGTGAATTAAACTTAATTTAGGTGTAAGTTTTCTTGTATTAATATATATTTACGGTTTTGTTTTGAAATTATAAAAATTTATTACAGTTTCTCACTTTTCCTTCAAAACTTTATTTACAAATACTTTTTCTATTTATAGTCATCTTTTTTCTTAATAATTGTCATTTTTTTTAACATTTCCCACGACCTGCATTCCAATCCCTTATATTCTTTCATAAATCTTTATACAATCAACATACAAAAAAAAAATCTCTAAAAACTAACTGCTCTTTTTACTAGCTCACCTCATTTCAAATAAAATTTCACTTTCTATCAAAAAATTGCATCAGATAAATTTTATTTAAAACAAGTAAAACAAAATACTATTTTATCGGATGATCATCACCAGAACTTAGAATCAATCTGAAAATGGAATATCCGATAACTTTTCCCACCTATTCTCACATGTGCTAAAAGATATATCAAACAAACACTGGAAAAGAATAGGTTGTTCATCAGACTAACGAAGAAAACCCACAGTTCAGTTGACAGTGGGAGAGAGAAAACAAGGACAGCCACTGAAGCACGTCGTCGTGAGCCGACAATGAGAGAACCGATGTCACCGATTAAGTTCAATGGCCACTCACCTACGCTCTAATTGAGGCATCAACTGGACGTGGAAAATAGCGTGTTTACTTTTATCTAATTCCAAATCACAAACGGACAGACTTTTGATGAATGGTTGATTATGGCATTTTAAAAGTGCAGCGAATTATTTTTATCTGTAATAAATGAACGAATTGTCATAAACCACTTTTGAAACTCATGTTTCTGGAGCATTCTGTTAAGAATAAGTTGGAAAAAGAATTTCATTCTACTTATTCTTGTATGGAAGAAAAAAACTCTTATTATCATGATTCCTTTTATCTTTTTAGTTGACCAGATCTTAAATATTTTTTTAATTTTAAAAGTCTTCTGAATCATTTATTAATTTGGAAAATTTCAAATTACTTTTCAAATCGTTTGGACATGAGATCTAGTTACGTTATCTAATTAACAGATTTTTGGGTTAATTAAAGTTAGACTGCAATTCAAAAGACATCCCAATTATTTTCTAAATAAATTATATGAAACTTTTTGAATATGTAATAATAAGTAATAACTTATTATTTACATAATGAAATTGTTCCTTTTGTATTAAATCATTTATAAATATCTCAAAAGTAAAATAATTTGTAAGCCAAGTTCCAATATGATTAGAAATTTTTAACTGCAAAGTCTGTAATAGCCTCCACGCCCTATGAAATAACTAGACTGAAGTTATTTAAATTAAGTTTGAATAAATGATAACTTATATCGGAGTTTTTCCTATTTTTCGCTTAAAAATTACCTTTATTTACTCTTTTTCTGAGCGTCGTTGTTTGTGAATTTTATGATGAATTATTAATCTATGATGGTGAATTTTATGATGAATTATTAATCTATGATGGTGAATTTTATGATGAATTATTAATCTATAATGGTGAATTTTATGACGAATTATTAATCTATGATGGTGAATTTTATGATGGTGAATTTTATGATTATTAATCTATTAAATACAATTTAGAAGTTTTTTTAATCAGCACATGGAGAAAAAAATTAATCTTTGATAACTGAAACATCACTAAATTTCAAATTTTCATTTAACAAAAACCTTTTTTAGTCAACATTTAAATAGATAAACTGGATAAATCTGAAGTGGATGAAATGCATGTAATATATACTACTTAGCTACAAATCTTTATTAAATTAGATAATCTAAGTAAATTTCATATAAAAAAGTCATGAAAAAGACATTTAAATTAATAAAATTTAAGATATAGGTTAAATAATAAAACAAAGCATCAGACAATTTTTAAAGTTTTGGGAACCGGAACATCCTACTCTTTATGAAACGTTTTGACGTTTTACACGCAGTCAATGACCGAATTTAAATATTACTGAAAAATTATTCAATCGTGCCTAATCTTTAGCAAGACATGTAATGAGAACACTGAAGACCTTGAAGATGGTACGTTGGTGGGGACGTTAGATAAAAAGTAGGGCGAAATTTAAGAATTCGGCCGTTCTAATAAATGCACGGGAGGGGAATGTCCCCAAAAACGTTTTTCCTGCCCAATGAGATGGCAAAATCCGGTTCTTCTACCCTCAAATAGGCAAATTTGAATAGAAAGCGAAGAACTTACTAAAGTCTCTTGGCCCAGTTTAAAGTAACCCACAGAATAAAACAAATAGTAAAAGTTATATTCCTTACATGTTCAACCGAGAAATAGGACGATGACGGCTTATTTAAGCTTAATCACCCAAATGAATTGGAAAATAGTACATTTAAAAAACAAACATTAAAATACGATTTGTATAGTCTAATATTATTTTGGAAAATTCGTCTGACATGTGTATTTTACATCCTGCTTTACATTTTTCATATTAAATGAAAAGTATTATTCATATTACAGAAAAGATCAAAGTGATATCCCAAATTTGAATATTCTAATTAGCAGAATATAATGTCTTAGTTATATCTTATTGTTTTATATAAAAAAACTAAGTAAACATTATAGATATTCCGGATTAAGGGAATGAAAAAACAATTGGCAGCAAAGGAAATTATCATATTAAATCGGTTTACTGAATTATGATTATTTATCATAGGTTCGACAAATTGAAACATGAAAAAAATTAAATATTGTTTAATCTATTTATTTCATAATTAGTTTTTATATTACATTAAATGAATTAGAACTTTTCTTCAAGTTATTAAAATTTAGATAAAATAAAATCAGGCTGAAGAAGAATAGTTGCATAAATATTGAAGGTTCTAAATTATGAATAAAACATCTAAAATTGTTTATTTCTTATCTACAGGATTTTAATAGTCATATATATATATATATATATATATATATATATATATATATATATATATATATATATATACATATATATAAATTTAACGGAATTTATGATTTAATTTAAAATAAAAGTGAGCTTATTTAAAATATATTTAGTCAGAGACTACTTTGGAAGTCGAAATAAAAAACCATTATCTAAAATTCATTAAATCTTTTTTTTCCATCAATGTCAGTGATTGAGAAAAAGAAAAAAAAAATTATTATGCCACACATAATAATTTTTTACTTATAAACGATTAGTATCTGTATCTGTCAGCTGAAATGACTTCTTAGATGCGTTTCCAGACTTAAAATAATAAACTATCACGAAATTCTAAAATCAAACATTGCATTTTGTGTGAGTTGGCATCGGAAGTAAAATTCCATTTCGCCAGACTTCGATGAAAATTTATTACGGCCCATAACTTCAACATAGCATTTGAAAGAGAATATGAAGATATTATAGCAATGAATTCTCTATCACTATTCTTTCGAAGCATTGTTTCGTAAAATTCAATAGAATCAACAATGGGTCTTTAAGAATATTACCTTCTCTTGCTTAAAGAGCAAAACCATATCATGGGATACTTTTTTTTGAAATTATTGTTTGAAAAACAATATGACCTCTTAGAATGCTGTTAGAACGTGACACTTCATTTTATTTATGTTGAGCATGACATACTAACTGAGAGAATCTATGACTATTCATTTAATTAGAACTCTGGAATGCATTTGTTTAAAAACGTGTATTTATTATAAATCACAAGAGTATGTGAAAGAACTATGTCAACACACACATTCTAACGAGAATAATTGAATATTTTATTACTCATTATTGTATATTATTTTAATACTGACTAAATTTTTATCAAGTTTTTAAAACTTCTTATAAAAATGTTCTGTTTATTGTTTTGTTTTGGGTGGAATGTTAACATCTCATAAAAGTTGATATTATTTAAATGATAAAAAGTTGATAAAAGTTGATATGGTTTAATAAAGCTGATAAATCATAAATGTTTTTGTTGTATGGAATTCAATACATTGAACTATAGACAAATTATTGTAAACAATTAATATAACTGCCTGAGTAAAATTGTATTGTAAATTAAGAACGAGTGTGTTACTATACGTATAACAGATTTAAAACGTATTCAGATGTGCATCCTTTATTTTCAATAAATGTACAGATATATTCAATGTAAATTAACATTTAATTTAACAAATTAATATTTGAATTAATTTAAGCTTATTGTACTGATAACAACCGATCTAACAAAGAATAACAAATATTTTTAAGAAATGCTTCAACGGTTTTATTTTTTTTCTATATTCTTCCATACTCTCTGCCAAATTTGAATTTATCCAAAATAAATTATTCATTTAAATATTTAAATTCATTTATATACAGTATAATGTTTGAGATATTGATTAAATGCCTTCAGATTTTTACATTGTTCTTACTTTCGATATGTTCTAAAATATATCTGCTGCTGAATGCTTCTCTTTCAAATATATATAAGTGGCGTTTAGTTTATAAAGAAAAAAAAATATTCTTTTAGAAGTTTCATTTTCATGTATTCAGAATCCTTTTGCTGAATTCTAGAAAAGCACTGAATATCATAATCGTTCTTCTGAGCTCAAGGTTGAGACAAAATAATGGAGATACTTATCAGAGTATATGATTTTATATCCGTTTTGCATCTTTAGCGAAGAACAATGGTTTAGAGAGGAACAACATTTGTTCTTCATGTTTTCCTGTTCATCGTCAGATTAGATTTTCGTGTTTTGTTACAGATAGGAAAAAGTATTATTTTTATGCAGCAGAATTAAGTCATTGAAAAATAAAAGGAAAAACAGAAGCAGGAGGAAGAGCAAAATTGGCGATTTCCCACATTTCCTGTTGTAACATGGATGTCAGACCTTCTCTTCTTTTGTCACAGCTGTATGGTTAACGACATTTAGTTTCTATGCAACATGTAGGTCAAAGATAATGGCACTTACCGCACTTTCAACTGGCACCAGCGGTACAATCAAGCTGTTTGTCTGCTTGCTCTTTATCTCTTTTAGATCCAAAAGTATAATATCTTTTAATTATTTCCTGTTCTTTTTTGCAAAAAAAAAATCAAATCTTTTATTCTAAATTTCTAGTTTTTGTAAAAAAAGAATTCCAAAAATAAATTCGAAACGGTCGAGCGAACCTTGTTCCTTTCTCAACAATGAGCGGATATCGCTTTTCCAGTCAGTGGAAAGGTACAACACAAATTTGTTTTCCTTCCTTCCCCCCCCCTTCTTCCTGGTGTTTTTCATGGTGATTTAACAGGAAATCAAGCGATTCCGATTACAGTTCTTCACCAGATATAAAAACAATTGATAAGCAATAAATTTAAAAAAATCGTTGATAGTTTTTTATTAATAATCACATGTTTAAAAAAATAAACGAGTGTTTACATCGTCAAAATAAAGTTGAAGTTGTATGAATTTATAATTGAGTTTATTTTAATGAATATTTTTTTAACAATTTTCTTTATAACATGAAATACCTTCTTTATAACCAATCTTTTTGTTATACATTCATTTTCTGGTGCTTCAACAAGTATTATGCTATTTTGATATTCTTTGGAAATAAGTCTTAAATTTTGGCTATTAAATTCATGAAGAACAAATAAACACTTGACTGAATAATATCTATCTTTTAAGAGAATATTTATTTCTCTGACTAATTTGTGTCAGTAAAAAAGTATTTTATCAATTTATTTTTTAAATAGAGGATATACAATTCTAGGCTTCTCAATAACACTGTTTTGTTTATATCCTATCAAAATGAATTTACATCTTTAGGTAATTAGTTTTATAATTAATTTATTTTAATGAATATTATTAGGTATTAGTTTTTGGAAAGTATACGTAGTTTAAAGAACAATAATTTCCATAATAAAATCAAAATACAAATAATCAAAGAAGTTGGAAAAAATTAATAATTTGCAAGACAACATTTAAAATTTAATACATCTTCCTTTAAGCGAAAATTGAACAAATAATTTTTGACAAAACCTTCATCAATACAAAAAAATGATGATTGTAGAATGTTATTAGCACTAACATGGAAGAAATATATTTGCCTCTTACTTATGTAGATCTTAATAATCATCAATTAATTTAACATTTGACTTTTTAAAAAAACTGTCTGGATATAACCAATATTATCAGAAAAGCATTTAATTTATAGAATTTATTGTTAATAAAAATCTTTTTAAATGTAAAAAGGAACAGCAGGAAGTAATTCGGCAGTAATAACTAGAATTCGGCTGCTGCAAATCCGGTTGATACTGCTTTGTTCAATGGTGGCGGGGTGGTCGGCTGTACATAAAAAAGTAATAACTAGAAAAAACTATTACGTAAGTTAAGCAATAAACTTTTAACACAGGTGCCCTCTAACAGGTGTGGTTGACCTTGATAAGAAATTTTCCGGGTTCGCCGGCCCATCCTTAGGAGGCACATCGAATTTGGAACGATGGAACAGATGTTGCCCTACTGACCCACACCGTTAGCTAGACAGTACAGCTTTTTTTTTTACCAATTCAATTTTCCTTCAGGTTGCCCTTGCAGAACAGTGAAAACAAACACAGTAATTACTATTGATTTCCTAATGGCTGAGGAAGTTTTTTTTTAGTCCCTTTGAGACATTAAACATGTCTGGAAAGAAAGTAAGAAAGTCACTTTTGTTCCGCTTTCAGAATGAGTGAGCTTTCGTTTCCTTTCCCTTTCAAGCTTCCTCTATTTTTTTCCATAACAGGCCAAAATTAGCTCAGAGAAAGGAATAATCTGAAGAAAAGAATTT
>JAOUZG010038069.1:3626904-3638114 GCA_026289955.1 Argiope argentata | reverse complement strand
ACATATTCTTTAGACATCCTTTGTTTCCATAAGTGAATCTATATATGCAAAAATCCATTGTTGGTTATATCTGAAGTGATCATAGACAAACTGGCTATTAAATCAGAACTATATTGGCTACTTCAATAAAGTCCCACATAAAAACAGAAACATTTCTGATAGATTATCAGATGAATAATCTAAAATTTCGATTCCTTCATGTTTTTGTTCGTTCTGCATCTTCAGCAAAGAACAGGAAAACTTAAATAAAAAAATATACATATGAAGGAATCCTCAAATTACTGATATCAAATGAAATATTATTTTATACATAAATTCGATTTTTTGATAATGAAAATCGAAACGATAGTTTAGTATTATTTAGAAATTGAAATCTTCTGTTTTCGAGTTTCTTATCTAAATTTAATCATTGAATGCTTACCACAAGAATTTTAAATTTCGATTTATTTAATCTTATTTATGTTTTATTACTTTTATAGCAAATCGATTGGGGAAAATGCCCTCAGCTGAAACCCACCGAAGCAGATAAGGTGATTATATCTTCTCTTTTTTCCTGAATACTTAAATCTTATTGTAAAATACTTACATTTTATTGTATTGTGAAATTATCCTGCCTAAAATATTTTTTGAAAATCAAAATTTCTATTGCATATAATTGAAAAAACATATATTAATACATATTCTACGAATACTATATTCAAAATAATAAATTATGATATTTTAATAGACATTTGCCTTTAAATTTGTTTAATTTCATTTTCTTTCTGATATTTCATTGCTTATTGTATTCTTACTAATAAATATTCACTTGATGTTAAAAGAAATTGTTAATGCATTTAAGAAACATTTTGAGATAGTACTCTAAATTTATAAGAATGCACATCCTTGTATCACAAGTTCATTTTTAATCAAGCTATACATAAATTATTTTTGAGAAAAGTCTTGTTAATACTTTAAAATAATAATTATTAATTTAAAAGAACATTTTTCACTCATTGTTTTATTTATGTGATTTAATTACTTTTGTCTGCAAAGATCAATCTGTACTTTCATATAAGTTTTCTTAAATTTTATCTATATAGCTTATAAAATTGATAATTTTTTTTAAAAAAATTGGAATTGAAACATAATATTAAGTTCTGTATATTTGTATAGGAACAAAAGCGAGTAGTCATTGAGAAGTGTTTGACTGAAAATCCACCTCCAGCAGTAGAAAGTCTTACAGATCATGTGAGTATTGATTTCGTTTTCAAGGAATATGAGATTAATTTCTTTCCATTTTTAATGTAGCCAAATATTAAAATTAATTTGTGAAAAATTCATTTTATATATTAGTATGAAATTATTTATTTTTAGCTGATTTATCAAGGATAATTAGTTCAATTTATTTTGTTTTACTTCTTTTAACTAAAGTACATTTTATTTCATTTCATATAATTTATAAGTGCATTTACATTTATTAATTATAAGTACATTTATTAGTTATAAGTAATTTAAAGTACATTTTCTTTCATTCATATAATGCTCTTTATATTCAAATTCTAACGTAGATTGATTTTGAAATAAAAATTCATTCTTTTTAGGTATATTTATCTATTAAATATGAAGAACATTCAATATTAATTTTTCAGTTCCATAAATTTTTTTAAAAAAATTATTGCTTTAAATAAAAAATTATTGCTTAAATTTAAAATGCCAAAGAATGATAATAACAAAATATAAAAATACAAATTAATGACAGTATAGATTTAGTTTAATAAAAATACTATTTAAAGGGTTTATAAGCTAAAAGAAATTCATTATTTAAAAGATTATTTGAATTTATTTATAAGTGTTTGAAAAGAATTTTCTCTTTCATGTTGATTATTTATTATTTTTGAATGATTCATAATATATGCTGAATACAAATCAAAAATAGTTTGATTAAAAAAATACTTTTAACCATCATTTTTGAATAGAAATTCAATGTTCTTTTATAATAAATTGTCATATGTTACTCAGCAAATCTTTATTTTATGTTAATTCTTATAATGTAATGAACGTAATCATTTCAATGCTCGTTATTTCAGAAACAAATTGATGAACATAGAGAAGTCGTCACTACTTGTGCATTGAAAACTGAAGGATGGGTAAGTTATTTGAAATATATCTTAATAAGAAGAATTAATTCTACATTTATATTGTTTTTATATCAGTGCTAAGTATTGACACTCTTAATTGAAATCTACAAAAACTAATCACATATTGCTTAATATTTGACAAACTATTTTAAAGTATAAGAACTAGAAAATTAATCAGTCATTAATTATCAATATATAACATTTTATATAAAGTGATTGAGTATTATATGAAATTTTTATTTTAATAAGGATTTTTATCTATAAGATAAAAGTTATATTAAATGATATTTATATTGGGGCTTTTGTTGTTCCAAAACAACAGTTCCATTATATTTTAAAGTATAATTCCATTATTTCTTTAATTTTCTTATTTTCAATTATTTGAAGGAATGAAAGTATTCACGGTTTATTGCTGGCACTTATTAAAGCAATTTTCATTCATATTTTTCTTATCTATATAAATTTAGTGTTGGAATAAGAATATAAGATACATTAGTAGCAAAATGTAACATTATATTCTATTTTTGTTTGATTTTAGTTCAATCCTAATGGAACCTACAAGTTTGAACGAGCCAAGTCTGAAATCCAGTCCAAGAAATTAGATGCTGAGGTAAGAAGAAGCGACAGGAATTAAAAGAAATATTTAATATATTTTAAAAGTAATTCTATTCTTTTAAGCAATGTTATAATCTTTTAAGCTATGCTGGCTATATATATAATAAGCAATGCCTTAAATTAGAATTTTTCAACCACACAAAGAATTATGTGGTTTATAAATTCTATAATACAAACCAAATTCTGATTTTCTAATTCAATTGAATCATAAAATTAATTTTATAAATATAAGTTATTATAGCTGTAAATTATATAGCAAAATATCCTGAAGAAATATTTATGTTTATCACTTTTTTCCATGTATTAAAATCTCTATTTATGGATTGATAAATAATATTTGAAATATAAAGTTTCTATGTGAACTCCTGCAAAATGATTTCGTTGCTTAATACGTTTTCAAGAACTGGCTTACATCACAAAAGGAAAGGAAAGCGAATCCTGTTGTTATAAAAAGGTTAAATAAATACTTGTTTCTGTTATTTTTGCGTTTCCATAAATTTTGTTCAATCCTATGTTTTTTTTTCAGGTTGAAAAAAGCATCACTCAGAGACACGAAGAATGCAAAGATGAAGCTGTAAGTTCAAAACAATCTGCTAAAATATCCATAAATAATGCACTTCAGTAGATAAACAATGATATATTATAAAAAAATTTGTTAATATTTTGTCAAAAGAAATAGGAAAGTAAGTTGTTTACTGATACTTAATAGTAACGAAATATTTTATGGGAAAAGAACAATGAAATTTTAGAAATATAATAATATAAAGAACCATGCTTGGAATATATTATATTTTTGAGGGGTAAGAGATATTTATATATATAAGTTCTAGTTTAAGTAGTAATAAATTTTCTTTTTATTCACAATCTACTTAGAAAAATTTATATTTATTAATTCAATACTTAATTATTCTAAATTTAAATTTTCGTGTTGAAAAAATTTATAATGATTAAAATCTTATTTTAACATTAATTTAAAATAAATTTTGATTAAATAAAATTTCCAGTTCAAACTTGAACTCTATCTCATGTATTTTCTGTTATGATTTCGTAAAACTATAATAAGTAGTAAAAGTTAAACCATAGAATAAAACTTTGCTATTTTATGAAACTAAAATTAAGGAAATTTTTTTCTACTTCTGAAAAATTAAATAAAAAGTAAGTATGCGTCTAGAAATAACAAAGCCGCCTTTTTTTAAATATTATATGTATTAAAAAATTGACATTTTCAAATACAGATGAACTTAGTTAACTTCAAACTAACGGAATGAAAATAAAAATTCGATTAATTCAAAAATTCGAATAAAGCGCTTGAAAATGAATACATTTTAAGAGGGCAAACATTTTTAATATTAAATGAAATTAAAGAATTTATTTTCAATATTTAACTTTATATTAAATAATATAAAAATAATAAATAAACATTAAAGATACTTAATCATCAAAGCAATAATAATTATAACGAAGATTCGATAATTTTATGATAATATTTATACTAAGCATTTTAATAAATAAATGCTATAAACCCTTCTGACTATTACTATTATACAGTGACATTTCAAAATAAAATTATTCACATTTAACATGTTAGAAATATTTGAAAAACTCTGAAATTTTTATATCACTATTCAACGAAAGAATTTTCCAAAAAAAAAAAAAAAAAAGTAAACGAAGGAATTAATATCTTAAAAATTATTCATTAACCGTAACCGATGACGCATTCCATTAACTAAACTAATTATGAAATAAAAGCAATGCTTGATAAAATTTTGTTTTAATTTTTGAATTAATTAAAATTAATTTTAATGATAGACAACTTTTAATAATGTTTTGGGAAACATTCGAAATGAATATTCTCGAACCAGTCAGGTTCTGCTGAGTAATAATCTCGATAATAATTTAAAAAATTCTTATCAAGTATTTATATATTTTTATAGGAGAAACGATTCCCTGATGGTTATATTCAACAAGTCCAACTTTACCAAGCTTGTATGGATTATCATATCGCCGAAGTAAGTACTTCCCCACTTTTATTTCTAAAAAAAAATGCCTTCATATATAACATTAATATAACAAAGCGTTAATATAATAAATCATTTCATTGTTTTATCTCCTGCATTTGTAAAACTCATTCCATAATCAATTAAAATATTCTGAGCTTTTGTCAATCTAATGACATATGATAATCACAGCAAAATATTTAAATTTTCAAGGACTATATTTAAGAGATGAAGAATATTTCAACTTTATATGGCCAATAATTTTAAAAATAACATCATAAAAATTTTACATTTTAAATTGATTAGCAAGGATGAACGAAACAATATGTTCATTATCCAAATTTTTTTGCAATTATAAATGAGTTTGGTGCAATTATTCTCATTTTGAATTCTACAGTGTTAGAATCGGTTAGAGCATTTCATCATTTTTGTAACCTCAAAGAAAAAAATTGCTGAGCGTAACACTGGTTTCTTGATAGTTATTGACAAAGTATTTATTCGCGGAGACATGCGCTGAGACAGGTTCTTTGGAAGTAATTGAATTATCAACACATCAGAAATGTTAGAAACTCATATAAAAATATTTTCTTGAAAATAGAGAGAAAAAAAAGATGATTAAAAGATTAAAATGAAATCTGCTATGCATATTTCAATGTATTATGTCAAAACAAAATTTCTCGAGCGGCCAAGCACCACAAGCTCGTGTAAATTATAACGTTAAATTATATTTTTATTCATTTTAATGGTTTCATTGAATGAGTCACTTTAGTATTGCAAACGATTCAAAAAACTTTTTCCCGCATTTATTGTTTAAAAAAATATCATATTTCCCATTTATTTCATTTCATATAATCACGTGCTCAAAATGACATTTTTCTAGGTTTTATTTGCTGTAGTCATTAACTTATTTTTTAAAATCTTAGCTTTTGTAAATGCAATGGCAACACGTTATTAAAAGCTGATTTTTTTTGAGAAGCTCGTGAAGATAATAACATTTTTATTTTTCGCTAAAGAATTTTTGTTGACGCCAAAAACAGCATCATGTTTTGACATAAGAAGTATTTTTATAATTAAGGTTGGCGACTACGTTTGAAAGTGATTTTCATGCGAAGTTATGATATTTTTTATGATATAATATTCTTACTGCTTGAACAAGTTTCTTTTTGAGTTATTCGTTAGAATTTTATTTCTAAGTATTTTTTGAGAAGTTATATTGAATTTCATACTTGCATTTACATACTTATTTTTTTAAAATCGGAGCCTTTGTAAATGCAATGGCAACGCGCTATTGCCAGCAGATTTTTTGTGATGCTCGTGCAGATAATAGAATTTTAATTTTCCGCCAACGGATTTTTGTTGACGACAAAACCCTCATCCCCAAAACAGCATCATGTTCTTACATGATAAAAGATGAAAAATCTGTTTTTATAAATAGATTACTATTTCTGTGTTTACAGTAGTTTCGTCTCATAATGATTAATAGAACGAAGTTTACCAACTTTGCTTGAATTATATAGATCAAATTTTGTTGTTATCTTGCTCATTAATATAACAAAAACGTATCCTTCCAGATCTGCGAAATCGAACTGATCCCACCAGTAGGCGGTTACCCCAACCTTGAGGAATTTGGTGACTATGAAGATGGTGATGGAAGTTTCCCACCATTCCCCACCGGTGAGGCAGGTTCCGACAAACCCCCACAGGCTCCCGAAGGCACAGCCCAACCCCAAACAGCAACCGCAGCAGCTGCAGCTGCAGCGGCATCAGCCTAAAACAACTTCTTCTTTAAGTGAGTATTATAGATTATTTACATACCTCTTTATAATCCATTTTTTCTTATACTTGCTTACTTGACAATACACTCACACAAACATTTGATAAATAAATCTATAATTAAGTAAATGTATACTATTTTTTAAAAATACCTTAAAGCCAAGTAATGATGTCGAATCAAAATTAGAGGTAAATCTTTTGAAATTATGTTATCTTTTGTTGTTGTTGTTGTTACTTATAGCACTTGCCATGGACAAGCATCGCTGATACATCAGCAGATTTTAAGCTGGAAATATACGTCTCTTGTTTTACAAGTAGCGCCATCTAGGTTCAAGAGTACGACTTAGCTACACACACGTCACAACCCTTTTTAGGGGGCGGACTACATTCATGCAAATTCATTCATTCAACTGAGATCGTAATTTAGACCTGGATCAGGGAACGATCACCCCTGGCCCAGTACCCCCAGTGATATTACTCTCGATATGGAGGACTTTGCGACCACGAACAGATTTAACGAGCGCCAATCGCCACATACTCGGGAATGTTTTCTTTTACTTTAGTTGATATCACATAGATTTCTAATAGTTAAAGAATATAAAAATTAAATACTGCTCTGCAATAAACGGTTTCATACATCCTGTGAAATATTTTATGCTTGATACTGCATGGCCATAAACAGTTGTTTTTTATAAAACAAAAGAAAAATATAAAATATGTTTCATATCCTTTTTTTAGTCTTTCTCTTTTATTTTGAAAATCTTCATGATCTATGAGTAATTAAATTCTTTCGTATTTATTATAAGGCAAATGTACAGACAATATCTCTGAATTGTTTTTATTTCATATTCAAGTGCCAACTAATTATCTTTAATTACTTTTATTCTTAAGAAACAATTTTTAATTTACTTTTTTATCATTTTATGCAAGTGTAATTTGGTGTTACTGAGAAAGAAGAAAGTCCTTTTTCACAAATAATTTCAAATTTATTTTCTAAGTTACCTATATTTTTCACTTGAAGAATTAATAAATCACACACAGATATCACATAGATTTCAAATTTACATCACATCACATAGATTTTTAAAATATTTGATATCACATATATATCAAATACTGCTTTCAATAAACGGTTTCATACATCCTGTGAAATATTTTATGCTTGACACTGCAGGGCCATAAACATTTGTTTTTTATAAAACAAAAGAAAAATATAAAATATGTTTCATATACTTTTTTTAAAGTCTTACTCTTTTATTTTGAAAAACTTCATGATCTACGATTAATTAAATTTTGGTATTTATTATAAGGCAAATGTACAGACAATATCTTTCAAAGAATTATTTTTATTTCACATTCAAATGCTCACTAATTATACTTAATTACTTTTATTCTTAAGAAACAATTTTTTTACATTTGCCTTTTCATCATTTTATGCAAGTGTAATTTGGTGTTACTAAGAACGAAGAAAATTCCTTTTTACAAATAATTTCAAAATTATTTTCTAAGATTGCTATATTTTTTACTTGAAATATTAATAAATATTTTATCATATTTTAAAATATTTTAATTTAAGTATGTAACTAAACATTTTATGATAAATAGTTGGTTATTCAGTAGTGTACTCAGAAAATAGTTAAAACTTCAAAATATTATTAACTACACCTTATTAGAATTAATAGCAATAGTTCATTCTTTTATTAAAACAATTCTAAAATATTTTTATTCCGCGATCTAGCAATCTATTAATATTTCATGCATAAAAATGAAGAATGAAACAATTTTTCCTGATTTCTAATAATCATCTTCCTATTTCAGAAGATGCACAGAAATGCCTGCAGCATTTCTTGTTCCATTTGAAGTGAAGAGTGACAGCTGAAGAATAGTTTGTCGTCGTTACTCACCGTCATCATCTTGTATAGTGCCCTGCAACATTTTCACCCTAATTCCTACATCGCCTCTACATTCTGAACGAATTGTTTGTGTTCATGTGAATTATTTGTTTCAATAAAATGAGCATCTGCTCTTTCCTCTTCTACTGAGGCGTCTCATCATTTCAACATTGCATATAATCAGGAAGGATTTCATAATTTGTACATATTTTCGAAGCTAAAAAGACAATGATCATTTCAAAACTTTAATACCAAAACTATCTACTATTCTTCAAAAACATTTCATAAAAAAGGAGTTAAGATAACATGGATTTTAGCTGGTAGTAATTGGAATTACAAACAGTTGACGTGAAAGTTGTCTTCTATGTGTTAAAAATCAAGATTGTGACTCAGCTTTAATTAGACAGTTTAACTTTATGAGGCGTATTTAATAATGATGAGTCAAAAGTTGTTTTGAGGTTCTTTGATATAATTCTAGGTTATGGGTAGGGAAGGCATTCAAGAATGATATAGATAGACGAAGCACGTATAAGTAGGTTTAGTGGAGGGACATCACCAACGGAAAAGATCCCAAACAATCAAAACTGGTGATCACTAAAATCGCCTTTATGTGCTTTTCTTTTATCATACAACCTATTATAATAACGTAATGCTATAAAAGTTATGCATTATTTCAAAAAAAAAAATGCAATAGAGACACAATAAGATGAAGATCTCATATTTTTCCACATTTCAAATTATTTTTCTCCTTAATTATTTTTTCTGAAATGCAATTAAAAAAAAATTGTACAAGAGAAAAGGGCAAAGTGTGCTTGTAAGAGAAAATAACAACTTGGAATTTTATTTAGAACAAAATAAAATGGCTAATCTGACAGCTAAATTTGAAAAGCAATCACTCTAATTCTGTCATTTTCAAAAGACTATAATTACAAAAATTCAAGAAAAAAAGATAATTATTGCTGTTAAAAATTTAAAATTACGAAAGAAATAGGTTAGAAATATTCAGTTCACTGAATAGAAAAATAGCTAAAAGAAGTATCAGACGATAAATATGAAGGTGCAATAATTTTTTAACGATATAAAGCTTTAAAATTAATTAAACATCAGCCTAATTGTCGTATTAAAATCTGCTTCTCAATCAGCTTAATAGTTAAAGCAAAATAGATCTTTCATATATTTAATATATATATATTCATTTGATATATTCAATAGAAACAGTTGAAGAAAAAATTGACCTCAAAACAATTTATAAAGAAACCCTTTAATAAGAATTATATACGACATCTTAATCATACATGCTATTCCATTGAATCGCAGAGGCTTTCTAATTATTTGCTTGATTATTCTAATAACTCAAAGATAAAAGGATTTGAAATAAAGCAAATTGAGTGAAGTTATAGCTATTCTTTAAAGATAAAAGCTAATGGAATAGCTATAATTTCGGTACTCTTTTCAAGTATTTAATGGAAGAAAATCGCTGATAATTAATAATAAAAAATTTTAAATAGAAAATATAATTGAGAATTAAGTGATTTAGTTCTTTTACTAGATAGGTTTATTAAAAATAGTACTGATATAATAAAAAAATTATTCAACTTTATGCTTTTTATATTTTTTTGATCTCCAGCAGATCTAAAAAATGGTTATAAAAGTTTTTCAATAAAATTTTCTAAACCTAAAAAATTTATTTCAACTGTCAAGCTCCGCTATCATATTTTCAAGTCATTCAAAGGAAAGAATAAAAAAATGCATTATTCTTGATTACGGTAATCGTTTTTTAAAAAATTATTTCAAAGAAAAAAGTGCTTAGAGAGAGAAAAAATAATGCTTACAAAATGTGATTTTGCTATAATTTAGAGTAACACAAACAAAGAAAACTTATATACTAGTTTTCGAATGCAATATTCTTAATTTTCTGTAGATTATTAATCATTGCAGTGCTTCAAGAACAAGTTTGTTTCACGCTTGAACTCATTTTTTCTCTCCACTTAAATAAAACATAGTGTGCATTTTAAAAAGGAATCAGATAATAATAAAATTGAGCATTGCGTGATATTATAATATTTAAATTGATGTCCTTAATATTTTTTATACGAAACATTAAAAAATTCAATTATAGATGTTTTGATTAAAAATATTTTTTATGTATGCATGTTAAATGCTCTTTAAGTAAGGTATTTTATTTTATAGAGAAAGATTGCATTTATATTTTTAAGATTATAATGATATATTTCTATTAAAACGAAAAAGTGTATTGGTCGCATGTTTAGTTTCCTAAAATCTGCAGGTCTTTTCGCCCCCCAAAAGAAAAAGGGAAACTATTGAATAGAACTATTCATAAATTAAAAACTTATCATTATATAAAACTATTCAACGATTGAAACTTATATCATGAGTTTTAAAAGGGAAATTTATTAATCACAACTACATAGAAAATATTTAAAAAACTAAACAACTTAAAGAACAGTTTTTCTCAGAGTTTTTAGGATTAAAAAAAATATTCTTATGTAATATTTTTAAGAATACATTTTATTGAAGTAATGTTATTTAAATTCTCTTCGTTTCTTTTACAAACATATAATTTCCTATTTTTATTCCATCGTTGAAAGCTAAGGCGGAAATGCAGCTTATTTTCTTTATTTATTATTCTTTGACAATACCTCTATAAAATTTTGCTTTCTTATTTTATTTTACAAATTTTTAATGGCATCTATGAGCAAATGCGTTTAAGATGTCAAGTTTATGTTCTATATGCTGAAAGATTATTGTCACGTTTGACATCGAATCAGATAATATTTTTTTACTCAGATATT
>JAOUZG010038069.1:3611391-3621904 GCA_026289955.1 Argiope argentata | reverse complement strand
TAAAAAATACTTTATATTCATCCAATCAAGTTGAAGTACATTTTTTAAGACTTGTAGGGAATGACATTGGATGTTAATATAATTTTTTCTAATATTAATTCATTTATTTTTTAGTAATTATTTAAAAACTAACTTTCTCAACTCTATGATGGTACTTTATAGTTGTTGTGTTTATGGGATCGGGATAGCCTGGTTGGTAGGGCGTTGGATTTGCATCTCTAGTACTACGAGTTCGAACCTGGTCTCGAAGTTCTGCGCGTAGGGAGTTATACCACGGCGGTACAGAGTCAAAGGTTATCGTTATTCGGGTGCTCAGGGGGTCTATGTCCTCGGAAGCCGCTGCATTCCTCATTCCGTTGTAAAGTGGAACACGAGAACAACGATTGTAATTATTTAATAAAAAGTAACTAAATTAAAATTTTCCTAATATCCAAAATATTTAAAAAATTGCTTTTTTATATTACTTGTTTTTTGAACAACATCTTAAATTTCGTTAAAAATGTTAAAATTTTATAGAAAAATAATTGTTGACAAAATACTGTCATAAATATTATAATTTAGAACCAGTGGTAAAGATTTTCACAAAACTTTACTGCATATTCTTTAATGAAGATGTCCACTTCCGTATTCTGCATAAAATTGCGGACCATGCATAAGACCAAGAATGCTTTGCTTGGCATTGACGAAAAATAGACTCGAAATATAGATATTTTGTATGAATCTGGAATTTTTGCTGAATTTTTCGTGGATTCCTTGGAAATTTTTTGGCATTTAATCCTGGCATGTGACTAATAGTACTTGAAAGTCAAATCAAATTTATTCTTTAGAATTTAGAATTGTTTCCAAAGATCGAAACTAACGTTTGACGCAAAATTACAATTCTAGTTTAAAAACTTACGTATTATATTTTTGATACATTGCGTTTATATACTTTTGAAATACGTACTGACGGAAAATCAACTCTTAAACGGTTTAAAATTTAATATGCATTTAAGTTTTAGATAATAAATTTGTTTATTGAATTTTATTTATCCAACTTTCATTATTTTATTGTTATCATATTGACTCATATTAGGACAGACAGATAGCGAAATTTAATATATATAGCTCAAAGCATTTCTGAATTATGTTTATAACATACAGACAGACATAATGTCGAAAAAAGGATTTCCAAACTTTGAGAGGTTTAAAATAGAAATTTCTGAAAAACTCGAGTTAGAATTTTTCAACAATTGAAATACTTTCTTTATATTTTGATGAGAAGGAATTAAAAAAAAACATATTTCCTTCAATGTATAAGGAAATAAATAGCATTTTCCATGAATGTTATACATAAGGATATAAATAGCATTTATGAAAAATGTTATTTATATCCTTATGCATTTTCTTAAATATTAAGCCGCCTACGTTCTTTGCATTATCCTTTTAAGAAAGAAACAGCTTCTTAATTTTTAAAGGACTATCAAATCAATCACTGGCTAATTTAGCTTTCTGATAAATTTTATGCTGATGCCAGTGAATAATTCACTGCACTTCACGCACTAAAAAAGCAGTTTCAATTAAAACTCATTCAGAATTTAGATATATGCATAAAATTTCTGTTATGGCAGTAATTATTTACAAATAATTTCAGGTTTTAATGCATAAAATCCAACATTCACTAGAAAAAGAATTCTATAAGAATTTTACTACGAACGATTCTTTTTCATGTCAAAATTACAACTGAAAATAAACATAATGACGTCAGAGGAGAAAAACTGCTAAGAAAAATTTGAACGATTCGTTTTCTTACATAATTAAAATCTGGCAAGAATTTCAGTAAATTATTGTTCCATTACAATAAGAATTCTTACTGCATTTGTCACACATAAAAGGAATAGAAATTTAAAAACCATTTCCTGAAAAGTAAATCTACAAACGTTGCCAAAAAATAAATTTATAAAGATTAATTACTTTAAAAAAAGATAGTTATAACGTAGAGAGTTAATTTTAAATTATATAAATGTAAGGCAGCCTTAGCGATGTCTATCCTACTTTAACAATGAGATCATCAGAAATATTTTAACTGTCATTATAAAGTTTAAAAAAATAATAAAATATTTAATTAATTTTTTTGAGTTATTATTTTTTTTACATTCTCTGCTATCTCCTTTTAAGCAGGAAACAGCGCCCTCATTTTTGAAGGATTATCATGGGATCATCAGAAATATTTCAAGCGTTATTATAGAGTAAAAAGCTCCTTGTGTATGCAAAGGAGTATGAGTATGAAGGATAAAATGGAAAAAAAAATGTCTTTTTTGACAGTTTGAATAAGAAATAAGCCATAGAACATTAGTCATTAAAGATTTTTTTTTACAAAATGCTATATTTTTAAAAATATTTCAAATGTTTAAATTCTTTTCAACCAACAAAAGTAAATGCTTTAAAATTTAAAAAAAAACACTTTTTTCTTCATATAAAAAAACAAAAAACAAAACTGAATTCTTTAGCTTTAGGTTGATTTGCTTAATGTTTTTTAATTTAAAAGTATAATTTGTAATTACCAAAAAATTTCATCGTTTTCACTTCAGAAAGGATTTTATAAAAAATTTAAAAAACTCAAAGCTTTATATTTATACGGAGAAAAATATCTAAAATTTAAGAAAGTTTAAACCTTAGTTTTATCATTATTATAACTGACAATATTCCGAAGTTTCAAAATAAAATATAATGTTTTTTTTAATTAAGAAAGTTTTTAAAAAAATGTGTCTTTCAACAGCAAAATTAAAATATTTGTCTTCAGTTTTTCCCATTTCAGTGATTAAAAAGTACAAAATTAATCTTCGCAATCAGTAATAAAATTAATTTTTATTTATAAAAAAACTATGCAAACAGTTTCTATATATAACGTTAAAATATGAGAAAGTTTCTAGAGCATATTTTAACTAAACAAAGATAAACATTTTTGTTTTTATAAAATAAATTTGAAATTCACAATTGTATTTATAGCCCACTTTTCCTTTTTTTTTATATAATAAATGTTCCAGAAGATATAATGAGTAATGTTTTGAAAGTTTTGATAACAGGTTTTAAATAAAGAAAGAAAAACTTTTCTTCCGATAAAATAAACTTGAAATTCACAATTGTATAATATAGCTCCCATTTTTTTTATATAATATGCTCCAGAAGATATAATGAGTAATGTATAGAAGAGTTTTTATAGCAGATTTTAACTAAACAAAGAAAAACTTTTCTTTCTGATGAAATTAATTTGAAGTTCACAATTGTTTTATATAGCCCACTTCTCATTTTTATATAATAAATCTTCCAGAAAATATACTTAGTAACATATTGAAGAGGTTTCTGAGATATGCAGATTAAACATTCGGATGCCTTCTTCGACAACTTAAATAAACAACAGATACCTGGGAACTTTTCCAGCAACATTCAAATGGGACATTCAAAGTTTCAATTTCTAATGAAGTCCCATAAAATGTCACATAAAAATAAGCTCTCTCAGCCATGAATACATATGAATGAGATTGATACTTTTGATCAACAGTGACATTCCCAGCATGTCACAAAAGCAAAAACAAAAAAGATCTCCATTTCCGTAACATTGAGGTGAATCATCCGAAATCCGGAAGAAGCCCATTAGAAGACGAACAGAAAGTGATCCTCCCGTAGAACTGAAGGCCTCCGGTGCGACGGAATTAGATCACGACTCCATTCCCTGTATTCTGCTCGCACTTTCTATAATTGGCAGGCGTTCCGACAAGCGGTGCATAAAGAATGGCAGAAGACTTGGGCGCAAACGGAGAAAAAAGAACGGGGGCTTTGCAGGATAAGAATGCCAGCTAAGACATCTATTCTTTTAGTTTTCGTTTGCTGCTGCGCATTCTATTTTGGTTCAGCCTTACACAGAAATATTCTTTGTGGGTCTTTAAGGTACCTGTAAGGAGGGGCGGTACTCATACGCTATGATATTGGAATTCGTTGAGTGTCATGACGTCACCTGCAATGGCACCTGAAATGTTTATACAAGCGTCAGTTAGATTTAATTTTCATAATATCTATCAAATGAATAAACTGCCAAACTTGTAAATTCTAGAACGAATATTTTATACCTTGAAAGTGTTCTACGATATTTGGCGTTCGATATGTCTTATAATATTCTAAGCCATTAAACATTACTTATAAACGTTCTATAAGATATATAAACGTTCTATATATCATAATATCTATCAATGGAATAAACTGCCAAACTTGTAAGTTCTCGAACGAATATTTTTTACCTTGAAAGTGCTCTATGATATTCGGCATTCAATATGTCTAATAATATTCTAAGCCATTGAACATTACTTGTAAACGTTCTAGAGGAATGCTCTATAGGATATATAAACGTTCTATATATCATAATATCTATCAGAATAAGCTGCAAAACTTGTAAATTCTAGAACAAATATTCTTTTACATTGAAAGTTTCTACGATATTCAGCATTCGATATGTCTAATAATATTCTAAGCCCTTAAACATTACTTGTAAACGTTCTATAGTATTTTTATTAAATCACCAAATTTTCCTTTCTTTTTTCATTTATATATTAATACCTGTAACGGATAGTTTCTGATGTTAGGGCGGTTAATAGATAGTTATATTTATACATGCAACAAATAGATTTATTTTTCATAATATCAATCAATTGAATAATTTGCCAAACTTGTAATTTCTGGAACAAATATTTTTTACCTTAAATATTATTTGAAAGTGTTCTACGATATTCGGCATTCGATATGTCAAATAATATTCTAGGCCATTAGACATTACTTGTAAACGTTCTATAGTATTTTTATTAAATTATCACAGTTTCCTTTCTCTTTTCATTCATATTTAATATGTGAGTATTGATCTATAACAAGATTTTTTAATACATAAAATTAAAAAAAAACAATTTAAATATGATAATTCTTAATTAAAATTGGATTAGCAATAAATATTTTTTAAAAAAATTCAATTTCTGTAAGATTTATTGCTAATACAAGATTGAAATTATTTTATTTATCAAAAGGTATACTAATACATCTGTTTGTTTTTTTGTTATGAAAAAAAATATTGTTTATGAATGTTTCAAATTTTTAGACAATTTTAGAATCGAAGGATTATAGTATTTTTTTTTTATTTTACTACAGTTACATGAACTACAAAGGCTGTTGACTTTTAATTCTTAAATCAGAAACTCGACTACTTTTGTTGAAGGGAAAAAAAGTATTAAAGCGTTTGGGAATTAATTATTATTAATATGTTTAAATAAAATGATAGTTATTATATGAAAAGTAATTATCATAAAGGAATTTAAAAAGAATTTCGGGGGGGGAGTGATTCTTGACGGTTTAACTGAGCAGTTAATTAATATTTTCTGAATCTGAATAATTCGATATTTTAATTATTCATTCGACTGCCCCTGTGATTAAAAGATTTATAAAAGAGTATATAAAAAAGTTTTGTTTGATGTTAGATCCCCAAATTTTCCATAAATTCAATGAAAAGTATGTGCTGCTCTAATCTACATTCTTTTCTCAGAAAATTTTTACATTAATTAGTTTTTTCTATTCAAAAATGTTACATAAAAGATAATTAGATAGATCAAAGATAGATAGATAAAATGTTACATAAAAGTTTCATTCTATTCAAAAATGTTACATAAAAGACTGAACATGAATGAAATAAATACTATTAATTCTCTCATAGGGTTTCTACAAATTTGCTTGTTATGGCAATGTTGTTGACTTCAAATAGCAATTTCAGTTCCGGAAACAAATTGATAAATTAACCCTTTGCACTCCAATTGTGCCTCTGACTCACCATTCAAGATTGTGCATCATTTTGACGCGTTATTAATTTATTTTTCAAATTTAATTGATAAAAATGCCTACATAATGGTTAAGAAATGTAGATTAATTTTTCAAAGAAATTCGACTTTAAATAATTAATAAACAAATCTTTGTATAAGGTGAATAATTTTGCATCTAATTATTTTTTGGAGTGCAAAGGGGTAATTTTATTAAAGGGTGCAAGAGGCCTGATTGGTAGGGCTCTGGATTCGTACCCCTTGGGGAGTGGGTTCGAACCCGTCAGCTGAAGACTCTCCAAGTGCGTGGTGGCTGGCGCTAATAACTAACTACGTTTTCGAAAAGGGAAATCGAAATCAAAATTACAGAACCCAAATAGTAGCTATAGATTTTTATTGTATATATAATGTTTATTTATATGTTTATATATGTCATATAGATAATTACAATGTTAATTACCAATTTTTATGAGCCCTCAGTTTCTTTCCTTCATCTTTTCTCTTCTATTTGTAATCTCTATGTACTTTTCCCTTAGGTAGTGACCTCAAAAAATGTAGGGGATTGTGTCTGTTAAAATCAACGTTTCTTTGTAAGTTCATCTCATTACCAACATTTGTTTTTTGGTATTTTTGTTCCTTTCATTTAATTATGTTTTGCCAAAACAGTAAATATAGCTGTGCAGAATATGAACTCTATGGGTCTTCTAACGTGATTTATCGAAATTTTCTTACTTTTTCTCTTTTATTTCTTTTCATCTTGGTCTTATCCAACTGGTTAGATAACTCAATGTTTACATGGGCATAGCACTGCGTTTTATAATGTCGGAATGATATTTATCTGTTTAGGATTCCCAACAGATCATCATTTCACACTTCTGCATGTTATTGATCCAAAGAGCTCATATTTGACTTCGCCTTATCATAAAAATTTGTCGTAGAAGGGTAAATCTTTGGAAGAATGTAAAAATTTCAAATGCTATATCATATTTTATTTCGAGATGCAATTTTTTGCATACAGTTAATCAACTTAAACATTTTGCTTTGCGTGATCTATTAGAGTTGATATTTTTAATTTTAAATCTTCTACAATATTTCTAGATGGTATATCATTCTTTTTCTGTACCAATTTTAAAATCAAACGGTCATTATTAAAGCTTGTATTCGGTTTTCTGTTTTATAACAACTATTTTTTTTATCTATAGTTTCAAACTATTTCTGAATCAAACATCTGATTTTAAGAATTTATGCGTGTTTTTTTGTCAAGTTTTCATATCTGTATCAAAACTTATCAGAGCAGACAAAAATCAATAAAAATGCCTATTGAAATTTCCTGAAATTAATTGTTTCACAAATCAAAATTAATTACCACTCTTTACTATAATGTGTATAAGAATCATAAATTTTTATATAAAATAAAATTTACGAAACCAGTTTAGTTAGTGGTGATACGGAATTGGTTCTTTGGAGTTTCCGATTATCATTTATGATAGTGTATTATTTATTTTAATAATGCCAAAATGAAAATAAATCCATATGTGTTTACACATATTATATATTATCAACCATTCAAATATTTATGAATTAAATATACTGCTTTTTGTAATTTATATTAATTTCTAAAAAATAATAATAATTTAAGGTACAATGGAAATTTGATTGAATTTGCGAATTCTGAAATAAGTATCACAAAATTATAACAAAACAAAAGAAGTTATCGAGTTTTTTCAAACTTTAAGGGGGAAAATGGTGGAATTTTGTCTGTTCTAATAATTTTGAAAAACATCGTAATTTCTTTAACCAAAATTTTTATTGAAAAAGAAGAGAAATGTAATATTTACTTGTTATTTTAAGTTTTAGAACGGTAAATAAAAGTCGTCTATGTTTAAAAGATATTAAATAATCGTGGTTTTTACTGTTTAAATCTATAAATTTAATCGTGATTTTATACTATTTAAAATACGCTTTTAGCGATAAATTGATTTTTAATAAATAAGATCTCGTCTCAAAAAATCCTTTGCATTTTTTTTTCAAGTAATCTTTATCGATGACACGAAATAATCGTAATCAAAATTATCGTTTGCATTTATTTTATTCTTTACTCTGGTTGGCAATGATCATTATATTTATCTGGAATTTTTTTTTCATGGAAATATTTCGAATTCTATGTACTACTTGAAATCGGTGAAAGTAAATATTTCACATATTGAAATATTTAATTTTTATGCAGCAGTTGAAGAACTGATTCCATATTTTTGCATTTGAATTTTTAGAAAGAAATGATCACATTTTACAGGTAATTTAAATATGATTCCTTGATTAATCTAAATCGAATATGGCATTTTCAGAATTAGAATTAAAATAATTTTATTGCGATTTTTCACAGAATTTATTACATTGAACGAAATTAAAGTATCTGTTGAATGATATAAAATTAAATAAAGCTTTCTGAAATAAAAGATAAAATAAAATTTAGAATTTATTTGACTGCATGCCGAAATTAACTATTTAAAATAAAAAAAATATTTTATTTTAACATTAGATTTTATATGGGAAACACAAACGTAATATTTCAGAACTATTTCCATGCTATAAATTCTCCGTTATAGAATGTAAAAAAATCTCTCAAACATTTGAATTTCTGATTTTTCTTAAACTCTTTAGAAAGATTAAAATCGCATTTTTTATAAGGGAGAGTAAAGAATTTCAGTTTCTAACAACCAGAAATTATTAAATCAGAAGAGGAATTTATTTTTAAATTCAAAAATCTGGCAAAATTGGCTTCAAAAAAAATTAACCACCTTGGCACTCGGTTTGCATTTGCAATCTGGATGCGTTTGATTTCAAATAAATTTTGCATCTGTAACTTGCTATTTATAGTTCCATTAGCAGAGCATTTTTACATTTCACACTGTGATAGATAAGTATATCTAAATGTTTTATTAAGTACACCCAAATATTAAGGAATTAGTTAAGTATGCTTAAATAATAGATTAGAAAATTGCACAATAAGCATGAAGAGTTTTCACTGGTTACCTATGCTTTCAAAAGGGTGAAATCGGTCTAAGTTAGGGGTATTATCATGTGAGAACATGATGTTGTTTTAGTGTCTCCGAAATTTACGGGCAAAAAACATTCGTTTTTTCATTGGTAGATAGTCACCTGACCCATGACATTTGAGGTTTGCTTTACCAGCACTGTTTTAGATATTTAATTGAAGGTACTATCAATTACTCCTTGTTTATCGTTTCGATGAAATGACGTCATCTCCCAGTTTGTTTACTATTTCTTACTTATAAATAATTAATCTCGCCGTCAGAAAATTATCGCTTTAAAAAAAATTTATTTCAGTTTTGACTATCACAATTTTGTAAAATGCGCCTTATATTTATTCTTTAATGATATTATAAGCGCATTCTTACTAATTGTATTTCTCAAAATATTGTGAAAGAATATAATTTTAGCCTCACTCTGCATTACTTTCATTGGATTTTACCACATATACAATAGCTTCCAGTAAGAGAGAGTTTTTCGCCGAAATTACTGGGGTTGTTTTTATCTTAAAATTTTTTTCATTCACATTTTTTAAATAACGGCACATTCTTCAGTTCTTTTTAATCCAAAATTTTTTAAAGTTCATCTTTATGATAGAACCCTGAATAATCTACAAGAGATAGAAGTGAATTATCAGATATTTCCATCATGCAACCCTAATAAAAATTTAATAAAGAAAGAGACACTTAACAGAACAATGATGTTCTGTAGGAAGGCAAAGAAAATTAGTCATCAATGTTTAAACTTCTTTCTTCTTTGATTTACTATGGTCTATCAAGAAGAAAAGTTAAACACAATCTTCTTGATATGCATGAAGGAAATTTGTGTTGTCGTTCAGCTGCCAGTTTTCCAAAAAATTAAATAATAAAATTCTAAGATCTGACGTAACTTGGCTATTTTCATCCATCACGAGAATTTACGTTTTAAGAATGAAGTTAAAAAACATCAAAGAATTTACTACGAAATAGCTACATTCTCTGCCAAAATAATTAAAACTCGTTATATATTATGTAGTTAGATGGCAGATGCTAAAGAATGAAAGAAGCTAAAATCACACAAAAAAAATTTGGCATTAGCAGAAAAAGGTTTGTTAATCAGAAAATTTATTCTACGATTTTAACTATTATAAAAAATAATGTTATAAACCGAATCATTTATTATGAAGCGACTATTTAACAGGCTTAATTGAATTTCGCTGCTTTTTCATCAGTCTTCAGCAATCAGCTCCTTTGTCAGGATTATTGATTTTATTTGATTTAAAACTGAGTGCTGGTGCATAGTTTGATATTCATAGATCGTCAAATCTTCAAATTGCAATAGCCATTTAAAATGCTTTGTTATCACAGTTTTGCATCTGTCCTGTTCTTTGACTACGCGAACTTACTTAAAGCAGACATGATAATGTTACAGCAATTTTATGTACTATTTTCATACTCATTTTATGTAAGCCGAATTAAACATGCCTATAAAAAGAAATTATTTCCCAAAATAATTTAGATCATTTCGTGTATAGATTTGTAGAAATATTAATAAAATTTAAAAAATAAAAGAAACATCCTTGAGGTGATATTTTACTTCCACGTGATTAAGAATGGAGAAAACCGCAATGAAATAACTGCTTAGATAATGAAAAG
>JAOUZG010038069.1:3585530-3610991 GCA_026289955.1 Argiope argentata | reverse complement strand
ATAGCTGTTCTGTAAAGCATAGAAAAAATTCTGACTTTAAGTACGATATTCCATATTTTTATCATGTTAGAACTTGATGTTATTTTGGGAATGAGGTAGACAAAAATCCGTAAGCGAAAAAAAAGCCGTAGGCGAAAAATTGAAGTTTTATTATCTGCACGAGCATCTCAAAAAATCAAATCAGCTTTTAATAACGCGTTGTCATAGCATTTACGAAAGCTCTGATTTTAAAAAAATAAGTTAAGTACTACTGCAAATAAAACCTAGAAAAATGTCACTTTGAATACGTGATTATAGGAAACGAAATAAATCGGAAATGTGATATTTTTTTTAAACAATAATTGCGAGACAAAGTTTTTTTAGATCGTTTTCAGTACTAAAGTGACTCATTCAATGAAATGATTAAAATGAATAAAATTATAGTTTAATCTGCACGAGCACGTGGTGCTTGGCCGTTCAAGAAATGATGTTCTGACATGATAAATTGAAATATGCATAACAGATTTCGTTTTAATCTTCTTCTTTTTTTCATTTATCAACCCCTTACCAATTTTAGCATTAAATGTCAATATTTTCGCCCAACTGAATTGCACTCTTTCCAGGAAAAATATTTATGATATCAATTTTATGGCCTTACTTTATGGAGTTGACTATCCAAAACAGGCCTCCAACTTTTCGGCCAGAGTTGTTAACGAATGAGGGTGGAAGTTTTAACACAGATTTTTCGCAATTGAATTTAAAAAAACTATCAATTCTTAAAGGAAAGGCGTAAAAAGAAAAGTCGTAGAGATTTTAAAGGCTTATAAAGTAAGCTGTAAAATATATTGATAACTTAAAAAGATAAGAAATAAATTTAAAATACATTAAAACTTTGTAAAATATTTTTCATTTTATTTTTAAACTTTTGATATAATTATAAATTTGCGTTTAAGTACATGTTATGAAAAAAGAGAATAACTATACAATATCAAATCGATATTTGTAATATTTTATGCAAATGACTTTGTCAAAATAATTAAGGGTCTTTGCGAAAATGATTATATGTTCTTTTTTTTTAATAAGTCGAAATCCGAATAGGTCGATCAAAAAAAAAAACTGTGAAAAAAATTATATTTGAAAGGGAAATAGATTCTTATAAAATATCAAACGTTTAGATTTTTTTTAAAAATGTGTTTAAAATTTTATTAATGCTATTGAATTTATTTAAGTACGAATTCAAAAATCTTTAAATAGGATGATAGAAATTAGGGACTTTGTTTTATGGTAACTTAGTTTGCTTAGTTTTCGCTGAAAATTATCTTTTAATAATAAAATGATAGATTTCTTGGTAAAAAAAGTTTTTAGATACATTTACATGAAATGTATTATCTTTTTTCTGACTAAAAACATTCATTTAATTCTTTGTGCTTTTCTATCATCTTTTTCGTTGCATATCATTGTCTTCAAAGCAAGTTTTCAAAGTAGTTTTTATTTCCTACAAAATATTTAATTAATAATTTTTCCAATTCAAAGCGGCTTTTGTGCGATTTAATGTAATGTATCATTCTGTTTTGGCAACATATTTATTGCAAAAATGTTTTCTTCAAGATTTTTATTGAAACGTGCTTTAAATTAAAAATTATGAGTTGATATAGAAATATTTCTGAGTATTCTTGATATTTACGAATCGAATACATTTGAAACGCTAAATAGATGTTAATATTTCATTTTTAATTTGACATTTTAACATCAATTATTTTCCACTTATTTAAAAGAGTTAAATGCATATTTATCATCATTTAAAAATGGGCTTAATTTTACTATTTGATTGTAGTATCTCATTCATTGTTCGAGAACAAATGTTTCTTTGTTTTGTGGAGTCTAAAAACTTTTACGCTTGAAAAATTCTAGATTTGTGTGCCACGAAGAGGGTTCTAAATATATCCTTAAAGAAAAAGAACAAAAAAATAAGAAAGGGGATGCCGAAGACCTCCGATCCTTCCTTCTTTTGTCTCAAATGATTTGCTGTCCGCTAATTCGTCAGAAGTATTCGGTTCCTATTTCGGACGATTGACAAGAGCGCCCCCTGCCAAAGGAAATCGTAAAAGCGAAATGAGTATTAACTCACGGCACTCCTGGTCCGACTTCTGTGGTTAACATCACGGTTGTGTAGGTTTCTGTGCATTGGTGAAGTACCCTCAATAAATCGCAATGGTAGGTGATGGAATATTTTTTAATTAATACTTTTATGCGAGTTTAATTGCCTGAATATTTTCTTAAATTACATTATTTATGGAATGAAATTAGACTTTATATCGTTTATGTTGTTGAGATACGATAGATTCTTATTCGATTTCTGTTAGATGTTCAAACTTTTAAGTGATTTAAAGCGCCCATCATTTCACCCATATTTTGTCAATCAAATTGTTGATTTATGTTACTACAATGAAATCATTGACAAAGATTAAATATCTTAAAACTGAAATCTTTCATTGGAAAAATTTAATTTCTTGCATGAAATTTTTTTAATTATTGTTCTGAAGAGTACATAAAATTTAATACTATTCAAATTTGAAGACAGAATTATGTGAAGAATTCCTGGAATTTATAAACATTTGCCAATAAGGCTTGAAAACATTCGAATATTGAAAAGAAACTTGAAATTTCCATGCTTGAAAGTACTTAATAGAGAGAGCAGTTATTTCCTTTTATGAATCGATATATAGCTCCATCTAGATCAAATGTTACTGAGATTCACCTTTGGTTAGCATAGAAAGTAATCTTAAATTAATTACATTACTTATGAAATGAAATTAGACTTTATATCGTTTATGTCGTTTAGATCCGATAGATTCTTATACGATTTCTGTTAGATGTTCAAACTTCTAAGTGATTTAAATCTTTGATCATTTCATCCATATTTTGTCAATCAAATTTTTGAGTTATGTTGCTACAATGAAACCATTGACAAAGATTTAAATATCAATGCTTGTTTTTAAAACTGAAGGTTTTCATTGGAAAACTTGGTTTCTTGCATGAAGAATTTTTAATTACTGTTCAGAAGAGTACACAAAATTTACTACTATTCAAATTTGAAGACAGAATTATATGAAGAATTCCTGGAATTTACAAACATTTGCCGATAAGATTTGAAAACATTCGAATATTATAAAGAAACTTGAAACTTCTATGCGAGCAGTTATTTCCGTTTATGAATTGATATACATCTCTTTCAAGATCAAATGTTACTGGGATTTATCTTTGGTTGGTATATAAAGTAATTTATTGTGTGAGGAAGATCCTCCGAAGTAGGAAGGGCGTAAAAGATGAGGTTTATCAGATATCAGGAAGAAAGTATTTTATTTTACCTGTGTCCCGTGCTATGTCTTTTTTTCAAAATAAAGCTGCGTTTCTATAAAAATTTGATTTTTGAGATGCTTGTCATATAAATTTAGATTGTATTTATTTGGCACATGAGGATATTTGAAAATTTGAGTTTGATCCTCTTGGCCTAGCATAGGCTAGCTCTGATTTTGCTATTTTTTTTAATTCGATTACGAGAAATGAATATGAAAGAGAAAACGTGTTTTTAATGATATTATAGTTATATGTAAATAAAGGTAATTTTTCCAAAATGCATCATATTCTAGAGTATAAAACATCTTCATATATGTTTGTATTGTATTTAAAAACCCTCATGCTAAAAAAATTTCCCAAGCTAATGTTTCTGCAGTACAAGAACAATAATTATTATGAAGGTCGTATTTCATTGTTGATATATAAGTCTTTGAAAAGACAATGATTCTTTTTAGTCTTCTATTAAAAGCACGGTTACAGTAAATAATATTATATCAGATTACTTACAATTAGAACGGGATGTTTATTCGATAATATGAATATGATCCCATTGCGATATTGATATTTAATGATTCTTACTCCAGATTTTTTTTATAAAAAAATTAAATAAATTTGAGTACCATTAAACTGATAATACTAAGGTGGAGAAGGAACACGCTATGATGTCTCAGATATACTAATAACAAACATATCATTCAATATTTATTGAATCTTTAGAAATTTAATAAGATCGTTAGAATAATTAAGATCGTTAGCAGTTTAAAATTAAAATGTACAATGCAATTTAGAATAAATTTTGCCAATGTAAGATACCGTATTCTCTGCAATGTAACTAATGAAAGTTTTTTTTTCGCTTTCAGGCTGACTTGAAAAGCTACGAAGTCGAGGGTAAGAATAATTTTATTTTGTTATATTTTTATACAACTTAAACATTTTAAGATGCTCAAATATCAACTTTTTGGTTGTTTTATTTTAAAATAAATAATCGAAACGCTGAACAATGTATTTCTATAGAATTTCACACAGTATATTCTTTAGCAAACACAATTTCTTTATTTAGAATATATTTAAATAATGCTGAAGAAGAGCATGAAATAATCAGATACATGAGTCAAAAATATCAGATACTGAAATTTTTACACTTACGAAATTTCCTCTATCAATCATTGAATTTCAAAATAATCTCTCTCTTTTTTTATTATTTTTTCTATCAGAAAAAAAACTATTACCATGTCTTCATTTTTCTTAATTTGTAAGATTTTCCGCGGATTATATAATCATCAATCTATAATAAAATTGGCTTTAAAAGAATCGATTAAAATAATCGTTAGTTAATAATCGTTCTTATTAAGTTTATTGTTTAAATTTAATTGTTTCTCTGAAAAGGAAACTACAAATAAATTATTCTTGGGAGTTTGATAGTAAATATATTTGGTAATAAATGACATGAATGTCGTTATGAATTATTTTTTATTGAGTATATATTTATAAGAACAACGAGATAGTTTAAAGATGATACAGTAAAATTAAATGCTGAACGCTTTGAAAATTTAGGGATTCTTTGCTATTTTAGTAATTTATACAGCCAATCTGTTATAACTTATAGAATCATTTCGACTTCAACTGATAATTTTATTACTTAAACCTTTAAGGATTGTCTTTAGCTTACCTCTTTTCCAATTCTACTAAAAATTACTACTGAAATTTAATTTAATTTCCATTAATTTTCCTTTTTTGTGAATTCCGCAACAATACAACGTAATGTAATAAGAAAAAGAAATTCGATTGTTAAGTCATTTAATTGATGTATGAAAAAAATCGAAACCGTTTTCATACATTATTTATTTATGATTTGTAATTTTCGGAAGTATCTTATAATCAAACACATATTTAGTCGTATAAGGAAATGAATACTCCATTATCATTTAAAAAACAATTGATTGGAATTTTTTAAAAAAATTGAAAATAACTTTTTATTAAGTAAAAAGTATTAAAAATAAAAATATTAGAAGTAATTACTACATTGTAAAGTCAATTGTTAAAGTCGTAGTTTCCTTGAAATTTATTTGTTTTTCTTATTGCTAGTACCCTAAATTTCCAGTACCAAATTGCAAATACAGAATCAAAAAATTAGAATAACTTTTTATTAAATCTTATCTTGTAAAATTATTGAAATGCATACAAATAGCCCAGTTCCAAAAAATCCATTAGTTACTTTAATAACAACGAGCTTACTAAAATATCGAAGGTTAGCATTTAATTTTCCCCAGTAAATATTTATTTTATAATCATGATCAAACGTCATTCAAATGAATTTATTTGCATGTTCAGAGATTAAGATATTTATCAAAACCTTCATAAATAATAGAAGTACAGAATTATGAAATGTATCCTCAAATAGTTCAAGTGAATAATAATTTCGCTTCAAAAGGGTACTTTAATCAAAAATAAAAAGTAATTATTTTGTTTTTAATGTAATTGATAGAGTATATAGGACATTAATTGTATTAAATTGAAAATTTTAAGTTCACTGAGTGAAATTTACTTATAATAAATTCACCAAAAGCCTTAACTTTTTTCATTCGTTTAAAACCTTTTCAGTATTGGTTCATAAATGGCGGCAAAAAACTCAAACACAATTCGACCATTATATTATATTTTTACAAATCCCATTAAACGTTTTATTGACAAGCAACTATGTATTTAAATAAAAAGCAAAGACGTCGATTGACAAGGGGAAAAAGCTCATTATGTCCTTAACTCCACTAAAGTTTTCTTTCTTTGAATGGGATATCGTATTTCATGCTGGAGAGAAAAAAGAAAAAAAGAAAATCCGACGGTTCCTCCCTGCATCTCAAGGGATCTCATTTTGCTCTTCCCCTTCCCCGAGTCTAAAGATAGCCCCGGAGTCTCGTCTAACTGTTTGCAGACGGTCTCGCCTTTTTCGGTTGGGTGCCGAGTGCTTGAAAGAGAAATCTTTTGTTCGAAATCGGGGTGCAGCTGTTACGGCGCGCATGCCTCTCAACCTGCGATGACCTATTTCGAGCAGCGAGGTCCCTTCATTCTAAATATGAGCCTCTTAAGCATTGAGGAGGTGTCGAAAGATACAGCTTCTGTTCTCTATGAACGATGATATGACGGTCGGTGTTTTTATTGAGTTTATTTTTCAAAGAAGTGGGAAGAAGTCATGAATGAATATTTTTCCTTCTATTTCTCAATACAATTTTATGATTCTAATTTAAAAACTCTTGCAATTATCAAGAGACAAAATAATCACACAAAAAATGACAAATTTCCAAGTATTCAATAAAAATGTTTACAAATTTATTAATTTAATTTAAGATATTACATTAATTGTATCAAAACTGAGCTTTTGTTAAATGCCTCTTTCTAAAATTAAATTCTTTGTCGATCTTTGTACTTAAAAATAAATCAGAATATCCTTAGAATTTAGGGAAATTTAATTCCCTTTTATTTAAAATTTAACTTTTTACTATCAGAATCATGAAATTGATCATCAGAAAATAGAAATCAGGTGAAAGTTACAATGAAATTATCTATCAGAATCATAAAATATACTGTTTAAACGCATATAAAGAGTAATATCAGTTTAATATCTAATAAATATTTGATAGCTGTTACTGAAAATATGAAAGCTGCAGAATCTTTAGTAAATACAATAAGTGTATAGATTTTATACAGTATGAATCACATAAATTACGTGACGTCATAAAGATATTTAATCCCTTAGAGTATAAGCAGAAAGCGGAGTATGAAGTACAAAAGTAATTTCATTAATTCCGCAGACAATGCTATGAAAAGAAAATAAATGTTTTTCCAGAATAAAACAGTTGTTTTCATCATAAAAATATATGCACTACTATTAATTACGTTAATACTTATTCACTATCTCCATTAACACTAAGTAACCACCTATCATGAACAGATGAATTTAACCCTTATATAAATATTCTATAATTTTGCAGTAAATTATAATGCTAATTAATAAATTGGAATCAATGTTTTATTTCGAAAAATTCTAAAAATTCTTCCGATCCTATGGTGAACTTTATAATCATTGATTTAAAAATGACCACTTTCTATCTCAAAATAAAATAGAGCCGAACTGCTATGAATTGAATTTAAATATTCACGGAGAAAAATTCAACTTACAGAAAATTTCAATACACACATATTTATTGCCAATTTTTCATTATTTTTTTCCTAAATAAAACTATACAGAATTGCCATTTTCTAGTTAAAATATATTAAAAAGAATTAAATTATCATGAAAATAACAATTAAAAAATTATTGATTCTTAGTATATTTTAAGATAACAATCATTTTTCAAAATAATTGATGCTGTATATATTAAAGTTGCAAAATTTTTTCCGCTTATTGCTTATAAATTATTAAATTGAAATTTTTTTCCTACTTTAGATATTATACTTGGTCAGTATTAGTCCATGAGCCATGAAAAACAATCAATCAATTATTTTTTAAGATTTATGCTCAAGAACCATATTCAATACAAATAAAATCTAAATTTAATTTCTATTGATTTCAAAAAAAAATCGATTGATTTATTTTGATTGAAGGACTAATTTGTGAGTTTGTAAAAACACATTTATTACCAAATAACAGATATTTCTACGAACTAAACATAAATTAATGTCTGTGGAATTTAAAAAAATAAAAATTTTAATTTAAAGTAAAATTTTGATTTTGATTTAGTAAGTAATTTGTAGAACAGTTGCTAAGAATAACATATGACTGATTAAAAAGTATTTATTGTTTTCTCGTGAAGAATTGCCATCTTCGAAGAATCTCTTTTTCTTTAAAATTAGAGAGAATGACATTTTTTTTCTTCATTAAATTTCTATTCTTCCTTACGAACAAAACGATTTACGATTTTATGCTTTCAATTGATGTACATAATTTTTTTCTATGCACATCTAAAAATTTGATTAGATAATCAAAAACTATTTTTTAGTGAAGATCCAGAATTTCTATAAAAAATGCTCAATGTTCAGTATATGGAGAGAATTTCAATTTGCAAATGTTTGATATAGGGAAGTCCTACACTGTGTTATTTAGCAATTGATCAACCATCTCTCATTAACATATATTTTTCGGTACTTTTGACACTCTTTTCTGCCTTAAACATTTTCAGGAAGCAGCGTGCTAAGTAATTTGCATCCCATGAATCTAAAAATAATGGGAAGTTTAGAAATCTTCTACATAATCCACCTTGATATAAAGAAATCCAAGCGCAACGCCTTTATGTGGACTTTCCTTGCCAAAGTTAGAATTAACGAATAATAATTATGTGAAAATGTTAGTATTTCCTTCTGCAGTTTTTCGACTTGATGTAAATATTGATTTTTTTCTTTCTCTCTCAACAGAGTGCAGGGCTTGCTTTGAGGTGTACGACACCACCGGAGAAGGCAAGATCGACGCCCACTATTTGGGTTCTTTGCTCCGTGCCTTGGACTTGAGCGTCACAGAAGAAACCGTGAAGAAGCATGGAGGTACCGCTAAGTTAGGTAAGTTCGGAAATATCATGCCTATCATATCTTAACAGATAAACAATATTAACTTCTCATACTTTTATTTATCTAAGCTTGTTTTAAAAGTACAAAATTAAATAAATAAAGATGTAATACAAAAAATACAGTTTAATAAAGAGGAAAATTTGCAAATGATTTCTCATTCATCTCCTGATATATTACGTTGAAAACTTTTTGAGAAGTTCTGTGTTCTAATCAAAAATTCATCATTTTAGTGTTCACAGAATTTTATGTTCCACCCAGTCGATTAAATTAAATTAGATTTTGATTTAACACAAGTGGTGGTATCTATTTGCTTAAAACAAAGTTAATGATCATTCTGTAATATTAATGATATTTAAATTGAAGTGTAAAATATAAAAATTTATAAAGGTAAAAAGTTTTTATAAACATAATTTATTAGTCAACTAAAAAATAGAAAATATTTTTTCTGTAAAAATTCACAGAGTTAAGACAAGTGATTAAAAGCTTAAATATTGAAAAAAACTCAAGAAGGCAATTAAATAAATGATTATCCTAAAAATAATTATTAAATATTTATTAAAATATAAAATTTATTATGGGAATGATTAAAATTGAGATATTAAAATATTTCCATCAACCCTAATTCCCCCCTTAACTTTTTGTTCTGTACTCCTCTTTCGGATTTTCAATTTAAAAATTGATGTTCTACTTTTTAGTACACTTAAACAAGTGTTCCTTAGAATTTTCTTAAATATTAAATTGAAATTTAAAAATACTTTACAAAGATTTAAAAAATCATTAAAGATTTAAATCTGTTAAATTTAAATCCAAGAAAAGAAAACACTCTTAACTTTTTAATGTTTCTAGTTTTCAATTAATTTGGCTTTAATTGATGCAAATTATTATAGAAAAAGTAATAGGATAATAGAATTTAAATCATCGTTAAATAAAACAAAAGCAACTTGATACAATTAAGATTTTAAGTAAAGAGGAAATTGTTTAAAGCCTTAATTTTCAAATGATGCAGGATTGTCATCTATTAATTAAAAACGTGCTTTTTTTATTCATATATTTAATCGCCATAGCGATATATCTTTTATAATGCGAAATATATATATGAAAAAGAAGTAATAATCCATAATTAATAATCCATTTAAATATATAAGAAATTCAAACAATTTTGTTTTATTTAAATGCTATCTTTATGGGAAAAGTCCCCCAAAAGTCTTGAAAACTCATTCATTTCTGGTATGTCTATAAATTGCTATATATAAGTTTTTACAAAAATTGTAAATTATATAATAATTTGTCATTTATTATAAGGAAATTATTTTTTATGTATCTTCATTGTGATTTTTTAAAATTTCCTAGGTGAAAAAATGTTGTCATTTGAAGAATTCCTGCCAATCTACAGTGACGTCAAGAAAGCCAAAGATATCGGTCAAATTGAAGATTTGCTGGAAGGTCTAAAAGTATACGACAAAAATGAGAACGGAACAATGATGGCAGCTGAATTGGCCCACGTCTTACTTTCCCTAGGTAAATACCTAAGAATGCCAACTAGAAGAATAGGGTATTTACGTATTTGACCGTCGATCCGCTAACAACGAGCCAACCACGTGAAATTTCATTTTGGTGACCAAAATTCTTTAATGCTTTTGAATACGTGGCAAACCTAATTTGGCGAGTAGACAATCTATTGGCGATCGTTTTTTGATTTGGCGAAAATTATCGACGGCTTAATACGTCAGTACCAACAATATTTTTAAAAAATCAAAAGGGAATCAACGATTAAGAATTATATTAGGCTGCTTTCCCAAAGCTAAATTATTTTACATTATACAAATTACTGAAAAATAAAAGTTTCAGTATTTATACTAAATAGGCTGTGGAAAAAATATCTAAAGAAATATTTGGTACATAAAAGAATATTTGTTCCGAGTAGTAAATTTATTTATTAATATTTTTATATGAATACTTAAAAATGAAAGGGAAGTCTAATGAAATCATTTTTCTGAATAAATCACTGTAATAATACGTCTTTTAGAACAACAAAAATCAAAAAGGCGAAATGATAAATTAAGTTTTAAAGCTTGCCAAGAACTCAGAGGATGAACTTCATGTAAGTGTTCCGCCTTTCGCTCAAGTATCTACTCAACACGCTAGCAATAATTTTTACGGCGTGAACTTCTGTCAACTAGGGTTCTTCAACTTTGTAGAGTGACACATGGAGTCTCGAAGATACTTCACGAACTTCAAGAAGTCTTATATAAATTCGCGTTGTTATGTAGTTTATTTTTCATTAAAAGCAGGATTAATTAAACTTAATTTTAATGGGAACTATAGAAACATCTATTGGTTAATTCCGCTTTAAATATCGTCACTAGTATTTACTTTAAGCTATAAGCTTAAAAGATAACATGATTTTTTAAATTAATAAGTTTAAATAATTAGTTAAATTAGTTGAGGATGCACATGCTAAATAAATACAAAAAAGGGGGTTGAATCAATTACACTATTAAATAATTAAGTTTAAAAATGATAATCTCCTAACAATAATGCAGTTTTCCAATAGATTGTTTCACTTCAAAATATATTTTTTTATTTATTTGACATTGCAAACCATTTTTCACTGAAATGTTATAATAAATATTAAATCAACACGTAGGATTATCCAAAAAAAAAAAAAATGTACGGGCCGCGTTAGGCTGGTGTTAAGGTTTCGGCTTGTGAGCCGTAGGGTTTCAGGTTAGCTTGAAGAACCGTTGTATAAGGGGATCTGTTGCACATTAAATCTGTCAGGCCAAACGTCCTCCAGTTGGAGTGGTGTGGAGAGAGAGTGTCAACTGAGGTGTCGTCCTCGTCAATTGTCCATGGTTCAAAATTACGAGATTATCCCAAAACAGCCCTAGTGTTGCTTTACAACGGGGCGGGTATTAATATAACTAAATTAAACATAAAAATGAATTTCAAAATATTACAATTAATCAAAAATATATTTATTTATTTACTTCTTCGTTTTTTTATTAGTAGGTAAAAGAGCAACATGTGGCTGTAATATGATGATTTCTGTAATATGATGATTTTTGCGACTAAAGAATCTCGAGTAAAAAAAATGTTTTTTAAAACATATTACGGCCTCACTAACTCGGTGTCTTATCTCCAGGTGAGAAATTAGTAGACAAGGAAGTTGATGAAATCTTCACCTCTTGCTGTCCACCTGAAGATGAAGATGGCTACATTAAATACGACAGTAAGTCATTTTTAAAGTAATTTCTGGTCATTTAGAGTTGATTAGTTCCTTTAAACTTTAATATTAAGCTGATAGCATTCATCTTCATATCTCATAAAGCATTCAATTTATGAATAGTTCTAGTCTTAATTTAAACTAATGAGATTTATTGAAAATTTAACATTAAATATAATAAAAAATTTATATCTAAATAAATACTTCAAAAATAATGTTAAAATTTTTACAATTTATGATTATATTAGATTTGAAACTATTTAGTGCTATTCTTCTTATTTGTGCATTGACTGTAGTATATCAAAATGCGCTGTTGATTGATTTATAGATGCTACGCTTCGCTATCGCTTTACGTAGAAGTGTTATTGTAGAGAGCATATGTGACTGCTGAAGGCTTATTGCTTTGCTTTTTAGTTTTCATAGGCGAATATCTCTTTGGTGTTCTGTTTTGCTAAGTGCTTCGCTATATGCTTCTGGTTTGGTATACAAAATAATAAATGTAGTTATGTGCCGCTAAAGGCTTTTTATCGCAATGCTTCGCTAAAAGCTTATGGGTTTTATTTTATGCGAACTTTATTTTATTCTTGTGTTGTGTTGCTTAAGGCTTTTATACCGTTTTTAACACGTTATATATCAAGTTGATCACTTTTTAACGATATCAAATTTGTTCTTTGTGTAGCAAGATATACTAAAATAATATTTTAATACTCTTCTAAAGGAGATAACTTCATGTATTATGAAACTGTATATGATTAAAAACTAAACAGACTCGAATGACATTAAAACTTTCAAAGAAACCATACATTTATAAATTAATTCTTCATTCAAAATGGCGCAAATTCAACGTGATATTTAACGTATTAAAACATTTGTTACCGCAGTTTGTTTGTGGTTTAGTAAATCAAGTTGCTTTTTAAAAGTAGATACGCACTCTTGCAGCACTTTAAATATATATATATATATATATATATATGCTTTTGAGTCTTAGGCCATAGCCATTGCTGCTTTTGCTCAAGTGATTGTTATTATATTGCTTCTCAAGATTTCACGTTTGCTTCAGCTTTGCTTCTTAGACATCTTTTTAAAGAATCAGAGTAGAAATTTTTGCTTCCAATACTTTATTTTATTGCTTTCTCGCTTTTCATTTCGCATTTGGACACTCACACAGCTGCAGAAAGATGCTTCGCTTCGCTGCTCAGTAGCCAACACTAACCCAATTTTTCTATATATTCCTCACACTAATCTTTTATTTCTACCTTATACACCATTTCAGCATTCGTTAAGACCATTCTGGCTGGACCACACCCCGAATCCAAGTAATTAACCATCCAACAACAGCGCCTGTCACAAAATCGTATTTCCTGGAGCGAAGAATCAAGAACTCTTATTACAACTCTCTTCTCCAAGATTACTACCTCCTCTCCAATATCCATTCCTGTCTCTGTCCTCTTCTGTACTTCTCTTCATTTTTCATAGAAACTTTCATTCAAAATATGACAATAACCATTCTACCATCCTCTTTGTTTCTCAAGAGACAATATATCGGTTCCTTAAATGTTCACTAAGAGGCTCATCTGTGAGTTATAGTTGTTGCCTCTTATCTATTTGGTGATGTGTTCCGGCAGCTTACAAAACGCTTCAAGAAATATCGAATCGCATATTGATTTTTCAAATTAAATTATTATTTGTATAATATTTATGATGCGTCATCTTTTGTTTACGTCTACAACACATTCGTTTTGCATTTATCATTAATTTTACATGTTTGTCAATAAAATAATGTCAAACATTGTTTTAAAATGATACACGTTTTTCCAAGAAGTATATTAAATTTGATCATGTTACTTTAAAAGACAAATAATATATAGAAAGTTAAATGAAAAGTAAGAATTAATATGCATTGGTTAACGCTTAAATGCTGTTAAACAAAATATATTAGATTAAAAATTTAGCAAAGCAAACTTGATTAACGATACTTCAATATAGTTCATTATTATATTATTTCATTTATTATATTGAATTGGTGTTTCATTGATTATAATAGAGTTCACAATATTATTATAAAGATATTGAATGGGAAGAAACGCACTTGAAAACTTTTGTTTCTAAAAGTACTTTTTTCCCTCAGTTAAAAATCTTATTATTTAATTGTATTTATCTAAATAACTTTTAAAATAATTAATAATCGATTGGTGAATTTTCCTGGAATGGATTATTTTAAAAATAACAATATTCATAATTTCCTATTTTAATCAATTTTAATTACAGAAGTGTTAACATTTTAATTTTTTTAAATTTTGCTTTAGTTGAAATGTTAGTAGTAGTGGACCAAGAATATTTCACTAAATATTCTTAACAAAACCTGGGTGCTGTATAAAAAGTTAGACATTGCAGTTTTTCTGAAATACATTTATTAAATCCAACAAATAAACACATTTAGAGCCATTTTACAGTTAGAAATATAAGACCCTCTCTTAAAATTCAGATTAAAATTAACTATTGGGGAACTATTAAAGTCGATACTATGTATATTAAATTATAATTTAATAAGACTTTTTAATAAATTTTAATTTTAAATTTTAAAATTAAATGCAATTACTTTATTATTCTGATATAAGCAACTTTATCTCTAGTTAATTCATGCATTGGAATTCTAAAGGAAATGTGAAGCAAGTCGACTTTAATATTTATCTATTAAGTTATGTGAGGGTTTATTGCTAAGGTTATAAAGAGAAAGGGATTGATATTCCTTAGTGGTGTCAATTAGAGACCTGAACGGATTTAATTGTTTAGTCTACACAATAGCGCTAGACCTGTTAGGAAGATATAAATGTGTTTTGTAATTTTTTTAGTAAAAAGTCAACAGTTTCTGTACAAATTAAAACTTAGCAAACAATACAATCCTCGTTATTAGGGAAGACAATAAATATAATTCTTGCAAATTGCAATATTTTCTACAAATTTGACACAACAAGAATTTAATGGTGAGTACTTATTATTTGAATTCAAGGGTAAGTAATTTTTTTTGTTTGTACTTTCATGTCAAGATTTCTTATGAAAAAATAAAGAATTTTTCGTTACAAGGCAATGACTGTTTGAACAAATTTTTCGAAATGAGCTCTTAAGATAGTTAATGTTTTAATTAATAAAGTAAGAATAGTTCAGCATTGATTTTAGCCTTCCCTTACTACCTCATTAAGTAATTTTAATTTTATTATAAGCTAAAATAGAGCTTATAATAAAATAATAGAGCTTATAATAAATAGCTTTTTCAATCCTAAAGTTAGCTGCAGAATGTTGAATACGCATAATATTTTCAATTTGTAGTATCATCAGATTAGTTAGGATTTCCGATCTAAACACTAATATTTAATATATTTTTACCATATAAAACATCATTATTACAGTCTGAATACATTTAAACTTGTAAACAAACAGTTAATTATTTTCTTCCACTAAAATCAGATATTGAAATCAAGAAAACAAAAATACAGGAAATAAAGAAAATAAATAATTTAACAGTTTTTTTATTTTTTATTTTTTTTCATTTATTGAAGGTCACCTTGAGTAAGTAATGGCAAAATATTTGGGCAATAATTTTGAAGTTTGTTTGGTTAAGATTGGGTGGTTTTTGTTTAATTTTCTTAAATTCAAGTCCCTGTATTTTTAAATATTTCCAGTTTCTTTTTTCAGTTGTAAATTACAAACTTTCCTTTTGGAAAAAAAAACATTTAAAATTTATTATTTTGTAACTATAAATACGTGATTTAATGTAATAAAATAATTACAATTAAAGTAATATGATACAACAAGATAAGTTTGGTGGAAACAAAAATGTAGGAATAAAAATTTATTAAATATTCAGTTTAAATTATGTCTGTTTTCCAACTTTTGAATATTTATTTACATAAAAAAGAAGCATTTTAATTTTAAGAAGATAAGCATTTAAAAGAATGGTATAGTTGCCATTAAATAGTTTGAAGAATTAGATGTATTCAGTGTGAAGTGTTAAGTGTAAGATCATTTCAATTTTTACGGAGGTTTAAATTAGTAGAATATTTTGATAATAAAAGATTTAGTTTTCTATTTAATAGCAATAACAATCTTTTTTTGCTAGTAAATGATTAAAATTGCAGTAATCACATAAAAAAACACGGTACTTATTTTAATAATTGGAGAGTAAAAATTAAATTATAATTGAATCATCTTAATTAGAATTAAAACCATATAATCATAAAGTTTCATGAGATTGGAAAGGAAAATTTTCACTTCAAAAAGCATAAAAATATATATAAGAAAAGTGTGGGTTTATATTCATTCACTAAAATGATATTTAACTAATATATTTTGAGGATTCTTAACTATTTTTGAGGATTTCTTAAACAAAATAGTAATATTCTAAATCTGGTAATAATTGTTGGTTAAAATAATACACTTATACTTGAGAAATCCTTTTTTTTACCATCTAAGGAAGTCATTAAGAAATCGCATATAATTTAAGATTACCGTCTAAGCAAGTCATTGAGAGATCACATATAATTTAAGATTACCATCTAAGCAAGTCATTGAGAGATCGCATATCATTTAAGATTACCGTCTAAGCAAGTCATTAAAAGATCACATATCATTTAAGATTACCATCTAAGCAAATCATTGAGAGATCACATATAATTTAAGATTATAGTCATGGAATAATTTTATTTTTTGTCATTATTTCTACATACATTTTGAAGTCATTGATTTGGAAATAATAGTTGTTTCTCGTCTTTAGCACTCCTGAAGAACATCTTTGCCGGTCCATTCCCCGCTGAAGCCAAGGAATAAATCATTTCTTCTAAAGGACATTATTTTCGTATTCGTACCAGCAACCATCTGCCAAGGAAAAGAGACGTTATATCTAATTGTGAAACAAAATGACCAAGTGCATCTAATGGAATACAAAATGTGATGCATTCATTTCGAAATATTTTCAATAAGTGGCATCTTTCAAAACGAGAAAAGAAAAAGATATATATGTTACAGCAAACACAATCTATTATTCCATTACGCTGAAATTATGCATCGCTGATTTGTAATAGAATGAATAAAGGTACCTTGTTTTTTTGTTTTTAAGTCTTTTCATTAAATTTACAATGACATGTAATATCATGTTACTATCGCAAAACATAAGTTTTTTATTCTCAAGATCTAAATTCAAATATTTAATTTAATTTTCTATTAATCAATTTTGAATTGTTTTAATAAAATGGCATTAAGGCATTTTCACTATTTGCATTATGAATATCTCTACGAATAATAGAAGTAATTCTCAAACAACAGCGATAAGAAGATGCAGACTTTATTGTCTATGAAAACGCGATTAAATATTCGCAACTCAAGTAACAAAATTTCACAGCGAATTAACTCTACTTAATCCACTAATTTCAAATAACATATGCTCTCTCAAGCGCAGCTAACTCAACTCACTGCCCACCTTTGAGGCGAATCTTAATTATCGTCCCACTGAAGAGGGCGGGACAACCATGGAAAGGGCTCGTTTGTTCTGGAAGATTTTATAAACTTCTTCATAATTCTCTAATAACAAATCTTTATTTCTTAGCTTCTACTACACATTTTAGAGTGTAGTAAAAACCGTTAGCGAACTCAATATGTCGCCAATGCACCTATATCACCAAATTGGTCAAATATGGCAGTCTTCTGTTGTAAATTCCCTTAGAACGATCTTTTCTCGCTGACACGAGATTCTATTATAATTAATTTTATACAATTTAACTATTTGCAAATATTTACCGTATTTACACAACAATGCAGAAATATTTACAATATTTATATCTATTTTACACAAAATTCATAACAATATTATAGGGTCAAGAATAATTATCAATGATATTATAATTTATTAATTTTATTACATAACTCCAACATATTCTTCCTCCTGAATAAATTTATTTCTTGAAGTAAAACATTAGTAAATGTAATGTTCTAAGTGAGAAAATTAACGAGCTGTTTGCTTTTATTTTATAATTATTTAATTGTTTACCAAAGTCGAAGAGATCAAATTGAAATGTGTAAACTATGTATGCAAATTCACATATACAACTTCATAGTATTGCAAAGCTTTTGATATTTGTTTTAGGTTTAATTTAGTAATGCTAACGATTCGTTTTGAAGAAGCATGATGTTGTTTTGGGAATAATCTAGATTTTGAACCAAAGTCAGATGACGAATGAGCCCAGACCAACCATTTCTTTTTACTTTCCCATCAAACCAGCGACAAGATTCTCTGGATGTTAAATCAGCATAGAACATACATAGATCTAAGATAAGGTGATCTTATCCAACGAGAAAATTGTGTTGTTGATACGGAGTGCTGCTTATTCAAGGGGACATACATTTTAAAATGCCAATTCACATAAATTTTTGAATCCCAATTTACATAAATTTTTAAGTCTCAAATACACATACAGACGTTGAGACAAGATGAAACAAATAAAAAAGAAAACATTTCAGTGGTTGAGAAATAAAAAATAAAAATAAAAGAACTTTACTGCACAAGACATATATATCTAAAAAGGCTTCCAAAACTAAAAAAAATAAGAGCAAATAATGACTAAAGTGGATTCTTCTACAGACGGACCAACAATAAATGGAGATTTCGCATCCGTAGTGATTAGTGTGGTTGATATTTTCTTGTGATCTTCAAAATATGGGTATTAAACGGAAAATGAATAAATTCTGTTGAATGCAATGGTCAAGTGTAGCTGAAACCCGGGAGTAACAGGTTTTTGAATTTTATTTCAAATTTTTTTGTATCTTTGAAGTTTTTGACTTTCTGAAATGTAGTTGTAGCAGAAACGCCCACTTGTTTGGGTAGCCCTTCTGCTGTGTGTTTATCTTTTTGAGGAACTGTTCCCGATATTTGCCTTCAGTGCATGAACTTTTGCAGTACTCGGATATTGTCCTACTGTATTTTCTAAGATTTCTTCATTATGCAAACTCTTATTTTGAGATTTTTGCTAATTTTAAACACAAATTTACAGTAAGTGTCCATAAATGTGTTTTAATATTAGCTTACCACGAAACTATTTCGTAATTTCAGTTCTGATTGGTGCACCTAATTAGAAGAACTTATTTCCTTTAGATAGTTTTATGCTTAAAAAATTGAGATTTTAATTTGACCTTTTTTTCAAAATGTTTATAATAATTCAAATTTAAAATTGGAAAAACTTTCCAAATTCGTTAAAACCTAGTTAGAGCTTTATTTTCTGTTGCGCAGGAAATTCAGACTGTGAAAGAATTGAAGTGGAAAAATGGAATTAGACAAAAACAAGACGGATAGAGAAAACTATGATAATGTTAGAGATTTCTTAACTGATAATGAGAGTTTATTTTACTCGCTAAAAGAATCAGAAATGACAATTCCCGATTCAGCAACTCCAATTAAAAAACTAAAAAGACTGACATATCAAGACTTTATAAAGTCATTGGTTTCTGATTCCAATGAGATAATTGAACCGTCAATGCATATGGATAGTAAAATACAAATAACCACAAAACGGAAAAGAAAAATGTAAAAATTAAGAAAGGGGAAAATTGCTCTAAAGATAAAAGACTGTGCATTCCTAATAAAGGCAAAGATAACGAAAGAAATGATGGGGTTGCAAATGCTTAAGAAGGCAAAAAATGCGGTTGCAAGTGAAAAAGAAATAATAGCAGAAGAAAATAAGCAGCCCTTTGGACCATTGGGGATATTGTAAACATTTGAAAATATTATCAATAAATATAGGTTTGAAGATAACACAGCTGAAGAACTGAGAGGCTTATTTTTGAATGTTTTGTCAAATTTTTCAAAAGCCAAAAACGAATTCAATAGATGATAATCACAGACCAACATTTGAAAATGTAGTTAAAAAACAAAACAGTGATGACAAGGTGGAAAATAAAAAAATCCTTTAAGAACCAGGTCACACTTTTATTAGAAGGATCCAAGCCTCCAAAAAGCTATTGGTGGGGGAAGAAAAGAACCAATTGAAGCAAAAGATACTAAAATCGGATGAAAAAAATAATAAATCAACCCTGTTGCTAAAACCTAAAACAAACTTGCCTACACTGGTGATTAGACTAATTACAGAGACAATAGACTCATCGATTAAAATGAGAAAGACGTTAAAAGCAAATATCAGCCCAAAGGCGATGGAAATTAAAATTGGGTTTGAAGCCCAATGGAATGGAAATGGAGTTTTGGTTCAGGTCGAAACACCAGAAATGATTGTAAAGATGAAAGATGCCATTAACTATCATAGCACTCTGCATAATTTATGCAAGGCAACTACTCCGCAGATTAGGATGCCACAAATCATTATATATGATGTGGAAAAGAGTGAAAGACCCAGGGAGGAGGGGGAATCGAATTTTCTTAATCAAATCAAGCAAAGCAATGACATAATTGGGAATATAGGGTTCTGTTTAGGAAAAAAGAAAGAGATAGCTTGGCTCACTGGGTTATAAGTTTGAACCCGAAAGCGTTCCAGATAATTAATAAGATAAAGCAAGACTACAGTGTGGTTTCGGATCGAATAGATTTAGGGAATTTGTGGAAGACCTTAGATGTTCTAAATATCTCAAATATGGGTGTGTTAGATTTAAATGTATGCAAAAAGAAGAAAGCTTTTCCAAATGTATGGAATTGTAAAACTATAAAAATTGTACTAAGAAAAGTCCAGAATGCAAAAACTGCAAAGAGTATCGCAAAAGAACATGAATTATGATTCGAACGAATATTACATCAAAACATTGTCTTGTGTTTATCAAGGAGAGAGATCAATTGATTAAACAGACGGATTATGAATAATAAGCCTTTCAAGGGTTATTTTTGGTGTGTTATTCAACATAATATAGGTAGGGGTAAATATGCGGCGAAGGAACTGCCAAATTTGTTTAGGGACAATATTCCAGATGTTTATTTGTTACAGGAACCATATGCAATAATAGGAAAAATAATAGGAATAATTTCTCACTATTACGAAAAGGCGATAACTGCAGTAAGAAACCAAAATATTTCTATATTAGCAAGGTTTACTAGCGAAAACATAGTGGCAGCCAATTTTTCAGTGAGAAACAGCGAAATTACAGTGGTATCAGCATACTTCTCACTGACTCACAATAAGGGAGAAAACTGCAGGGAACTTGAAAAGCTGGGGACATCAATCTATGTGAAGATTGAAATCTTCATATTCCTTTGTGAGTAAAGGAAATTCCTGTTTATAGCCTACGAAATGAAGCTGGCTCTTTTGTAGAATTCATTTTTAAGAAAAATCTTTTTATTTGGAACGATCCAAACTCATTACCAACTTTTCAATCTGTACTTGTTAGAAGCTGAATCGATGTCACCTTATCAACTAAACACCTGCATGAAAGAGCAATGGGCTGGAAGGTAATCCAAAATACTCTGAGTGACCAGGGTGTATTTTTTTTTTTTTTCAAATTAATATGGGTGAAAAAATTCCAGCAGGAAGATTTAAATTAAACAAAAGGACAATTTAAAAGCTTTCAAGTGGCTGAAAAATATGCTAATATAAGGGAAACAATGCAAAGGATTAAAAATAAATAAGATTTAGAATTATATATTAAAGAATTTATAGAATTTATCCTAGGAATCGTCCAAGCATCAAACATTAAAGAGACAAATCACTTTAGGATCCCCTGATATGATAACAAGTAGAGAACAAAGGGAAACAAAAAAAATTGGCAAGAACCTTTCGGCATAGATACCAAAGATGTAAAAACACTGAAGAAAGAATGGAGTGGAGACAAATTTATATTGAAAAAATGAATCAATATACAGAAGAATATCAACCCTTTGCACTCCGATGGTGCCTCTGACTCACCATTCAAGATTGTACCTCATTTTGACGTTTTATTTATTTATTTTTCAAATTTAATTGTTAAAAACGCCTACATAATGGTTGAGAGATGCAGATTAATTTTTCAAAGAAAATCGACTTAAAAGAATTATGTATATTTATTTTTTTAGCAATAAGCAAATCTTTGTATTAGGTGAATAATTTTACATCTAATTATTTTTTGGAGTGCAAAGGGTTAAGAAAGAAAAGTAGAGTTTGCTTTGAAAAGTTTTGTAGCGAAATAACAAGAATGAAACCTTTTGAGCTACCTTATAAGTCTGCGGCAGAAAAAAAAATGAAAAGGGAAACAATTTTGCACAGTATCAAAACAAGGAATGTAGCGAAAACCAAAAATACAAAAGAAACTATTGAAACTATTGTGATTTACCTTTTTAAAGAGGTACAGTCCCAACAGGAAAATAAAAAGCAGAAGATAATTAGGAAAAATATTGAGAGGTAAAAAACAAAAGAAAAAGATAAAATATTCACAATAACTAACTAACTAATAATACTACATATCCTTATAATACTTATAATACTAAATAAGCAACTAATAGCAAAATGACTAAAAAGAAAATACCTGGATTAGACAACATCTTAATGGAAATGTTTGCTGAAATTATTAGAAAGAACCCAGTCATACTTTGAGTTACACAACAAGTGCTTGGAATTAGATGCGTTCCCTAATCATTGGAAGGTAGCAAAGCAGATTTTAATTCCTAAAACTAATAGAGACTTAAAAAACCCTAAATCCTATAGGCAAATTTGATTGCATCTTCAATAAACTGATAACTCAAAGAGTACTGCACTTATTAACGAAACAAAATAGTCTACATCATGATCAACATGGTTTTAGATACAATCACTCTTCTGAAACTGCACAAAATGCAATATGTAGTAAAATCAAAGATGCGATGAATCAGAAACTTGAAACAACAGTTATATCTTTGGACGTAGCTGGAGCATTTGATTCAGTATGGAGGAAAAGCATTTTGTATGCTCTTATAAAAATAAAATGCTCGAGCGACAATTCTGAAGTGATTAAAGATTACTTAAGTGAAAGACAATTTATTTACCTAGATGGAGAGAATAATTGGAGATTTATAATGTATAGAGTAGTGCCACAAGGCTCATGCAGTGGACCATTATTTTGGATTTTGGTTACGAATTTTGGATTTAAGATCAATCTTCCAAAGAACTGCTTTATGCAGGCATAAGCCGATGATGTGCTGCTAATAATCTCAGGAAGAACAAAAGATGAACTGGAAATTAAAGGAAAACAAATAATTCGTAGGCTTGAAAAATGGAGAAAAATACATAAACTTGAGTTTAATGAAAGGAAAACGATACAAATGCCTATCACATTTGGAGAACGTTTAAAATTAACAGATCCGCCAGACATGAAAATGGGCGATAAAAATATAAATGTGTCTAATCAAATTAAATACTTGGGAGTTACATGAGATAGTAAACTAACATATACTTCGCTTTTTAGCAAGTTCAAGAAAATAGTGGACATATTAACATATAAACTAGTGATAGTTGCGGATAAATTTTATAGAAAAAGGAAACACCATCTAAGAAGAATCTACACTGGGGCCATTGAGCCATTTGCCCTTTTCAGGCACGGGGCATGGATGCATAGGCTTAATCTAAAAAGAAAATCAGAGAAGCATTAATTGCAATCCAACGGCACCCTCTCATCATTATATTGGGGCATATATAACCATTTTTACTGAAGACCTTCAAGTGATAGTGGGAATATTGCCAATGGATCTCGGAGCAACGGAAATGTTCATTAAATTTCAAATAAGAACAACTAGTAATAAAGTTTAAATAGGAAACAAATGCTTTTGCAATAAAGATTATGAGATTTATTTATTTTTTTGCCGTTTGAACAACACTCTGCAGAATGGTTTATTCATGGTTTTCAAATTAAAATGCCAGATATAGACGGAGTAGAATTTTTTATAGATGGTTCAAAAGATGAATATAAAGTAGGAGCTGCAGTAGTAGCATATTATTATGGGAAAGAAATCTATAAAAGCCTTGTGAAATTATCGAACAATGCCACAAGTTTCCAGGCAGAAGTGCAAGCTTTAAAGATGGCCATAGAATATTGTGAAAGGGGGAAGGACGGACAGAAGTGCTAAATTTTTTCAGATTTACTGTCAGTTCTACAAGTCATTCAATCATTTCACAATTGTAATAGGGAAATACGGACGATAAAAGAAAAGATTAAAAGATTAAAACTTAACAAGTGGATAGAGTTGAGTTGAGTTAAACCCCATATTGGAGTATACGGTAATGAAAAGAAGGATTAATATGCAAAGATGGTGGTACAGAAAGAGGGTAGGGATAGTATTCAAATCAAATGGTGTCTAAAATGGGAAATGAGAGAAGAAATTAAGCTACAATGGTTTGACAAATGGTATATGTCCAAAAAAGAAAAAGTAACTTACGATTTTATTCCTAATCCAGAAATAAAAGTAAGAAGATACCATCCATTGGTAATCCAAATTATAACAGGACATGGGAGATTCCCTGCATATTTCTAAAGATTTGGAGGAATGTAGAAAAATAAATGTATTTGTGGAGGAATCGATACTGTTTACCAGTATTTAAAGGAATGCACAGAAATCTCCGAACATAGAAAACATCTGCAAGTTGAAAACAATGACTTGAGTTCAGTACTGATGGTACCAGGTAATCTTAGGATTCTGAAGGACATGATGTCAAAAATCATCGGTCAAATACTGATCACCACCTCCTTTATAAACTGTTTGAAAGTTTATAGAGGAGGTGGTGATCAGTATTTGACCACTTTGGGGCCAATTATATCGAAGAGAATATCAATTTGATAGATTTGGTCAATATGAAGATGGACATTGCTACAGTCCACAGTCGGCCACAACAAATCCTGTCGATACTGCTACGTTCAGTGGTGGCGAGATGATACACAAGAAGAAGACAAGATGAAACAAGAAGTTATAAATGCGTCTGTCTCCAGTCTTATGATGCGCTATCAGAACAAAACATTATTGCATTTATGTATTTTTTTTAACTGAAACATTATTATGGAGTGGAAAAAACAGCGCCATACACAGGAATCATCTATGCATATTAATAAATTAAAACAGAAAATTATATTATATATCAGTCGTTTATTATTGTCGTCACATCACTGAACTCAGAAACCATAGAAGATTTTAAGATTGTGTTGAAAAAAATTTGTGAATGGCAATTTAATAAGTTAGTAATTCTTTTTTGTCTGTTTGTTTGTTTGAAGCTGACATTGTGAAATTTTCTCATCCATTTTTAGATTCATGATAACTTTAATTTAAAATAATAGTGCAATGAATACCTACCATAAATCACATATGTCAATCGTGAGTCATATAAATCGTATTAGATATAAATCATATAAATCGTATTAGATAT
>JAOUZG010038069.1:3514181-3545454 GCA_026289955.1 Argiope argentata | reverse complement strand
ATTTTCTTACTTGTTCTTTTGCTAATATTGGTCTGTTTTTTATTGTATTTAGTATTTTGTTATATATTTTATTTCTAGAATTTTAATTTGAATCTTGTCTATTATTGTCCTTTTTCCTAATTGTCATTTTTTTATATCCTAAAAATTGATGCCTCTCTTTTACTTTGAAATTTAGAATTTCTCGGGTCACAGAAGAGTTAATTTTTTAGACATTAGTCTAACTCTTTACTGAAAAAAACTTCCACTTTTTATTGGAATCCTTGCCTGATGGTGACCCTTAAGAAAGTCATCAGGCCGGATTTCTACTTTTTCACTATCATATATTTTTTTTATTTCATGTTTCTTCTGTTTTTTTATTCATCTATGTTCCTCTATGTCTTTAGGAATAGCAGCATACGCACCCTCTTAATACATTTGTGTATCTTTCTAGTTTTATAATGAAAATGGCAATTCGATATGTACCTCTTTTAAAATGGTTTTTATATAATATAACAATTAAAGAACAATCTGCAAGCTTTTAATAAAAATTTAATCAGCATTTAGGGCTAGTATTAGTAAAGAGTTTTTAGGATTAAAAAATCTATAATTTTTACCATACATACATTTTGATAATGATTTTTTATAACAATAGTCAAACTCTTAATCTTTGTTATGTACAACATGTAAAGAAACAGAAATTAGTTTAATCCATCTTTACATAATGCCTTAACAAAACAGTGTATAAATTAGGCGGTGAACCCTAGTCAATATTTGAATTTTTTCAGAGCCTTACTACTTTTATAGATTTTCACTGATTATGAACACATATAGTAAAACTTTTTTATTAAAATATATGATTGAAATTTAATAATTATCTTAAAAAGTATTCTGTTTTATTCATTAGTAAATAATATGGGAAATTTCGTGGTATTTCAGATGTTAAGTTCGTGATAAATTATTTTCTAGTGAAAAGTATATGTATAAAATTCAAAAAAAAAAAAAAAAACCTGAGCGTTTAAATAAAACAAAATTCCAAGTATTTTCTTTTTATCTTAATTTAAGAACAAATTATATTATCTTTTATTATTTTTATCAATACATTATTAAGGTTTTTGTAACGCTCATATCACTGCAAACGGTGATGATTATTTGATATTCGCATTTTATGCTATAACTCTTTTTTCTAAGTTCTCGGATGATCATAGAAAATTTTTCTACAATCCTTTACAGTGTCTATATTAATAATTCAATAAATAAATCTTATTTAAGAAAAAAATTAATATATACAGAATATCCGCTTTATTCATGACCAAATAGCTAATTTTTAACTTTGTTAATTGTCGCATATGTCTAGTAAAAAGTCGAGAAGAAACCATTATATTTTATGTAGTTTGAATCAAAAAGTATTCTAATGAATTGTGAATTTTAAAATTTTATACAAATCTTCTGTTCTGAGAACCATATTAATAAAATATTCGAGACACTAATATTTTAAATAAAAGAAGTTCCACTCTTGAGTAATTTAATAAAAATTTGAACATCTCTATTCTATAAAAACTCGATTTTAGATCTCTACCTCGACCATCTTGAAGAAAATACACCAATCAGTATCCCCAATTTTGCTTGTCTAAAATAATTATATTGTTGATTGTCTTAAAGTAATGATATTTAACAATTTATAACTCAATCAGACTTGATCGCAAAAAACTGAAGAATTAAATTATCAAGATAATTTTATGGAATATAATTGATAGGATCAAATGGTTGTATAGAATTCCGACTTCATAATTATTTTCAGATGTATATTATTGATCGAAATAAAATATTATTTACCGCATTTAAATTATTTTTGAGGTAAAATTGAATTTTATGATAAACCAGAGAAATGTTTACTGAATAAATCGAAATATTGCAAATATTATATTTAAAAAATATACTGCGGTATGCATAAGATTAAAAATGCTGAAACATTCGATTTTCTGTACTTGTATTTTTTAAAAATTCGGTCTCAGCAAAAATGTTTTCGTATTCACTGAAGTTTCATATCTTTCATCTCAAAAATTCAATTGTTAATTAGCTGACTGCAAATTTGAGAAATATATAGTACAATGAAAAAAATATCACTCGGCTTTTATAATATTATGATGTATGGAACTTTTGAAATTCGATGTTTAAAAGTATTTTGAAGAATCTATTAATAAATCAAGGTACATAAATATTTAATTGAAAATTTTAGAGAGCTTTATTTTTGGTAAAGCTGGTCACTATATTCCCCAACCACCAAGTGAAATTAGTGGTTTGCCAGATAAAGACTTCTATTTTAATTAAAAATGAAGTGTTATGTAATATAAATGTCCTTTTAATTGACTAAAGTAGCTATTATTAGGGTGGGTGAAATATCTATTAACATTAAAATTGTTATGGTTAAACGTGTAAATGTACCTCCAAAGAAAATTAGGAAAACGCATTTCTGATATAAATTTATATCCGAATATATATTTATTAACATATATATTTCTGATATATATTTATTTAAACATTTTTTGCTAATTACAGTTATTTAATTTTTGTATTATCTTGTGATAATTAGTTTAAATATCAGGATTTATGATACAGCATTTATCTTAAAAAATATTGCAGGATTTCGTTGACATATCCCGCCTCCTCCACTTTAAATGTATGTTCCATGGATACCATATTCATACAACGGTTTTTCAGTGATGTTTATGTAGTTATATTATAAATAGTTAGTACCTGTGAGATAGGCGCTTTTTATTCATTAACCCTTTGCAGTCCGATGTTCGCCTCTGACTCGTCATTCAAGACTGTGCATCATTTTGACGTTTTATTTTTTTTATTTTTCAAATTTAATAGTTAAAAACACCTACATATTAGTTAAGAAATATAAATTAAATTTTCAGAGAAATTCGCTTAAAAGAATTATGTATATTTATTTTTCATAGCAATAAACAAATCTTTGTATTAAGTGAATAATTTTGCATCTAATTATTTTTCGGACTGCAAAGGGTTCAATACGAAAACGTTTCGCATCTGTTGGATTAGAGTTTCAAAGAGAATATTTCTCCGAATTTAAGTTATAGTTTTAATGGTGCTATATGAATCGGTAAATACAATCCTACCAGTTTACAGAAATGACAGTAATTCACTTCCTTATCCCATCGTTCGCTAACAGAATATATTTTTGAAATCCTCTGGGATATTGATATATTTGCGTGATATTTTTGTACTATTTTAGAACAGTTATCGCAATTGTAAACCCCGGTTTAATGATTAACATCTATTTATTTTTTTGACCATATGTTACTCTATAAGGAGGGACATGCCAGAAAGACAAATTTAATAAAAAGACAGCAATCACTCTGTGAAAGAATCCTCAATATTCTGATTATGACACGTCACCATATGCTCGGAATATGGAATGAAAGCAAACGATATTTATGAATTAAATTTTATAAATTTAGTCTGACTTTAAAACTTCATTTTATGAAGTTGTTTAATTATCAGTGATCTACGAAAATAAATGAGAATGGGTAGTTTCAATTGCACGTCAATTTCTGTAGCTGTGATATATATATCAATAAAAAGCAGCAAAGTTTTTTTATTATTATTAATCGATGCATAGTTACAAAGATTTTAAAACAATTGTATTACATGCGTCAATGCATTTTGAATGTATCAATGCATTTACATGTTTATACAGTTCAGTTTGTTTGTGAACAAAAATGAAATGCAAACAAACTTACTATAAAACTAAATTTTATTACATTATAAATAATATCAAATTTAAATCAACGTATTTTCATTCAAATTCTAGTATCGTTTTTTAACAACAAAAACAAAAATTCCAAAAATATCCCTGTTGCCAATTTACATTTACAACTATTTACAAAATAATATTTATAATTATTAAATTAATCTTTTATAAAAAAAGAAAATAAAATTCATCGCTTTTATTTATCGCAAACATCATGAGGGTTACAAAAGAAAATACAAAAATAAAATACACTTTGTATGAGCAGTGCTATTGCCTCTCCCCCTTTGCCCCTCTTTCTTCCCATGAGTAGTCTTGCAAATAAATAATAATCATCATATATAAAACAAATTAATCCATGGCCTGAAGAGAGAAAAGTCTCACAATCTGTACCAAAAAAAAAAAAATACAATATTGTTACCTTAAAACAAATGGAAATTCCATTCTCTCAAGTAAATAGGCGAACTTTGGGTTTTTTAAAAAAATTAATTATTACTTTCATTCACAAAAGTTATATATCGCAACTAAAAAAATATTTGTTTCAAATATTATTAAACTAGGATCCTATCTTCTAGTAAAAAGTTAATATTCATTTACAATGTTATTTTAGTTCATGATCATGTCAGTAAACAAAACTAGGCAGTTGAAAAAAATCGTTAAAAATTCATTCGGTGTAAATGTATCAATGCATTTAAATGCTGTTACAATGCAAATGTATCAATTCATTTCTTGTGATATTCGTGTTTTTTTTTACTTTTGTTAACCCGGCACAAGCTAAGAATTTATTCAGGATCATAAGCCGGAAAATAAACCTCCTTCTTCCCTATCAATTCATTTACATGTATCAATGGAATTGTGTTACAACTGTATCAATGCATTTGGTATCCAAAATAGAACTACATAGCACACAGCTTCATGAATTAATGTAAATAATAGAAAAAGATCTGCACGATTAGCTTTACATACAAAATATAATTCAATTTTCCTCTGTTGTGCTTTTACTGCAATGCATGGATGGTGCATTTTTTGATGCACTTCTGCATACCCATTAATAGATACCCTAGATTCATGTGGATGCGAGAGAATATAGAATATCATGCGAATATAAATTAAGAGGTGCCGTGAAGAGAAATTCGCTTTCTCCAATGCTACTTATTCTAAAAATCAGTTTGCATTAGTGGAATAATTGAAATATTCTTCTGGCACTATTTATTCTTTTAAAGACACCGATATCGGATAGAATCGGAAGAAATATTACGCTTAGAGCACCTCAAATTCTTGTTGCCAAATTTGATAAATGTACAAATCCTCACCTGTTATTTTTTTTTTAAATAGTTGTTGCTAGTTCTTAGATTAAAAAAATTATTCATGTCCCCTCCCCCTTCTGCTATCTCTACCATTCTGCATATGCAGACTTTCAGTTCTATTTTTAATGTTTCTTTTGGATAATAGATGGCGCCATATTACCAAATCAAACCTAACTGTACAGTGTTTTTTTATAGCATTGGCGCAAAACTTGCTTCTTATAGTAAAAGATATATTGAATGGTATTTTTTTTATCTATATTGTATATTACTGTTTAATGGTAATTATTTCTAAAAAGAGTAAAAAGAGATAAGCTCTTTGTATATGAAATTTTGTATTTTTTAATTATTTTTTTAATTTTATTTCTTTATTTATTATGGATTAAGAAATACTTGGAATAAATATTACTATACTATATAAAACAATAATTATACACATATAATCTGATTTGAACATTAAAACTTCTTAAATTATTTTTATGGAATTCGAAATCTTTACTTAGAAAGATAAAAAAGGAAGGGCTGTAACCAAAACTCTTTAATATTTTTTAAATAAAATTTGTTACTGAAAAAATTATACAAGCAGAAAAATTATTTTTTCAATTTTTTTTTTGCATCATATTGTTCATAATTCATGAATTTGGGAGCATTTAATTTTTTTTTTTTTTTTGCATTAACTAAAAAAAGTAACATTTGAATGATAAATATTGCTCTAAAATTTTAATTCAGAATTCCATAAAATTTATAAACTAAAGAATTATTTTTCACTAATATGTGACCATTTTACTTAACCCTATAGTGCAATCTACACTCGCATGCAAGAATAAATAACAGTCGCTAAAAAAAATTTTAGTGCGCATGTAACCACTTAAATGCGAGTTAAAATTTAATAATTTCTTTATTCCATTTACATACTTGAATGTTATCTTTCAACCAAACTGCCCAATGAGGATGAACTTGCATAGCTTACACTCAGTGAGCCAATCGAATGGTTGAAGCTATTTGACCAATCAAGTTTTCTGGATTTTGACCAAGCGAATATGGTTCAAAATTGGAAATAATTTTTGATGTAATTAAAACCTAAAAAATTTCATTCTATTTGATTATAGCATTTAGAAAACTCATGCTTTACGAATAAGCATACAATAAATCTTCCTTTGAATAAATATTGTTTACATTTTCATGCATGATCTGCATGATTTCGGTAAAACGCAAATGCTTGGAATAAATTTTAATGTAGTACATGTTTGAACGTAAAGATGGCATGTCGAATTTTTTTTTCTGTCTGAGTTTTGAATTTATTTTGTGTGTATAAGCGCTGACGAAAAAGCAAATAACTACATGATTTCAAAGTTTTTTTTTAAAAAAAATTACCTATTTCAATTATTTTTGTGGTTATTCATAATTTTTAAACTCAAATTCTAATTAATAATATCAAATTTCTTCTACGGAATATTAATCAAAATCTTCAGATCTCGTTTTTGGGACACATAATATTTTGCAAATTTCAATAATAAGATTTTAAAAAAAATGCTGTAATAATTCTTCTGGTGAAAATGTTTGTACCTTAGAAGAGGTGTGTTGATAATTTTTAATATGCAAGATATACCTCTGTTAAACATTTAATATTCTAAAACAAAGCGATAAAAAATCTAGATTTTATTATTAAATTTTATGTCCGAATTTCGATTGAATCATATGCTTTTTATATACGTAAAAATAATAAATTAAACACCATTGACAGTAAGTTAAAAATTTTATACATAATCTGTTATTTGCTCTTAAATGTCAATCTTTCAATTTCGAGAAGGGAAAAAAAAAGAAAAAAAAAGAAGGGAAAAAAAACTTACCTAATAATTTTATACTGTGGACGACTTAGTGTCGAAATCTCAGTTTTCTCTTATCCTTCATTCTACTATGATACAGATGACGGCGTTTGGCATAGGAGTAGTGCGCCTTTCCCGTGATCTTCGCGTCCCGGGTTAGAGTCCCGGTTCCGGCATGGTTGTTCTTCGATGTTCTATCTATGATTTATATGAATGCCCTCCCCTTGTAAAAAGGGGCTGAGCAAACAAATGTGAAATGTAGCAAAATCGTACTCTAAGCCCAAGTTGGTGCTGCAGTAAAAACATGACACTCACTCGGTTTAAATCGCTGGTAGATCTACCAACTGTGCCATAAGTAACAACAACATGATGCAGATAAATGCAGATCATAATGCCGATACTATATATGTGTAGACGTCGTTTTCGTAAAGTTTTTGATAGCCATTAATAAAATTTTTGAAAAGCCTGGAAAAACATTTCCAAACATTAAAGGGTTGTAAATTACGTTATATACTCCATATGGAATTTCAACTTAACACTTCATTAAAATTTTGAATTAGATGATACACATCCTACTATGGGCTTTATTGCTATTTGTAACAATATAAAAGGAAAACTGATAGCTGAGATGTTTAAACAAGTTTAGTTTATTCTACTTTAACTGAGTTACATATTTAAAAATCAAATTTCATAATTTAATCTAATAATCAAATCTAACAATGTAAGCAACGCAGTAAATTGCCTCTGATGGGCAACTAGATGAAAAAAAATTATTCTAAACGCCGTTAAAGCTTATTTTTTGCACGAATACGAGTTTTTATTAAATGGATTAATTGTAAGATGCGTTGTCATAATATTCTCCGAATTGACCATACAATTTTTTAACTTTTTTAGGCTGGTATTTTACTTCTAAATTGCATTAAATGATTGAACGGATTTAAGAGGGGGGTTGCAAAGAAAAGAAAATACTATGAGGGGTTGCCAAAAAAAAAGCAGATTTATAGGTATTTCCTCTGAACTGTGTGAAATGAATGCGCTGAACACAGAGGGTAATACTTGATGTAATCAAATACGATGAATATAGCAGAAAACATTATTCTACTATAATGATTCGGATTGCAGTCTTTATTTTTTTTTTTAATTTACATTTGAATTTTGCTCAAATTTTTAAAAAGCTTTATACATTTTTAGGAATTTAGTAATTTTTCTTTTCTTTTTATTGCATTTCAGAATTTTTTGTAGTAGATCTAGTTTTTCAAAATATTTCATTTTTTTTTCTTCTAGAATTCTTATTTTATTTTCACGTGAGAACTACGTCAAAAAGATTAATTAATAGCAATTGGAATAACTACCAGAAAATAAGATGAACAATCAACTATAGCGCTGATTTTGGATTAGAATAATTATGATTTTTTTTTTTTGCTGGTGGGAATTTGTTTATTTCTTCAACATTTAAAATTATTTCTCAGTAAAATATCAGTTCTGTTCTGAAATCCAAACCAAATTGATTTCCAGATTTTGTGTGGAGGCGAAAAGTGAAATTAAAATTTAGAAGTTCACATCTGACCACTGTTCAGAATCGGAAGTTTCTGCATATTTTATCTAAAACAGTCATCATATAGATATAGATATGGATTTAGTTGCCAATCTAACGAACTAAACTAAATCTTTTTGGCATAAGAGCAGCTTTGTTGTTACTTAAAAATGTGCCTATTTTTTATTTGATCTTCATTGAAAAGATAGATTTGGGAGAGAGATTTAAAGTGTATACAAAAGTGCTCAAAATATTATTTAAGAGTAAATTTTAAAATTTATATAGTTCGATAACAACAACGTTGAATAAAAGCTTGGCCAGTATCCAATAAACAGAAAAATTTTCAGAAGAAAAATCTATTAAAGCTTTCATTTATATTTAAAACTTTTAAATTCAAAACAGATCAATGATCTAATAAATTTATTCAATTTTAATTGGATAGTGATGGCATTTATAGAAAATTTTCTTAGTATAAAAAGAAAAGGCTGATTGTAAAGAATTATCAGATTCATAAAATTCCATTTTGCTTTTTGAGATTTCTGACATTTACTTTCTGTTGAAGTTGTTTCAACGGAGTTTTATATTCGGAATTATAAGTTAAAGCAAGCAACGAAGTACACGCTAAATCTTAATATATTTGCAAAATAAATTTTATTTTAATGAGCTATGACCGAAAAAAGCAGGTATAGCATTTCAATAACTGTGTCAAGTTCTTCGGATATTCAGAACGATAAAATTTTGAGTGTAAAAGCCACTCATATAACTAAGTCAAAATTCTAATGATCACTTTCTATAAATCTTTTGCGAATATACTCCAAGCAAAAAATGAGAAAAGAATTTCTCCCGAATCGCAGCAACCCTCAAATAGTGGGCGTCATCGTTAGCCCCTTTTCCATTTCACCCTCAGCGCTCTCCTTTGAAGGTGAGTACAAAACGGGTCGGCTAAACCTCAAAAGCTAATCTGATTGCAAAAGAGCGGCCGATAAGGATCAGAACAACCCTTTTTTCGCAGCTCTGGAGAAAGAGGGGGGAGCGTGCCTCTTTTCTCCCTCCCCCCTTAGAGAGGGTTGCTCTCTTGATTTTTGAAGAGTCGGGAATGAACCTGTTCTTCTCGAGTCGAGTGAATTTTTTTTCATTCTTCGCCTCTGAATAGCGATCTCGTGAATACGTTTTGTTGACTTGAATACAAACCGATTTTGTCTGGCACAATGCATTTTGCAAGTTTGGATTTGTGGCTTTTTTTTTGCTTTTTGCGACTTCTTACCTGCGAAAATAAGGATTCTGTGGTGTTATAAGTTTGTTTATTCTGCGGCAACGTCAGAATCTTGTCTGGTTGGCGTTTGAGGACCGAAATGAGTGGGTAGATTTCACAATGCCGATCTCCTGAAATCTTTTGTGATAGATTTCTGCGTAAGAATTTTCCTAATGGAAAGGTTGTATAAACGGAAAATGCAAATGATGTAAGGGAATGCTGTATATTGTTACAGAAATGGATTTGTAATATCTTCTTTCTCAACTTTTTTTGTAAACTTCTTTAACCTTTTTTTTCAACCTCTTTCTTTTTTTTTCACTTCCTACTATTAGTTCACGCTTTCCTTATATATATATATATATTGTACAAATTTTCAATCGTTAATAAAATACGTTTTATTCATCCAATCAAGTTCAAATAAATTTTTTAAAACTTGTAGCGATGACACTTGATGTTAATACAGTTTTTTCATATATTAATTCATTAATTTTTATTAGTTAATTAAAAACTAATTTTCTCGCCATAAATCTCCATTTCTCCATCTCTAAATAAGCAACGAATTTTTCCCCATGCTAATGAGGTTAGGTTTAACATGTTTTCGGCCGATTATTTTAAACGAACTGTTTATTTTCATAAAGCTTGATGCAGTAAAAATCAAACATTGCTGATTAATCAATTTTTCAGATTCATTTTGAAGTACTTTCGAATTAAAATAATACAGAATAAAGAAAATCAGAAATTTCTAATCTAAATTGCTTACCCCAACTTACACAGAAAAATCACGCATTTTGCGTTGCTACAATTGGCTTTGAATCCTCAATTGGCGTTGAAAATTCAACGGTAGTATAATTTTTTGATCAATTATTTATCGTAATTGTGATTGTCAGGTTGGTATGGCGTTGGATTAGCATCCCTTGGACTGCAAGTTCGAACACCATGTGTAGAAAGGAGAATGGCAAATTGCAAGAAAATTCGCTTTCTCTTTTTCTGTTTACTATTGTGATTCTGTCATATTTATATTAATTGTAATTATTTAATGAAAAGTTATTGAAATAAAACTTTTCTTTGTTAACCTAAGTAAAACTTGATTAATATTTTTTATATTACTTGTTAGTTTTTAGCTTGCCTTTCTATGAGTTAAGATTAATTTCTTGCTACTTGACTTAAATTTTGAAATCATAGGAATTTCTATCTTTTCTTTCTCTCAGCGAAAAACAAATCAAGTGTCAATATAATACTGTTTGATTCATATCCATGCACTCCAAAAAATTTCATCAATTTGTCTTTCATGTAATAATGACAATTTTCTGGGATGGAACTATGTAAAATGTTTGCCAGATTTAAAAAGTTGGAATTTTACTTCATTATTCATCGATTAATATTTCATTCTGATTATATTTTATGCTTGATTTAAGATTTTTTAGTTACTCTCAATTCAAATGCACATATTCAAATACAAGGAAGGAAGATGAATAAGTTTTGTAATGATTCTTTCTCGACTTCATATATTATTATGTATAAGTTAATTTTTTTTCTTTTTTAATTAAATAAATTTTTCAAGATATCTGTCGAAATGAGCGGGCCCAAAAGGGAAAAAATTATTTTTTATCTAAAAATTTAACTACGAAAATTCGAAAAAAAATTCGAACGATTTTCAATAATTTTTATTTTCTCTATTGGTCTTCCCAGAGTGTTTGGATATTTAGTAAGGAAAAATTGCAAATTTTATATCAAAAAGGAATTTATTTCCTGTCATTCATGAACTTTAATTACTAAATTAATAACTAAATGATATTATACATTTAAAAAAAAGGACATATTATCAAAGTTACAAAATCCAGTGCGTGATAAACAGTTTTTTTCTATATTCCAATAACTCACAATTCAAACGCTCATAATAAATTATAAATTATATTTTTCTATTGATACTGTCTTTACTTTATAATTAATTATTTTTACTTTATAATTAACTTTACTTTATAATTAATTATTTTTTATAAAGATTTTTTTCTTTCGTAATTAAAGAAGCTTTTCAGGATATCAGCAAAAATTAATTATTCAAAATAAGCAAAATATTTTATTTAAAAATTCAATCACTCTTCAAATTTTCAAACTGTCTTAAATTAATAACCTAGTAAAGTTTCTTTTAAATTTTTGGTTTAGATGGCTTAATATTAAAATATTTCATCTATTAATCTGTCCTGGATATCATACGTGTTTATTAATGAAAAACTGCAAAATAAAAGTTATAAAACAGAATTTAAAACGGAAAAAAGAGAAACGGAGTGTCAGAAATTTATTTTTTATCACTAACGAGTTTTAATTATTTAAATATCTAATCTTCATTGATAATAAAAAAAGATTGCTTATCAACGTTTCAAAAGCTTGGAAATAAAATCAAAGTTACCGAGCATTAAAGATTTAAGACTGATGTTGATAGATTTAAGTAAAAAATAAATTTCCATTTATAAAATTCTCAATAGATAGTTATTTTTCAAATTCTTGGTTAATGTGCGCGAAATTCATAACAGAGTCATATGAAATAATATAATTATGTAAAGTAAAATATGTAACATAAAACATATTGCATGATAATTTCGATTCAATGCACTTTATTTGTAATAATTTTTACTATATCTGTCTCATTATTATAGAAATATATCCATTGACTCTTTACAGCATGAATTAATTAAGCGTTGAAAAAAATGTTTCACGGTGGAAATAGCTTTCTTTAATTTAGTAAAAGAAAAATAATCAAGTTATGTATATAATATAAAATCTTACGGAACCATATATGGGCTCGTATATTGAATAAAAAACAGTTGAAAAGCGGAAATATTATTATCCGTCGAGAAATATGAGTATATCGACTTCATGAAAATATTTTTTTTGTCAAAAAGTATTTACGTTTAACTGTTATCATTTTTTGAAAATGAATCACTCGCACTTCAATTCTGCTTTTTCACCCATTTGCACAAAAGTGAGGTTATTTCGAAATGACATTAAATCATAGACATTTTTTTGCGTTTTATTATTGCTAAATATATATTTGATGGATTAAAATAGTTTGAATTATTTTATGATACTTAATTTGGGGATAAAATGGAATTAAAACAGCAATACCATATATGGGCCTTTATGCGGTAAAAGGTTTAAATTGATTCCGTTTATGATCTAACTGAATATTATCAATTATCTATAATATAATCAATCTACAGAATGTCTTGTCAACATTATGACTGTGAATATGGATATCGTGTGTTTGTTTTTAGGAATTCAATATTAATTTTAACTCAATCTAAATACAATAATTATAGTCAATATAGTCGAAAAATCAGTATTTCGATATATTAACGAAGTAGTTCTTTCTAAATTCCTTAAGGGAAAAAATCATAAATGTCTTACAATAAATAAAAAGAATAGTCGTAAACATTTAAAATGAAATTATATTTTTTTCATCTTTTGTAGATAATTCGTTACCTATCTTGATTTTTGACAAAGAACATTTAGTTCGAACGATTATTACCTGACGCTTTCAGGAAGCATTATTTCAAAAATTATGGCCAGTCTCAATTTTCATAATTACACCCTATCAGGAGCCTTCATCAAACGCTTCTAAACATTTTTTATTGGAGTCACTTTCTTCTGACAAAACTGTCGAGACTTAATTGCCGTTTATCAGAAGCTGTCTAAAATATTTCTAACAGAAACTATTCATTCAGTAATCGTTCAAATAACTACCAATATTTCCATTTCGTTTATAGTTTTTTTTCTTCGGTGTTTCCTTTTTCCAAACTTTCACAAATTCTATTTCTATTTTTCTAACTTGGAGACATTCCTGATTTTTTTTATCGAAACCTCGTAATCTCATTTCTCTGTAAAAAAAATTTATCTGTAAAATTCGTGAAAATTATTTGTGAATTAAGTTGTTTAAAAAGAAGTAGTAAGTGTGAAAAAAGATTGTAATATGCTTTCTACAGATTTATTAACAGACCACATTTTATTTTCTCTTGTATGTAATACAGAGAAAGTGGAGCAATCACTCGAACTCTCGAATTCAACTTTTTTTTCTTTTTCTTTTTTTGACAGTCTTAATTTTTTAGACCTATCTGAGTTACAAAAAGACAATTTTGCAAATTGCGCGTCTATATATCTGTGACAAAAATTGTTTGTGAATTAAGTTGTTTAAAAAGAAGTAGTAAGCGTGAAAGAGATTGTAATATGCTTTCTACAGGTTTATTGACAGAAAACGTTTTATTTTCTCGTATACGTACTACAGGGAAAGTGTAGCATTCATCTAACCTCTCGCGTTCGCTTTTTTTGGGGGGGGGGGGTAATCTTAATGTTTTAGACCTACTTGAGTTAGAAAAAGACAATTTTGCAAAATGCACGTTTATATATCTGTGACAAAAATAATTCAAAAACACTTTGAGTTAGACTCTTGGAATTTGGTATACAGTTTTTGCATCATATTGGAAGATTTATAATAACTTTTGAGTAAAAATATATTTAAAGGAAATTTGATCGTTCGGCTTTTCTATTTAAAGTTAGCCCAATAATAATAAAACGAAGAGAACTAGTAAACGGAATTCAGTAACATCAGTAACAGCATCAGTATCGAAATCAGTAACAGTGCTTTAACATCTGTAGTGTAGACAGGCAACTGTGAAATTTCGAGCCAAATTCACTGCGTGTTGACTGTGTGTCGGTTCTATATATTCAGAAACACGTAAAAAGAATAATTCAAAAACGCAAGGCTTTAAATGTATGAAATTTACTGTGAGATTTTGTGATTACAAGTGTAGTTTTTGTGTCAAATTTTGTTTCAGTCGGTTAAGAAAATCATCTAAAACGAAGCCTTGGATGCTATTAAAGCATGGTAGAGATTAATCGCCAAATTGCTTGCCAAGTATAATACGGCAGATTCACTAAAACTGCTGAATTCACGCCAAAAGCTGATATTTCATAACTTATATACGCCAATGCCACGTAAAGGGAATGACAAATTTATTAGAGATCAAAAAAAGTTTCTAAGAGGCCACTACCGCTGGTTTCATCAATTTTTTCACTTTTGTGTCTAGAATAAATCGCATTAGTTGTTACACGTTGTTGTAACTGTTATTTCTTTAAAACTTATCAATTTATTAAAAAGAGAGATGTATTTCCATAAGTTCTATTATAAAAAATTTCTATTTATAAAAGAATTATTAAAAAGAAATTTAAATATTATCCTTTATCAAAGGTGTATAACATTTTTCATTGTAAATCCTTTTCGATAAAATTATCTACATTATTCACTGTACATTTACTACTTCTTGGTATAATCATTTATTTAGCATTATCGGAGTAATGCTTATTATCATATTACCTAGCATCTAACAATACATCACGTTAAGTAGGAAACTTTGCAATGACATTTCATCTTCAGGGGAAAATTAGGAAACTCTTATCATCAACAACTCTAGTGTCTTTTCAGAAAATTTTATTTTATTTTAAGACAGACGTTTTGATTGGGAATCGACAGATGAAGAGCAGCAAAACATTTTTTAAAAAATTCATTGATCAGAAAATTCTTTTCATAATATTAAGATTGAATAATTTGTAAATATTTAATTTCAATATTCTGCAGGAAACATCTTTGAATGATGGAATATAGTTAAATAAACTATAATATTTTCCATCATTTTAAATCATTTTTTAAATTTCAAAATAAATAAATTCTAACTTTTCCATTATCGCACTTTTCTTTCTCCAAGAATCAGTGGAAATACATAATGGGAGAAAAAACCATTCTACTACAAAATCATTATAAATGAAATTTTTCCAGAGATCCCTAAATTCAAGATATAAAAATTCGAATTAAGTCTATCAGTGTTTCTATCCATAGATCCATCTGCTTATAAACATGATGATTCAAAACTTTGTAAACCTAAACTATGAAATTTGGTATGGGGTCTTTACATAGGAATTAAAGATGCCTGTCAAATTTTCATCTAAATCATTAAACGTTATCTTTACGTGAATATACTCAGGTGAAAAGACCAACTTAGAATAAAATGACCTAGATGAATGAAATTTGAGTTTTGAGTTATCACTAGATTTATCGATTTGATTCAATTGTTAGCTCAAATTCCCCAAGTTTGACTACCATTTTCTTTCTGTTCTTTGTATGTATTAACACTTTGCGATAGGAAAAGTAATTCGATGCATAATTATTCACCTAACACAAAAAATAAATACATGCAAATGATTTAAGTTGAGTTTCCTTGAAAAATAAATCTGCATCATTTTAACATTCTGTAGATGTTTTTAACAATTAAAATTTTAAAGAAGGAATAAATAAAATGTCAAAACAATGCACCTTCGTGAATGGTGACTGAGAGTAGACATACGACCACAAAGGTCGTTAACCCTTTCGCTGCCATGATTGATGCCTGTGATTCGGAACTACAATCTAATAAGGTGCTCACTTATTCGCTCTTTTAATTGCAGTAAAGAAGCAATTATCTAATGAGATGGTAGGTGTGAATCACAGTCGATTCACGTGCTGTGCAATATCTTGCAATTACGGTGTATAGACTAAACGTAAACATGTTCTCCTCGCATCAAATTCGACACTGACTGAGTACTTTTGCTGTCACCCGAATGTGGGTGACACGGCAGTCAATGTGTTAAGGCGGCAACACAAAAATGTCACAAGCAAAATAAATAATATTCATTATGTGATCTTGAAAGTGATGCTGTAGTTCTCAATTAAATTATAAAATTTAATACACGTACTTCACATTTAGCCTAACTACCACGTTTTCCAATTTGTTTATTTAACTACATATTTGAATTTCTCCATTGCGCTATGAAAACGTTAAAAAAGATTAAAGTGCAATTTGCTATGCATATATTCAATGTATCATGTCAAAACATAACTTTTTGAGCGGCCAAGCACCACGTGCTCGTGCGAGTTGAATTATATTTTTATTCATTTTAATCGTTTCATTGAATGAGTCCCTTTAGTATTAGATCCATCCTTTAGCAAAAGATCAAAAAAAAACTTTGTCTCGCATTTGTTGTTTAAAAAAATGTCACATTTCCTATTAATTTCATTTCATATAATCCCGTGCTCAAAATGACATTTTTCCAGGTTTTATTTTATATAGTCATTAACTTATTTTTTTTAAATCGGAGCTTTTGTAAATGCATTGGCAAAGCGTTAGTAAAAGCTCATTATTTGAGATGCTCGTGCAGATTGTAAAATTTCACTTTCCGGCTACGGAGTTTTTTTTGACGTCAGAATACCTCATTCCCAAAAGAATTGCACGTTCTAACATGATAATAAAACTGGCCATACTAAGTATATGAAAAGGTCAGAAGAGAAAACTTCCCTTAACTAATATGTCATTTGGATATTGTAAATACAATAATTTGCAGAGGTCTTTAAATTTAATTTGGGTGGGATATGAAATTTTTCTAAAATGATTCCTGTGCATCATAAATTTGGCAAAAAGAGTCACTATAGAAAGATGGTTTATTGTTTGGTTATCTGGATTTTTTTTTTTTGATGCAAGAGCTAAAATTGGCTATGCTACGTCAAAACACATAGTATAAATATATTTTCACACAATTAAATGTTTCCTCTTAACTAAAAAATTCATAAAAAAAACATTTTGTTAAAAGAAGCATTTATGTGAAGGTAGGAAGATTTAAATAAAATAAAAATCTAAGGCTAAAACATGTGTTTTTTTAAAATATTTATATAAAATGGAAAAAGCTGTAGCTCTTAAAAATTAGAGAATATTATGGTGAGGTTGAAATATGAATATAGAAATATGGATATTATGGTGAGGCTGAAATATAATAGTTAAATGAAGATCCTCCTATATGCAATCAATTTTTTTAGTTATTTATAATAATAAGTAAAAAAATTATAATACGCTTATGCATACTACAGAGGTAAATAAAGAAAAGGTTTTGCATATTTTTGCATGTATACTTATCATATACAATTTATTTGTATCAATAATATTTGATTTATGATAGTATCAATACAATTTCAAAATGAAATCATATCTTTAAATAAAAATTATTTTGAATGCTCAAGCGTTAAGGATACTTTATATACACAATCTTCTCGGAACTATGGAAATTTATTTTAATGTTATATGGAGATGTGGAATTATATGTAGATATATGTAGAAAATTATATGTGGATGTAGATATATGTAGAAAATTATATGTGGATGTAGATATATGTAGAAAATTATATGTGGATGTAGATATATGTAGATAATTATATTATATGTAGATATATGTAGATAATTATATGTAGATATATGTAGATAATTAAACGTAGATGTAGATATATGTAGATAATTATATGTAGATATATGTAGATAATTATATGTAGATGTAGATATATGTAGATAATTATACGTAGATGTAGATATATGCAGGTAATAATATACACATGTAGATAGATGTATATGTAGATAATTATATGCACATGTAGATAGATGTATATGTAGATAATTATATGCACATGCAGACAGGTGTAAATGTAGATAGTTATATGTAATATACGCAAAGTAAAATATAAAACTGTATTTCAGAAATTATCGAACTTCAATTAATCAGCTGCCGTATTCCTTATGAATACAAGTTGATTTATTTCAAAACAGTCTGAAATTGAACATAATAATACTAATTATGGCATCATTAAAATTCTATATTTTAACTTTATGTGTCCTTACTGGTTTCGCGAAGCCACATAAAAGACGAATTTAAAAGAAATCACACCAAAACAAAACTTCGCTACAAGATCCTATACGCGGATAAGGCTTTTTTCACCTCCCTTTGAGGTGGTTTCTCTCTGAAAGTGTGCTGACAACAATGATCAAAGCTGTCCCGTTTTGTAATACGCCGGCGTAACAAAATATCAACAAAAATCCTTGTGTTTTTTTAACCTTTGTAAAGGCAAGCACAGATGAAAGTCGGTAAAAGAACCTTTACTTTTCCACGATTAAGATGACGTGGAGCAGGCCATTTTGAATCACTGTAATTATTTCACACTTACAAAAGGAGGGACGGTATATTTATTGCGCATATATGAACAGCAGGTGCGATACCATCTATCATTCAAAAACTGTAGGATTTAATTAAGAATTATGTATACATTTTTTTCATTTTTAAATGGGAAATCTATTAATCATAAGACAGACTTTTAAAAGTTGTATTATGAAAAGTGATACGTTGTAATGTATTATATTTTTTACGTTTTCAATTTTTATTTGATTTTTGATATTTAAGGATTTAAAATGATATTGCTGTAATTTGTTCTCAGAAACCTACCTTTTGAGTTTGTTCTCTCTCTCTCTCTCTCTCTCTCTCTTGCTTTAGAGCATTTTTTTATAATTCAGCACTGATGTAATATTGGTGGAATAGATGATGTAAAACAAAATGCTCAAAATCAAATAAGAAACTTGATGTAGGTTTGTGTTGTTATTGTTAGGACTTATAGCACTTTACAGTTATCTGTCTGTGATTTAAGCCGTGTGAGCGCCACTTATTATGTATTTCTCTTTTTCTTAATTCACCGATTGAGAATACGTTTATCGTTATAATTTTGCCCTATATAACTTAAAAATACTTTCTTATAACTTTTCGTTTTAGACTTTATTTTTTATTGGAACCAGAGCAAGCTATCTGCCCAACCCTTTCTCGTATACTAAAAAAAAAGAGCATTTTTTAATCACACTCAAATTTTGAAAAATTATTTAAAATGTTATTGTTATGTAGTGACTTATGACAATTTATAAGCCCGCTGACAGATATGTCCATGATTTAAGCCGTGTGAGTGTCTCTTGTTTTTTAGCAGTTCCAACTAGGGCCAAGAGTACGACTAAGATCATGTGTTATATTTGCTTGCGCAATCCCTTTTTACAAGGGGACACATTCACACACCTCAGAAATAGGATACATAACAGCAACAATGCTCGAACCGGGAGACAAACCGGGGATTACACGCTACCCAGGGCGCCAGCAGAAACCTAATGTTGTTCCTCTAAGACAGTGGTCGGCAAATTTATTAGCTAAAGAGCCAAATATGAATATTACAACGATTTTAAAAAAATGGGAGCCAAATCTGCTTGTTAGAGAGATGAATATGTAGATAGTTATATGTAAATAGGCGCAAAGTAAAATATAAAACTGCATTTCATAGTATATCGAACTTCAATCTATCATGTGTTATATTCGCTTGCACAACCCCTTTTTACTAGAGGACCCATTCACACACATCAGAGATGGAACACAGAAGAACAACAATGCCCGAGCCGGAACACAAACCGGGGATCACATGCTATCCAGGGCGCCAGCAGAAACCTAATTTTGCTCCTCAGGGGTCGGCTAATTTATTAGCCAAAGAGCCAAATATAAACATTAAAACAATTTTTAAAAAATTGGGAGCCAAATCTGCTTGTTTAGTAAGCTTTTATTTCACTAAATAAAACTAAATTTCATACTTAATAAATATTTATTAATGCACCTAAGGAGCCAAAGACCCACATGCGGCTCCGGAGCACTTTGGCGACCTCTGCTCTAAGATAATGAAACCCCGTTATCTCCAGAGGAGAATAGTATTTTACTGTCATCGAAATTTAGTTAATCCATATCAAAATTATTATATATTGGACTAAGCCTTTTCTCTGTGCAAATTAGTATAACAAATTCAAGGAATTCAGTGTTCCTTATCATAAACACTCTGCTTTATATAGTTGTGATATATTGGTATTGTAATGTAGTTTTAAAATTTTTAATGTATTTTTAAACACATTTTTTTCACGTACTAATTTGATTAAGTGAAAATACAAGAGGTTCTGAGTTCAAGTATATACTGTTTTGAAGAGAAAGAAAACTGTAATGATGTAAGCCTTATTTTGGGGTTCCCCCCCTGCAATTTTGTTTTCACATTAATATCTCGGACCATCCATATCGGTGTCTTACGTTCTCAAAGCTGGATCGATGTCTACAAATAAATAATTTCATGCAATGTTACTTTTTGATGTCAAAAATTCAGGCATTCTATTTTGTTTTTTGTGCAATCATATTAATAATATTCTCATAATCAAAATAAATTCAATTCGTATGGTATTGTAATCTTCAGGCAAACAAAACTGGAAATCTGTTAGATGACTAATTGCAAATTGTCTTATGTTCAGTTACGTCATTAAGAATTTTTTCTAACTGAAAGACATGAAATGGTTTCAAAAATTAAGTTGTCTCTGTGAACTTTGATTTAAGTTCATTAAAAGTGAATATATAATCTGATTTTGGAAAATAATTTATTTGCTGATAAGATATTATTCATAATCAAAAAATTTGAATTTTGAGATGAAATAAAAGAATAAAATGAAATCTGCTCTGCATATTTCAATGTATCATGTCAGGACATAATTTCTTGAACAGCCAAGTATCCCGTGCTCGTGCGAGTTAAATTATATTTTTATTCATTTTCACTGTTTCATTGAATGAGTCACTTTAGTATTGCAAACGATCCAAAAAAACTTTGTCTCGCATTTATTGTTTAAAAAATATCCCATTTCCTATTCATTTCATATAATCACATGCTCAAAATGACATTTTTCTAGGTTTTATTGGCTGTAGTCCTTAACTTACTTTTTTTTTCATCTTTTGTAAATGCAATGGCAACGCGTTAATACAAGCTGATTTTTTGAGATCCTCTTGCAGATAACACTTTTATTTTTCTCCTACGGAATTTTGTTGACGCCAAAAATCTCACCCCCAAAAACAACATGTTCTGACTTGATAAACATTCGTTTAAAAAATATCCTTTTTTTAAAACTCCCTTTTCTTTATTTCATTATAAATTCAAGTTTCTTTTTCTACTTTTCAAGAACATTTTATAACCGATTCCGAAAAGGATTATTATAAATGATAATTTATCTCTTATTAAGATCTCAGTAAAATTATTATAGTCCGCAGTTCGATTTGTCTTGCACGATTGCTTAATTTCAAAATAAAACAAAATCAACAGTTTGTGAGCACAGATCTATCATGTTTTTATAGTGGGTCCAAAAAAATTGATTTATGTGTATTATGATTACGTAAATTATTTTTTCTGTTAAATTATTTAGTTATCAAGCATTCGAGGACAACATAATCAATTGTACTCAAAAGTACTGTCAAGACTGTCTGTTTCATTCCATTTTTGCGAATGACATTTAAATATTCTAACTGACTAAATTACATTCTTATCACTGTTTTTTCCTCTATACGACAAATATAATATGGAGATAAAATTCAAATTAATGGCGATTTATTATTAGTATGAGAGAACTAGACTCGGAAATGAGATATAAAAACTAAAACAAATGGAAAGAGAATCTCTTAAATCAATGAATAACATTTCATAAAGACATTAATCATACTTTATTAAGTCCCGAAACTTATTCATCAACGCCGAATGTAATTGCTTGTTATTAATAATGCATATGCAAAGCAAAAGGTAAAGAAAAACGAAATTAGGTTTAGACCACAAAAATGACATCTTCGTTAAAATGTCCTGGATCCTGTGTATCAGCGTTCCAAAAGCGATGTCATACCTCATTCGTTATGTAAAATAAGGCTTTAGACTGTTGAAATGTAAAGCTTGAATGGTCATTAGAATGTAATTTGGAATGGAAGATATATCTTTCTTATACTTCAAACAGTAATGTACTTTCTTTTATGGAATTTGCGTGGTTGTATTGCGCAGTTGCTACGTTCGCATATCATTTTACTATAAAACACTATCCAGGTATTAATTTTGAATCAGGATCGAGACTAAAATTTCTACTTCTGTCGTATAGTCCTGTGACACGCACACACACTTACAAATAAATAAATAAAAACAAATAAAACTCCTATGTGAATCGTGGATTTGAGCTTAATTTGCTTACCTAAGCGAACCTGAATTTTTAGAGATCAAAATTTAAACTACGTTTCAGTAGGATTTTTTTTTGTTGTTATAAATAACTATATAACTCTCATACCCCATTTCCTCTTGTGTAATATTTTATAACCTTTTTTTTTTATTTCAAGGTGTAAAATGTAGGATATATATAATATAAATTATCCATTACTTCAAAAAAAAGGATTGCACATTTTATACATGTTTATGTTCTAATTAAAATGCTATGTGGCAATATATACATTAATTAAACTTTGTATTTTTTTTAAAGAAAATATACCGTAACATTTCTAAATTGTATCTATATTTGATAAGTATCGAAAGTTGCTTTAAAGCCTAAGAAACAGAGAACATGCAAATTAGATCTGAACAAATCACTAATTAAATTACATGACTTGCAATCTGAAAAATTTTATTATTTAGATTAAAATTAGATTCAAATTACATCTGAACAAATCACTAATCTAAATTACATGGCATGCAGTCTGAATATTTGTAATATTATTCAGGTTAAAAATAGATTTAAATTAGATCTGAAAAAAAAAATCGCTAATTTAAATTTGCATGACATGTAATCTGAATAATTTTAAGATTATTCAGGTTAAAATCAGATCTGAAAAAAGTCGTTAATTTAAATTGCATGACATGCAATCTGAATAGTTTTAATATTATTCATGCTAAGATTAGATTCAAATTAGATCTGAACAAATCACTGATTTAAATTGCATGACATGTAATCTGAATCATTTTAATATTCATGCTAAAATTAGATTCAAATTAGATCTGAATAAATTACTAAATTAAATTGCATGACATGCAATCTGAATCATTTTATTATTATTCATGTTAAAATTAGATTCAAATTAGATCTGAAAAAAAAATCACTAACTTAAATTGCATAACATGCAACTGAATAATTTCAATATTATTCAGATTAAAATTAGGTCTGAACAAATCACTAATTTGAAATATGGTATGCAATCAGAATCATTTTAATAATATTAATGCTAAAATTAGATCTGAATAAATTACTAATTTAAATTGCATGACGTGCAATCTGAATAATTTTAATATTACTCATATTAAAATTAGATATAACAAATCCTAATTTAACCCTTCTTTGCATGATGATGGAAATTTCCATCATAATATTTAGTCAACAAAAAAAGGTACTCAAAACCCTTGAACTGTAAATGTGTTGTTGCTGGCAACTTTTTAAGCGACTATTGTGTACAAAAAAACGCAGTTGTCAAAAAATAGCAAACGTCACTGTCAATTACCAGGCCTACAACTTGTCATTCCGCTGTTTGTTGTGACTGGAAGAAATGAGCGAGATTTTAAATTGTTTTATGGAAATTAATTTATTATTAATAATAATTAATTAATTAAATTATCATACAGAATAAAGAAGATTTAGTAAAGAATATTTTTTTTATTTATTTAGTACTGAGCTAAATATGTGACAATGCATGATGATGTAAATTTCCATCATATTGTTTTTTACATAATACATATTTTTATTTACACCAAGATTTTTTTAAATATTTTTCCTTTAATCTAGAGCATTAATTACATCACCCTGATTTTTTAAAAAAAAAATAAGAAAAAATCATGCAAAGAAGGGTTAAAATATGATATGCAATCTGAATAATTCAATATTATTCAAATTAAAATTATATTCAAATTAGATCTGAATAAATCGAAAATTTATATTATACAATAGGCAATCTGAATAATTTTTATATTATATTCCTAGCTTAATTAAATCATTATGGATAACTCAGCAAGCGAGAAAATATTTCTTAAACCCCTTTACTGAATGCTACTGAATTTATTTCATTTTATATAGTTTATATCTTTAAACATCAATCCCCTAATTTTGCTTTCAGTATAACGAACTAGTGTAATTGCGACTGGATCTCGAGCAAACTGCCGCACGCTTTATAAATCGCCCCATCCTCTGAAGCGCGAACAAAACGCTTCCAAAGTCGAAACGGATCCCGGCTCAGTGAAAAATCAGTTGATCGCTCTCCTCCCTGATTTTCGTAATGTGTCGGCTACGGCGATAATGACAGCCAATGTCGACATAGTTAGCCACTTACCATAGAACGTGCGAAGCCGAGCTCGCCTTTCGCGGTGGCTGCCAAAGGAAAAATTCCCCAGCACACCCCTCCCGCGTCCGACCCCCCTCACGTCAATCTTCATGGAGAAGTGAGGGACCGTCGCTACATAATATTTGCGTCAGAGTTACGGCATTGGAATGTAATGTAAGACAGAAATATGGTTTGTTTGAAACGCAGGAAGATGGAATTGATTGAAACGAAAGTAATGGAATGAAAGATTAAAATGAAATCGGCTATGCATATTTCAATGTATCATGTCAGAACGTCATTTCATGAATGGCCAAGCACCACGTGCTCGCGCGAGTTAAATTACATTTTTATTCATTTTAATTGTTTCATTGAATGAGTCCCTTTAGTATTGCAAACGATCCAAAAAAAAACTTTGTCTCGCATTGATTGTTTAAAAAAAATATCCCATTTCCTATTTATTTCATTTCATATAATCGCGTGCTCAAAATGGTATTTTTCTAGGTTTTATTTGCTGTAGTAATTAACTTTTTTTTTAATCAGAGCTTTTGTACAGGGCCTGACTAAGGCAAGGACAGGCGGGGCAGCTCCCCCGGGCCCCCACTTAAGTGGGGGCCCCAAATCGAATAGAAATTTTATGTTTCCTTTAATGAATGTTTTTCATTGCTAAAGTAATGAAGCAGAGGGGGCCTCAAAGAAGTTTTTGCCTCGGGCCCCAAATAGGCTGTCAGGCCCTGTTTTTGTAAATGCAATGGCAACACGTTATTAAAAGTTTTTTTTAAAAAAAATGCTAGTGGGGATAATAACATTTTTATTTTTCGCCCACGGATTTTTGTTGACGCCAAAAACCTCATTTGAAAAACATGTTCTGACATAAGCATTTTTATAATTAAGGTTGGTGACTACGTTTAAATTAAAAATCTGTTTTCTTGCGAAGTTATGATATTTTTTATTACATAATATTCTTACTGATTAAACATGTTTCATTATAAGTTTTTCGTTGGAATTTTATTGCTAAATTTTTTTTAAGAAGTTACATTTATTTTTGTATTTGCATTTACATACGTTTTAATGTTATCTCGCATCTTTTAGATGCTATTTTCTGAAATATGAAGCATGATAGAATTTTGCTATAAAAAGTTTTATAAATTAAAATGCAATGCATATATTTTTTTCGAATTCGGTAGAGTAATTTTTCAATATGATCTGAAATTCTTTAACTAGACATTAAGTAATCTATTAATTTAGAATTATTTTATAATTGTGTTTTTTCTTTACAAAGTGAAAAAATTTGAATATTTCCTGTTATTCATCAATCAAAAGAGAATTTTTAAAAAGTGGAAAAATGCAACTTATTTTATAACTCAAAAACTAGATAATTGTATATTCCTTAAACTATCCGCCAAACACTTTGCAAATTATTTGATAAACCTCTCAATGAGAAGACTTTTTCTTTACATTTTTTTAGCCAATAAAAGAATTTTAAAAAAAGCCTTTTTCCAAAATTTTTAAAAATATTTGGCTCTTACCTGACATTTTTGTTTCATAGATGTTTTTTCAATCTTCGTTATGCAAGTATTCAAAATATAATACCTTTCGATGTTTTTTTTTTTTTTTCAAAAAATTCAATTTGTAAGTAGTCAAATACTTTAAACTTTCAAATACGACAGAGTAAAATTGCTTCAAGTATTTTTAAAATTCACAATTAGGATCACGGCCCCCCCCAATGGGGACTTTAACATCTGTTTTTAATGTAATTTTGTAAAATTATTAACCAAAGCATAATTATGAAGTGTCTTATATCTTTCATTGAAATTGAGGGATCCATACCCTCAGAAGCTACTGCAACCCTCATTCCGTTGTAAAGCGGAGCTCAAGAACAGCAATTGTAATTATTTAATAAAAAGTAACTTAAAATAAAATATTTCTTAACTTCCTAAATTTTTCCTAATATCCAAAGTAGGAATTGGTTAAAAATTTTTTTTATTTTACTTGTTTTTAATAATCTTGTCCCAACCGATCAGATAACATGGGAATTGAATCCCTAGAAAGATCTTTTTCCTGATATATTTAGTACCCTAAAAAAATAGGGATTAAATTTAGGTAAAAAAAATTGTCTGAGAAAAAAGGCTTGAAAAATATTAAATCATAAATTGAAAAACCTTAATCAAGATGTAATGGAATGGGGTTATGAGAAAAATCAGCCATACGGGTCTGTCGCATCTTGGAAAAAGAAAAAGGAACACACAAAAATATTAATTATATATCCAGCTAATCCAGAATTTTGCAATATAGTCAAGGAATTTGACATTTTATTTTTAAAATGAAAAATACATATTAAAATTCAATGTTTTTCTCTTTAATATACTACAAGCAAACTTTATACTTATATAGATACTATAAAAATACAATTGCATGACAGTAAAAGAAAATGAAAAACATATTTCAATTCTTAAATAATAATTTTATGTGTGATTTATACCCAAATTTAAAATAGTAAATTTGGCTTCGATGTGTATATTAGAAAATACAAAAATTCAAAACACGATAATAAATTTGAGGCGAGTGCATTTATCTTCAAAAGATGTGAAAATGCAATTAAAATCAAGCGATCTTCTTTAGATCATTTGATTTTAGAAAAGATTTTGAAGAATTTAATTTAAAAATATGAAAACAAAGTCAAGCTAAACTGAAAAGAAAAGGATAGAGCGAGACTAAATTTGCTTTGCTTTTTATTTGAGGTTTCAAACAGCTTTAGAGACGCTTTATAATTTTACAAAATAATGCTATTCAATTCTTTTCTAAATCCTTTGTTCCTTTTATTTCCTATTAAAATAACTATTTGTGAGATACAAATTAAGGCAATTTTCTTTTATAAATTGCTCTAAACGAGATTTTTGATGAGTGGTTGTATTGTTCTAAAAGAAAAACTAAATGAATAATGTTCAAATAATGTAATCTCGATTAATTAAACTTCAAAGGAGTATTTGTGTGAAAAAGATCAAAAGCAGGGATATTTCGCGTTCACTCAGTAAACCAAGTAATCAATTAAACAGTTTATACATTTTTGTTTTTGTGAGAGAAGTTATAAAGATTATAGATTATCGCAAATTGTGTCCAGGATTTTGTTACTTATGACATGATAAATGATTTTTGATTGGAAAGTACAGATAATACATTTATTGCTGTAAGAAATATTGGTCTTTAAGCTTTTCTTAAAGAATTAAGAATTAACTATATATTCAAAGTGTTAGTAAAACCAATTAATTAATGCTTTAAAACCCAGTTTTTTAATTTTGTTAGCTGCCAAGTTCAAAAATAAAAACGAATAACCGCAACAGCTAATCTGGTTGATATTAAGGATATTCGATTAATATTTTTAAGTTAAAATTACTATGTTTTTTATTTTTGCTAACAAGTATTAAAGAATCTCCCTTTAAAAAGAATCCAATAATGCGCTAAGCGACCTTGTGTTTTAAACAGCTTCATTTTAAGAAATATCTCGCAAAACTTTGTTTCTACGTAATGTGTTCGATTTCATAATGCAAATTTTTATTAACTCTAACTTAACCCCTTAACCGGTTAGGCCATATGCAAGTGTGCATCAATGTATCTGATTTTTACGCTTTACATCAATAATTACGCCGATTCGTCAGGTGCTGTATAAAAATTGTCATAAATTATCTCTTGTATGGATTCTTATATTAAAAAAAGAAATCATAGAATGCTTTATCTAATAATATAACCGAAAATAAAGCAGTTAAACGGTTAATAAGCCTATTTGATAGAAAAATTTGCAAAAAAATCTTTCTGTAGTTTTTAATTTATTTTGCAATTTATTTGCAATTTTTAATAATGTGACAGAAAACACGATTTTGTAGCTCATGAAAAATATTTTCTTCATTGACAGATATACCTTTACATTTTTTTTTCTGACCAATTCTTTTGTACTAGATTCTAAATCGTTTCCAGAAATCGGGAAAGTAAACCGCACATTTATAAATCAGCAAAGCAGGAAACAATGCTCTTCCTCTTCTAATGAAGTTCAATGGTTCTAAAAAACAAAAGCAATTTTTGAAATTCGTTTCAATAAATTATCTAAACACACACACACACACACACACACACGCTCACACGCACACGCACACACACACACACAATCCTAAAATTTTAATGCAATTAAATAAGTTCAGCTTTCTAATATTTTTACCATTATCGTATATGAGTCATTATGGTATTTGCACCAAATTTGTGAATTTCTATCAAATTTTGAACAACCGAATCTGTTTTATTCGTACCGTGTAGAGTAAGTTTACACAATAGCTAAAACGCAGAGTGAGCAAAACATTGTGAGATAAATTTGGTTCACCGTTTAATTATCTAAAAAGCAGATTTATATAAAATTTATTTTTAATCACATCTGTCGAAGGGTTGACGCTCTGTCGGTCTGTAAGTGCGCATACATTTAACAACAATGCTCAAAAATGTAATGACTAAAGTAAAGAGAATCTGATATGGAATCATGTGACTACAACTACAGGTCTACGTCAAAATTTGGTTTTGTTGAATTAGTTGTTGAATTAGTGGAACTATGAAAATAAAAATCTGAATTCTCAAGGCACTCACAACCTTGCTCGAAGTCAAAAAATTTTATGTTTGGGGGGAAGGGGGAGGGATTAACACAAGGTGGGTGTAAGAGAAAGTTTTTGATAGACCCCTCACTTTCTGCTATTTTTATAACTGTATATTTTGTATAGTTACTAAGAACAGTATTTGTACAATTACTTTTGTACATTTACTATTTTTATAAATGTATACTTTTGCACTTACTCTGTATACTCAGTCGTGAATAAATAAATATGAATCCCAAAAATCTTTTTCATTGAACGAAGAGGATTTAGATTAGAAATCAATGCAGAGAAATGATACAAAAATGCACAGTTAATTATTTTGCTGGTATTTGATAATATTTATTGAAATGTCTGGTATTAAATTGATTTAGGGAAACAATACTTTTACAAAGTATATAAACAGAAAATATTTTCCATGCATGTAAGTGTGATAACTGAAACGATAATGACTTATATTATTGAAAACTAAAAGATTAAAATAAAATCTGCTATGCATATTTCAACGTATCATGTCAGAACATCATTTCTTGAACGGCCAAGTATCACGTGTTCGTGCCAGTTAAATTATATTTTTATTCATTTTACTTGTTTCGTTGAATGAGTCACTTTAGTATTTATTGCAAACAATCTAAAAAAAATTATCGCATTTATTGTTTAAAAAAGTATCACGTTTTCTATTTATTTCATTACTTATAATCACGTGCTCAAAATGACATTTCTCAAGATTTTATTTGCCGTAGAAATGTTTTTGAAAATCAGAGCTTCTATAAAGGTGATGGCAACTCGTTATTAAATTACTGATTTTCTGAGATGCTCGTGCAGATAATAAAATTTCAATTTTTCACATACGGATTTTTGTTGATGCTCATTACCAAAATAACATCAAATTCTTGCATGATAATAAACTTTAGCGTATCAAATAAAAGAACCATTAAACTAGTAGGTGCAACATATGATATAAATGTGTTTGAAATAAGAATTTTAATAACAGAATTCCTATTTATTTTACAAAATGTATGAAATGGAATAAAAAATTAATTATATTTTAAAAATATTATAAACATTACAAAGTATAATTCATAATCTGTATAAAGTATAATTCATAATTATAAATATTACAAAGTATAAATCATAATTATTAATCCTCATATAATTACTTACTTTTCCATTAATATTTTTCATTCGCTCTTCAAGAAGGGAAGGTCTGCTATAGTAGTCAAAATGCTGGATTACAGATACCACTGAAAAGAAAACAAAATTTGTATCGATACTCTTCTGCCTACAATCTCAAAATCGATTAGAGATTTATATCAAACTTTGAATCAAATTTGGCCATTTTCGATTTGTCGTAAGCGAAATATATTCGGAGAAGGGATTGTAATAGATTAATGTCTACGTTACATCTACGTCCATTTATGAGTAATGACAGATGTAGTCATTATGACTGTCTACGTTTCCGAGATCTTTGAGTCTGAGAAATACTTTTCTAGATTTAAGATAGTCTATCCTGTGAGCGCAGTTACTCAAAAATGCTACGAGCAAGATGAAAAAAATTGATATATGATCTTTGTACCAAATTTTTAGATTGCAATCAAATCTATCAATAAATCCCCTTTGTGATTGTCCAAGTGGATACTACAGCTACAACACGCAAGGAGCTAAGTAGATAAATCTGGTATTTTATTTTGGTAAAGTATGGATGTGTATCAAATTTGGGGGTAAATACTTTAAGATCATCTGCCGTTCTGCTCTTTTGCATGCGTTTACGTGTTGATAACTGGACAATGCATTGACTTAAATTATTGAAATTTGCTACATAACCTTGCGACTACAATTCTAGTGTGGTGCAATTTCAATTGGTCGAAAATATGAACTGACACACACACACACACACACACACACACACACACACACACACACACAC
>JAOUZG010038069.1:3437589-3474181 GCA_026289955.1 Argiope argentata | reverse complement strand
TTAAGAAATTCTTAAGCGATATGCTTGTATTGATTTCAATAGCCAATTCCCCGAATAAATAACTGTTAATATCTTATACCGAATCTTTTAGACAATATTTATAGTTTACAAAATAGAAACATTAATTGTTTAATAACAAATTCTGAACAGAAGTGAACAAAACAGTTAATCTAACGATTATCAAGGTATTTAAAAGTTTATATAACGAACAAGATAACTTTAAAATGACATTATAAAAAATGCATTAAAATTAAAAACAAGTATAAAGCATTTCAACGATAATTCGATTCTAATTTTTTTTTCACTAAAAAAGTACAAAATAGAGAAGAAATATGCAATAAAATTCTATAATTTTAAAGCATTTTTTAACTAGTCAGCAGGATACTATAATAATCGGAAATCCCTTTACTATTTATATTGTAATAGTTTCATTGCTGATTCCGATAAAATGTTTGGAAGAACATAGAAATAATTAAACAGTTTTCTCTCATTGACCCATGTTTTGACGATTGACCCATGTTTCTGAACACAATAAAGGAAAATGTAGAAATAAAGTTGCATGCCTACCGTTTTGTTGAGTTAAAAAAAATGCCTTGTTAAATTAATTCTTTTCCAATTGATGCGGAAATAATTCTGAATTTATCAATGAAATAATTTACAGAATCTAAACATTTGTTTTTAGTGTTCTTTAGATTCACATTATTTAATTTTTTTTAAATGCATTCTATGAAAACTCATGTTTTACTTTGAAACGTGTAGTTTTATTACATATTTCCAGAAATCAATTGAAAAAATGAAATTGAGTTATTATTCTTAAACAACTTTGAATTAGTAACTAGTTTTTTAATGAATGATATTTTAATTGAGAAAAAAACATAGTTTTGTTGAGGGACTGGTGACTAAAAAAGGAGCCTTTATATAATTCACTCAAAATGTAGTCTTCTTGAATTAAAGACATTAATTTGATACAAAATAACGTTAATTAATTCAGACTTATAACATATTCCATTGCACAATTAACGATAAAAAATATGTTATTTAAATGAACAGTGTTAAATGTATGTTATTATGATTCCTATTAAACATACTGATAAAATTCATTATTGATTTCAGCATGATTAAAAGAATCTTCTGTAAGAAATAAATGACAAAACTCACGCGATATAAAGTGCTCGTGTTTTTAATTATAATTATGTTCTAACATCTAAGTAATTTCTTTGTTTCTTATCCTAAGTAATTTTTTTAAATTTATCATTTGTTTCAAAATAATTCTAATAAAGGAAGTGGCTAATTGAATAATTTAGTAATTGAAAAATAAAGCAAACAACTGTAAAATAATAGTATGCGAATGATTCTTATTTTTCAATGAGTTAGTGCGATGAATAATGTGATTTTAATGACATTTTAGAGATAAAAATGACACTATTAAGCCTAAGCATCTCATAAGAACACGTGTCACGTTAAATCAATTATTTCTTTTATCAAGATTAAAATTAATAAGCGGGGAAGGAAACACCGGAAGTTTTGTTTGTTAATAATAGCCAGAATAAAATCACCTTCTGTTATGCATATCTTCTATTAACATAAGTTTTTCTAACTGAGTTATTTCCACAATTCTATTAAATTTATAATGCATGCATAAAGCTGATAGAAAAGTTTAATTTGGGTCAATTATTGAAATGAAGTCAGTTCATGATTACACGATACTTGCATTAATACTTCAGTAAAAGTTAATTAAAATATTATATACATCGTTTATTAATTTCTTGCAGTACGACATTATAATCTCTATCTCTAAAAATAATAATGGAGAATGTGTGTGTGCTTGCGTACGTGCATGCGTGTATTGAGACTTTACAAGCAAGAAAGCACGACTTAGAGTAACCAAACTCGGTACATATATTCTCGGGGAAAAGGGTGAGAAGTATGCATTTATGGAGATAATTCTAAAAATTTTAATTAATTAAAAATTAAAGGAAATTTTCAGGGTTTTGCTGATTTTACTTTCGAAAAAATTGTGGCACAAAAATTATCTTTATAACATCTTAAAATAGAAGGGATTTTTTTTAATGATAGCAGTTTCATAGACATGCAAATTTTAGTTAGATTTTAGCAATTAATTTATCTTTATTTATTTTTGCATGAATTTGAACTTTATTCATTTAATATTAGAATGATATGACAGAGTTTTGTGAAAAACAGAAAGCAGACGAGTGCTATTCCGAAAATTGTTTCTGTTAGGTTTGTTTATGCACGCAAAGAACCGAACAAGTATTAATTTATTATATGGTTATAAGTTTTGTCAAAATTTAAAATTTCAATGTATACTTTTAAGGGAATCATGAGTATTAAATTACATACGAAAGACTAATTTTTTTTTGCCAAAGGCAGATAATACCGAATATACGGAAAGATGTAACTACATGATTAGAACAGTTTTATATTGCTATTTGTACACCAATTGAATGAACTCCTTTAAACCATAGAAACATAGCTTCTTAAATTATAGACCAAAATGAAGACCAGTTCTATTGTCGTGATTGTTGACATCAACCATATTTACAGACAAAAATGATTGGGACTTATTTTGTACGAATGTGTATGGCAAAAAGTTGCTAAATAACCTTAATTACAGTTTCACAATTCTTCGCTTATAATGAAATTGCCCCCTTAGGCGACAATTTGTTATCAAGTACATTAGTTTGGTTTCATTCCAATCAAGTCTTTAATTCATAGTTTGATAACCATCCTTCTCTCCACAAAATAATTTGAAACTTTAAGTCATGATAGATATTTAGGACATAATAGCTTTGCTCCTATTCTCTTTATTGAGTCAATAAATATCATTGATGGAGTCAAATAACTGTCCGTACTACCTTGCATCCTTGCAGTAAATACTTCGTACAGTATTTACTATCCTGAAAGATTTGGTTTATAGATTTCAAGAAAATTGATTAGAGTAAAATATTTTTTTAAAAAAATTCTTAACTTTCATTACTAAAAAATATTTAACTGTTGATGTAAACAATAAAAACAATTTCAATTTCATAGTAACAATGGAAATTATTAATAAATTAAGGACTCAAATATTTTCAAAAATGTATTAAAGTAAGGAAAGTAATTAGATGACAACTAAATTATAAGGACATTTTCTATGTGATATAAAAGTTATTTTGGGTAATAATATTTATAGAATTATTAACGAAAAACACCGAAATTTTGCTTAGCTTTTAATAAATTAAAATTCTAATTAATATTAAAAATTGGTCCTTATTGCACATTCCCACTATAGAAAATATACCTGCACATAATTTGGTACATTAAGTCTAATCATTTCTTTGTAAAAATCGCACACAGTAGTTCTTATCATTTGTATGGATTAGACTTCTTTATTCTGGTTTTAAAAAATGAATACCCTTAAGTATCCAAGATTATACAACATTGAATACATATAACCACTAAAATTGTGGAATTTGGGTAAGACCTCTCATAGTTTGTATAGGATTAGTGAATAATAAGTATAAATGTTTTATATGAATCGAACATTTTTATTGAATACGAACATGTATTTTAACATCATAAAATATCATTTATTTAAAAGAGTATAAAGTGTGTTTAAAAATAAATGCGAGATTTTTTTGTAAGAAATATAAAAAGCACTCAAAGGTGGAATACCAATGTTCATTTTTCTTTTAATTGTTTGTCATTTAGGAAGCCCATCAAATTTTCTCAAACTATAGCAAACCTGCAAAACTTCTAACCTCCTGACAAACAAAAAAAGTCGATATTGGACGAGATTTCAGAAAACCTGTCGTAAAGAAAAATCTACAAAACAAAAATTAAAATTCCACTGGTCTTAATTGTTATATTTTCAAATCATTTTTAACTTTCCCTCTTTTCGAATCCAACCGGCAAACAACATATTCACCGATGAAGTAGCTATCCCATGAAGCATCAGTAGACCTATCGCTGGCTTTTCAGGAAACAAATGATGTGGGAATAAAAATCCATCCCCAGCACCGTCGCGGTATATCAGAGAGATTGTTATCGCAATAAAGGTGATGTTATTTGAGGTATATGTCAGTGGCTGATTGCGCTGTTGTAGCGCTCGTATCCCCCTCGAACATTTTTTGATTTTTTTTTTATTTCCTGCGGTGACGGTGCTCGCAAAGGAAAGATCAATCACTGCTGGTGTGAGCACGCGATTCCTTAGCACTTCTGCATTGCCCGCTGTTTTTGTTTTGTTCTCGGACCACGTGGGTTTAGTTGTTTTGTGGCTCTCGGAGCGTGTTAATTCATTTACATCTACTCCTTCCGACTGTTCACACTTTCTTTTACTGTGTCATCAGCTCGCAATCTGAGTGTCTGTTTGGATAATGGAAAGTGTGAGCCTGTTTTATTGTTTCCATTGTACAGTCTTGAAATCGATGGTATAGAGTTCTTTAGTTGAAATAATTTTGTAGGGATTTCATTAATGTGCTAGATGACAAAAGATGATGAATCATTAAATTTGAAATAGTATATTTCTTTAAATAGATGAAAAGTTTTTAGTGTAAAAGATATTTAATTAAACTGTACCATTGTACCATTTTTTTCAATTTTAAATTTATATGTATATATATATAATATAATAACGAATTGATTTTATATATATTATAACGAATTAACGAAAAAGATATATATGTTATAATGAATTATATTGAGTTTTTTTTAATGATAAAGTGTGCCGTAATTGATGATTCCAAATGATGATGATTGAATTTCCAAAGATGATTTCCTAAGTTTAAAAAAATGATTTTTCTTGGTAAACAACACTAAACAATATTGTTTTGCAATTAATGAAATGTCAGAAATTGCAATTAAACAACAAAGGAAAAAAAATCTTTTCATTCACCTTTAAACTTTTAATTCCAAATTGCAATGAAAAATCATATTTTAAACATAGCCAGGATTCTTAGGTAGCTCTCGTAGCCCCAATACTAAAAAAGATAGATAGATAGATAGATTTCGTTATGAGAATTTTTAATGTTTTTTATTTTAAAATAAAACCCAAAACTAATTTTCTTAATGACACTGGCAAAAGTTTTTAATATAAATATATAATAATCTATTTAATTAATTCTTATACTAGGAATAAAAATAGTACATTTCTATTTTCATTTTTCTTTTACAAATTTCTTGGTCTATGATCATCTTTAATAATTCACTTTTTATCTATACAAAGGTTTGTTTTGAAAATATCTTTTGTGGCATTTAATATATATTATTAAAAAAAATTAAAGAAATCGAAAAAATTACAAAGCTGGACACCATAAACATATACACTGCATATTTTTAGCGTTATTTAACTATAACAACTGATATTATATAACAGAAATATTAATGAACTGTTGTGTTAAAAGTAAGCAAGACAGGATGAATTATTTTAAAAGCAATGAATGACTATGTAAATGTACAAATACATATGTGAGATGGTTTTAGACCTAAAAAAAATCAGCTTTTAATAACCTGCTGCCATTGCATTTACAAAAGCTCTGATTTTTAAAAAAAGTTAATGACTACAGCAAATAAAACCTAGAAAAATGTTATTTTGAGCTCGTGATTATATGAAATGAAATAAATAGAAATTGGGATATTTTTTAAACAATATTTTTTGGATCGTTTGCAATACTAAAGTGACTCATTCAAAGAAACAAAAAGAATAAAAATATAATTTAATTTGCACTGCGTGATGCTTGGCCGTTCAAGAAATAATGTTTTGACATGATACATTGAAATATGCATAACAGATTTCATCTTAATTTTTTATGTTTAATTTATCCTCTTTTCAAAAAAGAAAAGAAAAGAGCAAAATTTTAGCTCAGTGATAATGCTTATTTTACTGTAATTTTTAACGATTTGGTTCTGGAAATTACATTTGTATAATTTTTTTAAGAATTAAAAAAACCGCATTAAAAATACATGATGAAACCCTCTATTAATAAAAAAAATTCTATCACCATAAAGCGCGAATTAAAAATAATGATAATTTACTTTTTAATGTATTAAATAATACGTTTTTACCCATTATTTTTCTTCCTTTCCTATTTAAATTCTTATGAAATGAATTTTAAAATCTTTCATTAAAAATAATTTTATAAATAATACAAAAAAATATTAGAAATTCCATGTTGAACATTATTTTATAACGTCATTACTTGCATACTAGGTTAACTCTGTGAAAAGTTTATGAAAATATGAGAAATGGAGCTATTTCATTTTTTTTAGCAAAATAAATATGAAAATAAAAAAGAAATTCTATCGTACAAAGAAGACATCATTCATAAAGTTATTCGACAGCAACCATATAGCGCGTTCCATGCGGTGCTTTTGAAAAATGAATTATTATATATATTTTTAATTAATTCGTATAGCTGTTATGTTTTTTTATAAGTATTCATCTTCATTAAAACACCCTCATTGCATCTTAATTCGCACCTGCAGACGTGGGATGCTGATGTTTTCTATAAAAAAATTATCGCTTCTTAATTTTTTTTTTGCCCTCACTAATGTCAGAGATCATTCATAGCTCTCCCCCCCCATATTTTTTTCATAGACTTCTAACACACCGCTTGTAGCGTGTCTTGGGGTTTAAGAGGTGTATATCTTATGCCTTTATAACGAGTATCAGGTTATTTTTAAAGAAAAAAATAGCATGTTTTCAACCAAAGAAGTGTAAGTCACTTAAAATGTTAATTGCAAGTCATAATTATGGTAACTTTTTTTATTTAGTCATATCATAGAATTTTTTTATTATAAAAAGGAATAATAAAACTAGAAATGGCATCGAATAAATCAAGTCTGCATGAATCAAAATTTTACCAAATGTGTAATAAAATATTTGCATACAAGAAAGGATGTTTCTAATTTTAGATTCCTTATACGATGTAAAATGTAATTAAAATGTTTTTTCGAATAGAATAATATTTCCTGTTTTGCAAATTTGACACATATACATTTGATTATATTCGATTACATTTGATAAATACATATTTTGAATAGAAGAATCTCTAATCCATCCCTCTTGTAAGCAGTCAGTAACACAATTATTTTTACAAGCATTTTTATTTTATGACAAAGTGAATTTTGTTATAGTTTGTCTAGTTATGTGTACAATGTGACTGTTAGATCTCAAGAATCCACCTTTTTTTCTCAAAACAGTTGTCTATTTGCATTTGCTGTTTGAAAGTTGTATAAGACAATATAGAGTTAGCTAACTTTTTGAAACCTACCACACAATTGTGTTTCTTTGCAAATGGACTCCCTTTTTCGATTCCTACTATTAGCTCACATCCTCATATTTTTTACTCATCCACTCAGGCTCAAGTACTTTTTTTAAAACTTGTAGTGGATGACATTTGATGTTCATACAGTTTTTTGGAAAATATTAATTCATTAATGTTTTATTAAGTAATAAAAAACTAACTATCTCGGTAAAAATCTTCATTTCCCTATCGATAAATAAGAAACTAATTCAGTTTGTTTCCCCCCTCCCCCCCACACAGTAATAAGATTAATCTTACATGTTTTCGGCCGATTATTTCAAACGACTCTGTTTATTTTCTGAATGTTTGATGCTTTTAAAATTAAAAATTGTTAATGAATCTATTTTTTTCAATTCATTTTTAAGTACTTTCGAATTAAAATAATTTAGAATAAAAAATTAGAAATTTCTAATCTGTATTACGTTACCCCAACTGATATAGAAATTTCACGCATTTTGCATTGCTACAATTGGCTTTGAAACTTCAATTGGAGTTGAAAATTCAATACTAGCATAATTTTTGATAAATTATTTATAGTAATTGAAATTGTTAGACCGATATAGAATGGTTGCTAGGGCGTTGGCTTCACATCCCTTGGGCTGTGAGTTCGAACCTACCAGCCACAGACCCTTCGTATGTGGTGGGGCTGGTGCACGTTAAATCTGTTGGGGTCGCAAAGTCCTTCATGTCGGGAGTAATACCACTGGGGGTACTGGGCCGGAGGTGATCGTTCTCTGTTCGATATCTAAATTACGATCTGTGGATGAATGAATGAAATGCATGGATGAAGTCCGTAAAAAGGGTTTGTGGCGTGTTTGAGCTAAAAGTCAGACTTTTGCTTTCGGGTGCTCAGGTTTCCATACCATCAGAAGCTACTGCACCCCTCCTTTCGTTGTAATATGGAGCAAGAGAGCAACGACAACAATTGTAATTATTTAATAAAAAGTAACTAAAATAATAAAAAAAAATAGTTGGTCCTAGTAGGTATTGACTTAATTTTTTATATTACTTGTTTAATTCCTTCAAAGTAAGTAAATGACTTTAATTTCTTTAACATGATTTTTACAATGCATTATAACTTATTTTTGATATAACAGTTCATGTACAAACATTTAAATAGTAATAAATAAAAAATTAAAGGTTGGATTTAAAGCAACTTTTCATTTTGATGGCATTTTCAGAAAAACATAAAGAAGGGAATTACACAAGATTTCCTAAATAAGCTGTGAAAGATCTGAAAAGGCAAAATCCGAAAATCCTTGCTAGGAAATACCAGAACCAAAATGTTCCTTATTGGTGAAAAATATAAGAAAATTTGTCAGAAAAATAAATGACATACAATATGAAACTCGAAAAAAAATCTTTTATGAATCACATTAAGATTGTTAAGACCTAAATAGCATTTTCATACGTTTCTCTGTACTTGTTCGTAAAATCCCATTTTGGATGCTTTTAATAAATGCTGTTATTGCATGGTTTAGTATTGCTTTTCATATGTTGCCATTTCTAATGCTTAGTGATAAAGTGGGTTGGGATAGCCTGGTTGGTAAAAAGCTGGACTCGTATTCCTTATGTTGCGAGTTCAAACTTCGTCGGTCGAAAGATTCCCCGCGTGTGTGGGGGCTGGAGCTCTTTAAATCTGTCTTGGTCACAAAGTCCTCCATGTCGAGAGTAATACCACTGGGGGTACTGGGTCAGAGGTGGTCGTTCTCTGTCCCAGGTCTAAATTACGATCTGTGGATGAATGAATGAAAACGCATGAATGAAGACCGCCCCATAAAAAGATTTGTAACGTGTGCGTATAGTTAAGTTTTACTCTTGGCTCTTGTTGGCACTATTGAAAAACGAGAGACGCTCAATCGGTTTAAATCACTGACAGGCCTATCAGCGAGTGTCATAATTAATAACAACATCAATGATAAAGTTTTAATCAATTTTTCAATCACATCTCTTAATGCTATTGCAGATATTAAACTTGAAGATATGAGATCTTTTAAATTTCCTAAGGATTATTAGAATTGGGATAATAACATTCTCTTTACTTTACAACCGTAACAACCTCTCATACCTTAACAAGAAAGGCATTTTCAAGTAAAATAAGATAAAACGCATGTCAACAAATGTCAGTCAAAGAATTGTTTTCTGAAAGTAAATTCTTCACTTTTCTAAAGGAAGACTGGCATTGTTGTCAAGTAGGCTTAAAAATTCATCTATCCAAATTTTGTACATGGACGCATAGACAAAATACTTGTATTGGAGACTTTTTAAAAAAATTGAATTCCTCTTCCAATGACTTTGATAACTTGTGTGTAGAATTTAGCTTTATTTCATTTATTGATTCCAGCAATAGATGTTTCTAAGCACGAAAAAAAAATGTTCTTCAATCCTGTACATAACAAATGGCTTCCACAATTTGCCCTTAACACAGGTACGTTACTTATTAGGAACCTGTTCCGAAATAAACTTGTTATATTTTCCAAAAAATCCTCATTGTTTGAAAAATCCCATAGTTTAAAATCGCCAACTCGCTGACTTATATCAATCTTCTTCCCAATCATAAGCGAGGGGGAAATGGCTTGGACGTGATATTAGTTTAAAAAATAAGCTGAAGTTCATTCGATTCAAAGCATTTCCACGCTTCTTTTCCCCTCCAAAGTCTCTAACGATGAACCTGGTAATTAGTGTTGTTTTAGTAGACTTAGGTAATAGACTTGCTTGACCCTCTGACCCCCGTATGCTCGTCACTCCCTGCTTACTTCGCGCAGCCTCATTCCCAGGTGCAAAAATCCGACCCCCTACTCACTTTAGCTGACTTATGAACTGCGGTGATGGAGTGTCGGGGAAGGTATGGGCAGACTTCCCTCGGCATTCAACAAAAGCAATCTTTTGTTGGATGCATGCTGCAAAGTTGCGGTTAGTATTCTGACTTCTGGACAGCTCTTGAGGTTTTCTTAAACATTGAGATGCCTCTTCCGCATTTTAAGAAGTGTAGGATAAATAAGATTGATAGAGTGATAGTGTTTCATTCAGTAAATTTATAAATCTCTTTTTGTCTATATCACTGCAAAGAAAACATCACTTAGTCTATATCACTGCGTATCCTTTCAGTCACGAAGTTTCATTTGATTTATATTATAAAGTTATATTGTTTGGGCTGTTGGATAAGTAGGTGCTGGATAAGTAGGATTAGTAGATGGTGGATCCCTTAAAGCCAGCATGGGAGACCGTGGTGTATTAAAAAAGAGGGAGGGAGAGATAAAATGTGTTCTGATTTCAAGTTTTTAAATTGAATATAAAAAGGCTATGAAAAAATACTCCATTCGAAAGTATTAATTTTTCACCTGTGGCACCACTATTCTGATAGGGATCTGAATGTCTTGAACGGCCAAGCCCCACGTGCTCTTGCAAGTTAAATTATATTTTTATTCATTTTAATAGTTTCATTGAACGAGTCACTTTGGCATTGCAAGCGATCATAAAAAACTTTGTCTCGCATTTTTTGTTAAAAAAAATATCACATTTCCTGTTTATTTCATTTCATATAATAACGTACTCAAATTGACATTTTTCTAGGTTTTATTTGCTGTCGTTATTAACTTTTTTTTTAAAATCATAGCTTTCGCAAATGTGATGGCAACGCGTTATTGAAAGCTGATTTTTTGAGAGGCTCGTACAGATAATAAAATTTTCAATATTTCTCCTACGGATTTTTTTATTTTTCGCCTACAGGTTTTTGTTGAGGCCACAAAACCTCATTCCTAATGCAATATCATGTTCTGAAATGATAATAAATTAAATTTACAACTAAACAGCATACAAATTAGAAGAATTCTGTTCCCCCACCGATATAATTTGAGCATATTCATCTATTTAGATATATTTGGTGATAAAAAAAGAAACGGAAAAAACCTCATCAAAATATCTATCATTTTATTTCCTTTGGAAATTAATAAAAATAATATTGTAATCATTTGATTTTTATAATTAAATTGTTGTACTATAGTTGTGAAGAAATGATTAAATTTTATAGAGTTAAAGATATTAGTACTTTAATGTATAAATATTATCAGGTTAGTTTGCTCTAAAAAGTGTGCATCATATGGAAATTAAATAAAAGTAGATAATCTGTCGTATTTAAGCACAGAAAGCTTGCACTATGCACTAAAATGAAGCAAAATATTAAAAATTAAAACGCGGAAGCCGCTAGGTTGTGATTTGAACATAATATTTTAGTTGGTACATTTAATTCCACAGTATTTTCCATTATACATTGTGAACATTCAAAGCTTTTAAATTAAATAAACACGAAGTAGCAAATATAAAGAAATGAAATGAAATTTACGTATCATTTCATAAAAGAAATATCATTTCAATCAAATATCCAGTATTAGTATATCTTTGCACTTTTGTTAAATTTCACTTTCGTTGATTCCAGCCAGCCTTTCTTCCAATCGCTCACCTTCTTGATTTTACAGCCATCTGAAATCAGTTAATTGAAACTATTCGGTAAAATTGCATTATATCATATCTCTATCTATAAATAAATAATATAACAGACAATTTTTTTAAAATCAAATCCTACTTAGGTAATAAGGATTTTTTTTATTTTAGATACTTTTTATTAAATTTTTCCAATTGTTGCTCTCGTGTTCCGCTTTACAACGAAAGAAGGGGTGCAGTAGCTTCTGAGGGTATAGACCTCTGAGCACCAGAGGACAGAAGTCAAACTTCTAACTGAAATACGTCCCAGACCCTTTTTCTACGGGGAGAATTTCATTCAACCATCCCCAGATCGTAATTTAGATCTGGAACAGAGAAGGATTACCTCTGATCCAGTACTCCCAGTGGTATTACTCTTCACATCGAGAACCTTGTGACCACGACAGATTTGACTTCCACCATACAAGTTGAATCTTCGGCTGCCAGGTTCGAACTCATAGCCCATGGGATGCGAATCCAACGCCCTACCAACCAGACTACCCGGCCTAACAACTACAGTTACTATAAATAATTGTTCAAAAACTTATACTAGTATAGAATTTTCAGCGCTAATGAAAGATTTAAAGCCAATTGTGGCAACGCAAAGTGCTTGAATTTTCTACTACAGAAAGGGTAACGTAGTACAGATTAGAAATTTTTAATTTTCTTTGTTCTGTATTATTTTAATTTGAAAGTGCTTCAAAGTGAATCTGAAAAATCGATTAATTACAATGTTTAACTTTAAATACATCAAACATTATGAAAATAAACAGAACCGTTTAAAATAATCCTTTAAGCGTAACCTCACTGACGTGGGGAAGAAACAAACTGAATTCGTTACGTATTTGGGGGCGGGAAATGAAGATATTTGGTGAAAAAGTTAGTTTTTAATTAATTAATAAAAATTAAAGAATGAATATTTAAAAAAACTATATTAACATCAAATGTCATCCACAACAAGTTTTAAAAAATTTACTTGAACTTGATTGGATAAATAGAAATTATTTTATTACCGATTGGAAATTTAAACTATAAATTTATATATAGAGAGAGTGAATGAGCTAATAGTAGGAGTTAAAAAAAGGTTCGTTTTTAACTCTGAAAGAAAAACACACCCAGAAATATAAAGGAAAAAAAATCATTAAATATATAAGGCAATTATGTATTTAAAATTCGTATTAAAGAAGAAAAGTTTACGGCGTTTTTATAAAAAATTAATGCAGTTTTCTCAAATTATAGTTCTTTAACATTAAATGTTATCCACCACGAGTTTTTAAAAAAATGTACTTGACTTTGATTAGATGAATAAAAAGTGTTTTATTAATGATTGAAAATTTGAACGAGATATATATAGAGAGTGGAAACTAATAGTATTAATATTTTTTAAAAAAACACGAATTTGTCCGACGATTGAATCATAATCTTTTTTTTTAATTTTGTGTACTTTTAGCGTTATTGGATACGCTAGGCTATCTTTCATTAAAAACAGAAAGAAATTACTTAAATTTAAAAATAAGCAACACAATCATTAGAACTAATCAAAGATTCAAGGCAAAAAAGAATATTGTTTCATTGTTTGAAAAGAGGTTTTTGTTTTTATGTCTAAGCAGAGAAGGGGGAAAGTTATTTCGAAAGTTACGGTCTACTAACTTCCTCATATAAACTTTAAACAAGCTTCATAGAAATAACCCATCTAATTCCACTAATTGCATGTTTTAGTGAAATAAAAAGAAAGAATTGTGGTTTAAATGCGGTTTTTTTAAAGGCTCTTTGAAATTACAGCTAGTTTTTAGAGCTTAGAGGTGACTGAAACATAGGGCTATTGTTTAACATTCTCAAACCTCATTTCTTTAAAGTGTATTTTTTCCTTGCTGTTTTTTAATTGGAATAGAATGCACAAAAGTAAAAAAAAGGGAAATAAGTGAATAAATGAAAGGTCAATAATTACAAAGGCAGCGCGTAAATTTAAAAAGAAAAGAAAAAAAGAGAAATTTGAACGCCTGTAAAAAAACTGATGAAATTACCAGGTGGCAAAGCAAACGTTGATTGGAAAATACCGATGTTTTAATCTATAGCCCATTTAAAGATATTGCATTTCAATTTAAATTATTTCTGTTTCTTTCTCGTTTTGATGTCAAATAAATGTATTTTGTGAAAAAGAGATGTTAGAAACAATCACTGTTTTCCTCGACAATTAAACGCTTTTCTTTAACCCTTTCACTGCCGCGATTGATGTCCGTGATTCACATATACTATCTAATAAGATGATCACATAGTTGCTCTGTTTTAATTGTGGTAAAGAAGAAAATATCTAATTAGATAGTAGGTGTGAATCACAGTCGATTCACGTGTTGTGACACACCTTGAAACAAGGAGGTATAGACTAAACTCAGGCTTGCTCTCCTCGCATCAAAATTCTACACTGACTGAGTACTTTTGCTGTCACTTCAATATGGGTAAAACGACAGTCAATGTGCTAAATGACACATTTTGTAAGAGGAATTAAATAAAAACTTTCTGTACGAAGTAGCTCATGCTTGATTTTTTGCAACGTTCTATCTAAAAAGGGGTATAAATAATCTGAAAACCACTGCCTACTTGCATATTCTGAGTGTTTTAAGGGAAAAACATTTTGTAAGAGAAAATAAATAAATAAAAACTTTCTGAACGAAGCAGTTTATGCTTGATTTTTTGCTACATACTATCTTAGCTAAAAGAGGTATAAATAAACTGAAAAGCATAGCCTAGTTGCATATTCTGATTATTTTAATGGAAAAAGATTTCGTAAAAGAAACTAAATAAATAAACAAAAATTTGTTGTTGCATAATTTTTATTAAATAAAGACAAAACATTACATTAGTAGAATTTTATCTATAATTTTGTGCAGAACTATATGATTATAAATTATAAGTTTACGGTGCTTATAATAAATATATAAAAAATATATAAAATTATATAAAAAATTGCCAATTTCTACTTGGTCTATAAAGAAATTTTTTATTTTAGCTACTTTTTATTAAATAATTACATTTAATATAATTAATATATATATATATATATATATATAAATCATTGATTTTCGCAAGAATTGAACCCTCATACTTCATTTTCATGAAAAATACTGAAATCGTTATAATTTACAAAATGAGCTATTGTCTGTTGATTTCAATTTTCATTACAAACTGTTAAAACACTATTTAAAGTATTAAAAGTTAATTAAATTTAATTAATGATTTAATAGTGAAAAAAACATGTATTAACATCAAGTGTCATCCATTACATGTTTAAATTTTGTATTTGAACTTGATTGGATGAATAAAATGTATTTTATTAACCTTTAAAATTTTGAACAAGATATCTAGGGAGAGTGTGAACTAATAGTAGGAATTGAAAAAAAAATCATATTTGAATAGTTGTAACCGATAGAGGGATGGACAGATAAGCATGATTCTAACGATATATCTTAAGGACTTTGGGTGGTATATAATACAAATATTTTCCACAATTTTGATTAAAAACTTTTTTGGTGATTACAATGATTTGCATTTTTAGGATACTTAAGAAATTGAAAGCATCATCAAATTTAATATTAGTATTTATATATTACAAGCAGTTTTAATCTGATTGATCCTTATACTCCTGCATGAATGCAAATTACGTCTTTAAACTTATGGTACCCCGTAGCTCATTTGAATAAAAAGTAAGCAAATAATTGAGCACGTCGTGGCGAGGCTAAATATTTGTTCTATGTTACTGATATTCAATAAAAGGTTGCCCAACAGTAGTCAACATGCGGAGGGGAACATGCGGAGTCATTAGTCAGCCATTACTATGCGAAGCGACTTATCACTTAATGAATACCTTGGAAGACGCATTAAGTGTTATTTGATACTCTTTTACTTATCGGCGGGCCGTAGAGTTCAGTTGTGGTGTTTAGATTTCCCTTTTGGTCACGATCAAATGATTCGCCTTTTAATAACGGTTTTCTTCGCAGAAAGGTTGCTTGGATTGTTTGGCAATTACTGTCTCTTTCATGAAAAAGAAAGGGCGATGCTGCTTTAATGCATTGCATCTCACGTATTTCCATTGCGACCACTTAATTGCGTAACGAAAAATTCGCATAAAATTACAGGAACGTCATCAGTCCACTTTAGCCAGACTTTTCTATTTTTTTTACTCCCTTTTTTTGCTCTGAATTCCTTTGCGAAACTGGATATTCCTATATTCTTGTTATATTTTCATTTAATAGATTTTTTAAAAAGACGATAATGCTTTTTTTCCTTCAAATTTTTGCATATGTTTATATATATATATATATATATATATATATATATATATATATATATATATATAATATGTGTGTGTGTGTGTGTGTGTATACTGCTTTTTTTATTATTTCTTGGTAGATTTTTATTTTCTTTTTCAACAAGAGGAGATAACAACAGACATTAGCAATTGCATTAATTTTTTTAAGAAGAAAGTTAAAGAAGAGTTTAGTTATACTAACAACATGTTTAAAGAAACACCAGGACTATTTTTCTACAGACCTCGTAATTTTGAACCGCGGTTAGATGTCGAGGTACTACACCTGAACTGGTACCTCCCTTCTCCAAACAAAATTATTGAAGAATCAACTCTGTAGTTTCATGTTTTTCGCTATTTTAATTCTCAGCCATTAGAAAGGATAGTAAGAACTGACTCTAATAAAAATCGAAAGTTGATAGTGTGGCTTCGATTTTTTATCCTTGTCGCAAATAGAATTTGAAATATTAATCAAAATGTTTCTCATTGGTATTTTTATTTATTTCTTGTAAAGTTTTGAAAATTTTGGCGATATAGGAAGGAGAATAAGCAATATATGATAAAGAATCTTTTGGATTTTTCTACTTTATTTTTTATATAATTGCTTTATAATAATAAATGTATTGCTTTATAATAATAAATATATTACTTTATAATACTTATTGCTTTATAATAATAAATTTTAAGAAAAATTAATCAAAATAAAAAAGTAGTCCAAAAATTGAGTTCTTAAAAGAGTAAAAATGAAAGAATAATCTTAAATTTCAACAAACGTAAGAACAACGTAATATTAGACAAATCTTGTATACGGCCTTTACACTAAATATGCGGGTTTCTGTCAATTTTTAACCAAAATACGTTCCTGAGGAAGTCCATCTGTGCAAATATAAGTTATACGATAATTACAAAGCGAAAAGGGCTAGAAAGGTAAAATTTGGAGTGTAAATTTATCGTACGCGCATGCTCCCCTCACACACGCGTACGCGCATACATACATTAACATACACACGTGCACGTATACATACACACACACACACGTACGAGCGCGCATATACACTCACATACTAGTACCACATAGTACCCACGCACGTGAACGCATACATAAACACACACGTACGCGCGTGCACGTATATATACATACATACATGCACTCACACACGCGCGCAAGAGCACGTACACACACACACACACACACACACACACACACACACACACACACACGCACACACACACCTTTGATTGTGTTGATCCACTGGTCTTAATGAGCAGAAATTCAGAAACTGTAAGACAGACAACATGAAAATAAATACCGTTTTGGGGTGTTTCACTATTGTTTGGAAAATTCTAAGACATGTTTATAAATAAAATCCTTTTAATCTGAAATACTGAGAAAATATCACAACAAATAAAATTTAATTATAGAAAATTTCCAAGTATTTTCTGTTCCGAGTTCCGAGCATGAACGGAGTAGAGTGGCAAGTGAAGTTAATACCAATTTCAACATTTACTCAGAATTCGACATTTCTCTGCAAAGAGTTAACACTACAATCACTGTCTTTCCCATCCGACATACTATGTTGCAACTCAAGTTATTTTCTGTTGCTCTTTCCGAAGGTATTTTTCCCTTGAACATGAGCTGACGGAGGGTAGGGTGAATGTTTTCCGATGTCTCTTTGCGGCTTTCCAAAATTCATACACTCCTATACTTGGAGGTTTGTTTGCATTTGCGGTTATGCAAAACTCATATCATTTATTTGTCCATTCCAGTCATCCCAACCTCAAAATTCCGAGCTGCTACAACTTATTCCAAACTCCACCTTTGATTCCCCGCCACCACAGAGCGGCCAAGATCGCTTTCTTGCTACTGCCACCCTCCTCTTCCCCCTCTCCTCACATCGATTTGTTTTATCTCACCTCGGCTTCGCTCTTTTTATTTTATTTCATCATCTTTTTTCTTTTCCTCTACCTGTCGGGAGGAATCTCGAAGACGGAATCGAAGAACAGCAGCAAGAAAACGAGAGCCCGGCACGCACTCTCGTGAGGAGCAATGAAGGAGACAAGGCGGGGCCCATAGCCCGGGGCCCTCGTCGGCACTGATTGGGATGGTTATCTGAGGCGTGAAAATCAACAGTATCGGCAAGCAAATGAAAAGGCCCGCACTAACGGCGCCATCTGTTAGAGAACAGATTAAATTTTATCGCGGCCTTGCCAGCAATTTGCCAAAACCATGATGATCTATCCCCCCCCTCTTCATTCCTTCTAGGCAGCTATATGTTGCTCCCCTCCCCTTCATACCCGTCATCTTCTTTTCTTTTCTTTCTGAATCTACAGCGCTTTTGCCGATGGCATGAGAGGACTCTCGAACGAGAATGCGTATGCACATTCATGATGGAAGTGGAAAAAATGGTTATTGCTTTTTAATTTTTTGTCTGTATTACCGTCCCCCCGTTACTGCTGTGTTAACAGGTCGTTTGGGGAACCATTTATAGGGAGAATGGAGAGTCTGGCTGCAATTTTGAGTGGTCGAGGATAAGAGATGGCGTGTCTTGGATTTACTTGGTGAAAAGAAATGCTAAGTATGAGGCTCGCAATGATTTACCTTAGAAGATAATTCCAGAATGTAGAATTGTATTCGTATAAAAGACCAAACATATATATTTTTTATGAAAGCGGAACATAAATGAGGACATAAGATAGACTCAATTAATCATAAATCACTCAAAAGGCAATTAAATACGTTTTGCTTGTACGTTATATTTGCATCGAATAAGTTGAATAAGATCTTAGTTTCCTTTGATTACTGATTCGCTTATTTGCGATTCAATAAAAAGCTTTAAAACGACAAAGAAAAGGAAAAGGCAACATTATCAAATCACATCACATCAAACCAGATATGTAATAAATAATTGTTGTCGGCTATGCTTTAAAATGAGGAGCCGGATTTCTTAAAATATAAATTTATTAAACAGTTATATAAAAACATAACTTGTGTTTTCGAGTAAAAAAATAAAAGCATAATTTTACACGAAAAAATACCCGGTTGGTGCATGTATTAAAAGTTCACTCGCTCCTCGCGAAGTCAGCCTCAACGCAAAAATACATGCAGCTTTTATTTGTCTTTGAGACACCTCCAGTGTTGCCAACAAAATTATATAAAGCATGTACCAACCGTATGCAAATTGAGATCATGATCTGGGATTGAAAAAATATGGACTCAAAAATATTTAACAATAATTTTAAACCTAAATACGATAATTTTGTCCTTATTACAGATTTATTTATATCTATAATTTTTAATATTTTCAGTCAAAAATTATGTATTTAGAAGCAGAATAATAATTAAAAGAAATTCTTCTTATTATAGAAAATTCCAATGGATTTGTTATCGAATTATGAGATGAAAACAAAGGTAAAGTTCTCCCAATCAACAAAAGAATGAAAAATACCTTAGAAATTGGATTTTAACAATGAGTTTTGAATTAAAGTTACACTACGACCACAATTATTGATAGTAATAAATAAAGAGGGACTCAAAATACGCAACTTGTTTGTTATGAAAAAGTGTATAGATATGTTTAACTCGATTAAAAATACAAGCACCTTTTTGCAGTAAATCTAAGATGAGTTAGGAGTCTTTAACAAAATTGGAACTGTTATCAGTTTCAATGCTTTCTGTTTAAACTTTGAAATAATAAAGAAACAGGTTGGTGACACAACGGTGGTATGGGTATAGCATACGTGGCTATAGCGGACAAGTAAGATTTCATGGTCAAAGCGGTCACTCCGAAACTCATCGTGGTTAGAGCGGATACATTTTTTCACCATCCTAGAACAGATAAAGGGTGCAGATAAATAAATATGTTTAAAGTTCACCAATATAATTTAAAACTGTATTCTAAGTGGTTTCTAACGTTTTTTTTTAAATCGAAGTTTTCTTTTCTTGCGCTTTGTTATCGAATGACAAAAATAAATAGATCTTTCAAAATCAAATTTAACTATTTATATTAAGATATAACGTAAATGAATTTTAAACATAGCGAAATGTTTTTAAAATAAAAACTTTCAGAGAAATATTTAAAAATTAATAGTAAGTAGCAGTATAATGAAGGTTCTGAGATTCCAGGACGAATTTCAGGGACGCATTTTCTTTACAACGAGGTGCCTTTCTTTTGCACGCACCCGACTCCTTTCTAATTTATTTTATCAAAGTAAATGGTGAAGGTAATCATCTACAACTAAACGTCTTTTTCCTTTTTTAATTGAAAGTAAATTAGTTGAAATGTCTATAGGTTCCATCAAGGATTTTTTCGACAATATAAAACGACATGCCCATTATATAAAGATCAAGCATCTACTGAGAAAATGAGAAAAGCCTTCTCTTTCAAAAAATAGCGGCTCTACAACAACAGAACTCGAAACTACACAACAGATGACATTTGACTGATTAGGGAAACAACATAATAGGTGCAAGAATGTCCGCTCTGCCCACCCAGCTCCCCTCAGGTGTCTCCTGTAGCCACTGCCCGCTTTGGCCACGTAACCGACACAATGACAAGTAACTATGGGGCAAATGGCGACTAATTTTTCATTACTAACAAAAATTATTTTCTTGCATAAGCAGTATTTCTATATATACATAAAAAAAATTCATTTAGTTGAATTTTTTTCTTATAATCCTTTAAACCCTTTTGAGGAAATAACTAAATATTCTAAACGATAAAATTATTTGCATATAATGATATTTTGCAAATTAATCCTTTACCGCATATATGGGCCCATATATGGTATTGCAGTTTTCATTCTTTATTTCCAAAAATAAGTATTATAAAATAATTCAAACTGTTTTAATCCATATATATATATATATATATATATATATATATATATATATATATATACAATGAGTCGATATACTCATCTTTCTCGACCGATAATAATTTTTTCCGCTTTTCAACTGTAATGGCTTTTGTCTCAGTGCATACGAGTCCATATATAATTCTGTATATATAATATAATATAAAATGTTTTCCTTATTTTTCTTTTTATATGTCTTGATAATTAAATAAAGCTATTTCCACCATGGAAATTTTTTTAACGCTTTATTAATTCATCCAATAAATGGTATGCTTCTTTTTTTACCTACCTACTAACAATTAAAGTTTTAAAAAGTGTACATACGTGCATACATGCATTACATTTCATATGTGCATACATGCATACATACATTTCATATGTGCATACATACATACATACATTTCATATGTGCATACATACATACATACATTACATATGTGCATACATACATTCACTAAATATGTGCATACATACATTCACTAAATATGTGCATGCATACATTCAGTAAATATGTGCATACATACATTCACTAAATATGTGCATGCATACATGCATTACATATGTGCATACATACATGCATTACATATGTGCATACATACATGCATTACATATGTGCATACATACATGCATTACATATGTGCATACATACATTACATATGTGCATACATACATACTACATAGATTACATATGTTTAAAGTTTAACATATGTGCAATTAGTGAAGTATTTTAGATTACTCATACTTTGCAACTCTTGGAAATGATTCGGAGATTACCGATTCTAGCACCTAATCTTGAGGTCTGAGGTTTTGCAGATGGAACGTAAAACCGACAAACAAAACCCCCCAAAACCACCCTTTCCATGTCCGGTGTTTGTTTTTCTCAGTCGCATACCGAAACATCATTCACCAGAAACACAGGTCAGCCGTCAGAAACGTCTCTTTTCACATTCAGCGTCCGTAATGCAGAGGTGTGCTTTACCATTTATTTGGATACCTGATTAGTCAGGGAGAGCGGTTCGGCCTTCAATTACAGGCCGCAAGGAGAAGAAAGGCAAATAGGACCAGAAGAACGCGTTGTGTTTTGCGCCTCGGAGGCCGCGCCTAGCTTTTCTCTTTCTTTGCCTTTGCAATAAGTGGGTATGGATTTTTTTCTTCTCCTCCTTTCGGAATTTCTTTTAAGGATGCCACTTTGTATTCCACAAACCTACAAAAGGCGTCCAACTGAATGAATAATTGGAGGAGATAAAAAGTTTCAATGGTGGAGTTTTGACAAAATCGGAAGGGTGTTTGCTACAAGAGATACAAAATTGCGGAAGGATTCTGATGTTTGTTGTAATTATCATTTGAAGGACAGGGCAATCCTTAATTTATTCAGATGTTTGCCTCGATTGTAATAATGCCTTACGAATCCTAATTTTTTTAAGCTTTATTTTTTAAAATTCCATTCATAATATTAAAAGAAAGATTGTTACTTTGATTTCTTTGAAGCCATTCACCGTACTTATTGGATTTTAATCATATTCATTAATACTATATTGAATTAGAAGTGTGTTAACATGCAACTAAAATATTTTCGAATTTGAAACATTTTCTAGTGATGTCTAGGAAAAATAAATATAATTAATTTAAATGCGAAGATATTGTTTAAAGATATGTACCCTCACATAAATATGTGTCCTAAATCGAGATAATATATGGCTATTTTGAAAAATATATCGTCTAAAATTCATGGTTTGGATTCACAAAAAAATTCAAAGGTACTCGCAATTTTCAGAGGTATTATCATGTCCGAACATGATGTTTTGAGGATGAGGCTTTTAGCGTCAACAAAAATCCATAGACAAAAAATAAAAGATTTATTATCTGCATGGGCATCTCAAAAAATCAGCTTTTAATAAAGCATTTACAAAAGCTCTGATTAAAAAAAAATTAATTAAGGACTACAGCAAATAAAACCTAGAGAAATGTCATTTTGATCACGTGATGATATGAAAGGAAATAAATATGAAATGAGAATATTTTTTAAACAATAAATGCGAGACAAATTTTAGGTGATCGTTTGCAATACTAAAGTGTCTAATCCAATCAAACAGTTAAAACGAATAAAAATATAATTTAACTTGCACGAGCACGTGATGCTTGGCCCAGGACAAAATCTTCTTTGTGAGCCCCCTTCTGCTTCACTGTTTCAGTAATGAAGAACATTACTTTATGGAGATATTTAAATTTTTCACCTCATTATAGATCTATAGCAAGAAAATTGACTGAAATCTGAAACAGCTATAAAGTTCCCTCCCCCCAAATGATGAAACGGAATATCGTTTTGTCCCTTTTATTGATTTTTTCACAATTCTATGTCCGTCATAAAAAAGGATATAGTACATCTAAAAAGCCAAAATTTGATAAAAATCTAGAATTTAGATTTAAATTAAAATTAAGATTAAATTGAGATTGATTTAATTTAGATTAAAAACAAAAATTAAAAATTTTTAAGATTTTTTGTAGCAATTTGTTTGTTGTAAAAAACTTTTGATATTTTATTTATAAAAAGTTTACTTCTTATTCGATTTGGGACCCTCTCTGATGTGGGGGCATGGTGCAACTTCCCCGTATGCCCCTGCCTTAGTCAGGCTCTGGTGACTACGTCGAAATGTCTATTTTCTTGCAAAATTATGAATTTTTAAAATTTAATATTCGAACCTATTTCTTTATAAAATCATAAGACATTTTGTTTCTAAGTCTACTTTTGGGGAAGTTACATTTATTTTAATATTTGCATTTTTAAATACTTTAATGCAATTTTACATCTTTGAATGTTCTTTTATTAAATCTAGATTTTACCATATGTATGACCAAAACTAGCCTTTATGCCATATATTTAAAAGTCATTCTTAAACATAGAACATTCCTCATCGCAATGCAGAACCATTTATTTGGATACCTGATTAATCAAAGAGAGAGAGAGCTCATTCAGAATATTCTAAAGAAAAAAAATCATGAATTAAAAATGTAATATATATTTTTTTGTTCAAATTTGGTATAGTAATTTCTCAATATGATCTGAGGTTCATGAATATTGAATAAGTAATCCACTCATTAAAAATATTTTATAGTTTTAAAACTTTACAATGCGAATTTTTTTAAAAAAATCGTGCTATTTACAAGTTGCAATTCACTATTTAAAAGAATGAATTTAAAATCGACTTATTTTTTTGCCCGGAACTAATAAAGGTATTTATTCAGTTATCTACAAAATTATAAGCAAATAATTTTAACAAACCTTTAAAGTAGATGATTTTTTTCCTTTATACTTCTTTTTAGTTTTAAAAAAACCCTTTTTTTTACTTAAACAAACAAACAAACTTTGCCACTTAGCATATAATTTTGTACCTGAGATGTTTTTTCGGTCATTTCTATGTAAAGGCTTAAAAATACTTTTCAAGGAATACCTCCCGAACGTAGTTTTCATTTCTGCTGCACGTTTGAATAAAAAAAGAGAAATCGCTTAATGGTAATATCGCTTGATCTAAGTAGAACTTTTCAATCTCCAATAAGGCAAAATAGTAGTTTCAGAGCCTCATTTAATTATGAAACTATGCCTTTGTTTAGAATTATTAATTAATAATTGCGAATATTTTGTTGCATTTGAATAATTCGCTTGAAAATTACAGTAACTATTTCAACGGTCTTATTTGTTTTATATTTCTTTAAACACTCAAAGTTTTTAAATGACAATATCTTTTAGGAAAATAGAGAATAAAAGCGTTGACTAAGGTTAATTGAAGGAATTTTTGTGGATGATTTCTTATATATTAACCAAAGTACTTTAATATATATTGATAATTTTAATTAGTATTACAATTTTTATATCTAAATATTGTTAAAAAAATTAAGAACAATTAAAACATTTAACAATTTAAGACAGGCATATCGTCTTCAAATGTAATCCCCCTTTTTTTATTTGAATTTTCTTCCTGTGATACATATTTAATAATGTAACAAATTTAAAAAAACACAGCCATAATAAAGGACAGTTTTTATAGAAACTATGCTTCAAAGTTATATAGTCTGTTAAATCTAGATTTCCCGAACTACAAGATATAAATTTTTTAAACAGAAAATAAAATGTTCCTATCAAAACAATTTTATTTTTTAAGGCTCTTTGATTGGAATAAAAAGAAAAGAAAGAAAAAAGAGAGGAAATTAAGAAACACAATGCTTCGGATGCAGCTAAATTGCTTCCTTATTTTTAGCCACTTATCTATCGCGATTTTGCGAAAATCTTATTAATTAGCTGGTATGATGCCGACATTTATAGAGATAATGGGTGTAATGGTCGATACAGACAATTAACAAAGGGAGCGCAAACAGAAAGTGCTTTCAATAATGAAACGATCCATCAAATCTGCAACCGTTGCTCTCTTTTCCTCGTTTTCTTCCGCTCTACCCCCTCCCCCTCCCAGTCACATCTCTTATGATTTTTCTGCCAAAAGTTATTTATACATAAATTTACTCATTATTTTAATAGCATCTAGATTTTCTGTTGTGTGAATTTATGATTTAAAGCGTTAATTTCCTCAATGAATCTACTTTTTTCATTTCTTCATTTCTCTATAAAGATCATTTTTTTCTCTTTTAGTTTTTTTCATGTAAGTTGCTCTAATAATTCGAACAATTTCCGGTTTACTATTCTTGATTCGCTTTTTAAATTAACGGATTTTATCTGAAATAAAATTACAGCTTTCAGGACTCTTAATAAAATAATAATTCCGGTTCTTAATAAAAATAAAATTCTTAGTAAAATAATAAATTATTTCTTAATAAAGTAATAAAAATTCTTAAAGTGTAAAGATACTTTTTATAATTTAAAATTAGTAAATATTTTTTGCTGAAACGGTCATTTTTATTTCAAATCTTGTTTCCAAATTCCGAAAGTTAACATTTTAATATCAGTTTTTGTGTACAAAATTTTCAAGAATTGAAAGACTTAGAATTTCCCTTCTTCAAAATCCAAACGATTTTCAAAAAATGGAATGAATTTTTCTTATTTAAATTTTTAGTAATTAGTGACTAATTATGAAGATTTTCCCCCTCACCATATTGTATTGATGCATTTGATTTTTTATTAAATGAATGCTATGTATAAAATTGATTTGAATAACATTACATTTTTTTAAAACTACTGGATATACTTGATTTTATAAGGTGATTTTACGTATATCGAACTATGCTTATTAAACCGTACTGCCACGAATTATATATTTTTTTTAATCAAAAAAAGATTTGTATATGAAAGGCATGCAATTTTGAAATCAAAAAAATTAGATAAACGTAGTTAAAATGTAATAATAATCAATAACCAATTTCTGAAAAACTTTATTTTTTACAAAAAGCAAACCCCTTGTGACATATGTGTTTAAGATTCTTTATTATTGATAATTGATTGGGAAATGACCAGAATATTCATATTTATAATAAACATAAACTTGTAAGCGTTTAATGACAGAAATATGATCAACAAATAAAAGTTGAAAACGCATCTTGAATTAAAAGAAATGTTTGTTTTTTTTGTTTCAAGTATGAGAAATAACGTCATAAAGTTTTATATGTTCTTATATAATTGCCCATCAATATTAATGAGATTGATATCTTCAGAACAAATAATCTTTCGAATATTGAATACTAAAATTCGGACATTTAATTCATTTTTTTTTCCTTCCTTATATAGTAAATTATCGATGATTATCGAGTATTTCACGTGAAAAATTGTCTCGGTATATTGAACTCGGTATTTCTACTTTTCCCCCTTCAGTTTTTTTATTGCTATTTTTCCACAATAGATTTCTTCATAAATTTAAAGCAGAATATGGTTAACAAAAAGATTTAATAACATAAAAATAATTAGTGAAAAAAAAAAGGATGAAAGAAACCATAACTTTTTATTTTGAATTCGAAATCATTACCAGCATTTTACAAGGCATGCAAAACCGTATAAAATTAAAATCAAGGGGTTCGAAAAGTTTTTTTTTCAAAGCTAGGATTAAGATCAATGCCAAGGTGAATTTTTATAAATCATATTTAATGTGTTGTATCTTATAACCACGCGGACATGACTAATGAAGAATCAGCAATATCAACAAAAAGTGCAACGCGACGAATAGGGTAGGGATAACGAGAGATGCCTTGCTGAATGTAAAAAAAAGAAAACAAAATCTGAGAAATAAGGGAGGGGTAATCTCGAAGAGCGGTAAACATCAAAAGAAAAACGATTGCCTATCGCATCTAGAAGCGTGAGTCGTACGAAGGCGGGATTTGATAGTTTTTATCGTTAGCGAACATCAACTCGGAGATGATGTAAGATATTTCACCGAGCCGGGAGTTCTGTGCTTCTCCTCCCCCTTCTGTTTCTTTCAGACCCCATTATGATTAACTGACTGAGGTAGAGTGATTTTTTCTTCTTCCTTCCCCTTCTTCCCTTTTTAAGACCGAGGAAGTTTATAAAACGAACATTAACTTTAACGTGAACTGTTTCTTATCCATTGCGTGCTACGTTGTAACACATAAATTATGTTAAAAGGCTCAATTAGGGATTCAAAAAATAAAGACAGCCTGATAAAACAAAGAAAGAGCAAACACGAAAGGTGAGTGGTAGTCTAGCATTCAATGTTAAGTAGATCCTGATTATGATCATGTGCTGTAAATTATTACTATTATTAGAATAATATCTGATGATCAAGGTCACCTCAAATAGTTATGCAAAACCTGCTGAGGCTTTTGTTATTTTAAAACAATTAATAGAGTTCATTATCTTTAGTATCCAAATTAGTAAGTCAAGATTCCTCCTTAATCATTGTTAATGCAAAAGCAGATGAATTCTAAGCCTTAATTTAGGAATATTAATTTACGAATTACTAAAATGTAAATATTTAATTCATTTGTAAGAGAATTTTTGGTAGTATCTACATAGCATCATGATCCAATGTTAAATGTCAGGTTACAGAATTTTATTTTGTTTAAAACTTGTTAAAAAAGGAACGTTTTTAAGAAACAGATGAAAAATAAATACTTAAATCATTGAAGAAACTGGATTTTATTTGGACTATCATAATTAAATTTTATAAAATTAAATAAGAAATTAATCAAAACGATAAAAGTAATTAATGATTTCCAAAATATTTGCAGAAACTTTATTGGTTATTATCTTTAATAGCTTAGCTGTTTGTTTATTTCTTAATTTAAAATGAGAAATTGTTAAGTATTTGATTATTTAAATAAAAAAAAATCGTTTAGTTTCCATGCCGTAATCCAGCATTGACGCATAATTTTTTTTAAATAAATTATGAATTGCTTATTATATTAAACATTGGATGCAATTTAAATCTTAAACAAGTTTTAAAAAATTGAAATAAAAATCATTAACATTTACTCACTAAGAAAATTGTTGTCATATAACAAAACTGTCGTATTTTTAAATGAAGATGCACAAAAATTGCATAATCCGGCTACATGATTATATAGAATAGCTTTCTTCAATATTTTTTCTTGAAAGAATAGTAAAATGTGCCGTCACACATTCTCTCTAAAATTAATTTAATTTTAAAATGGGCCGTCACGCAGTCTTTCTTAAATTGATTTATTCTAAAAGTGTACCGTCACGCATTCTTTATTAAATGGATTTATTTTTAAAATGTGCCGTAAAATTTTTTTTGTTTAACTTTATTTATTCCATATTTACAAATATTAAATTTTGAAAATAATTTTCTATCTTTTCCTTATAGGCCACACTTTTGACAAAGTGTTCTTTCGAGGATAAAACGCCTATTTTAATATTCTCAAAACGTAATAATGCGATAAATAATTTAATTTAATTTTAATTCTCTGCATAGACAATGAATTTGAAAAAAAAATTGAATTGATTATTCTAAAATAATTTTAACCAATTTTTAATGAATTAAAAGCGAAAGATTAAATATTAGAAAATATTTCGAGTAAGAGGGGGAATCTACAGTTCAGATTACCGATAAAGATGCCTTTAGAAAAAAGGTTATTATTAAATATAAATCATAAAAATTATATATAATATACATGTTATATAATAAAAAATTATTAACAATATTATTAAATAAAAAACATTTCGCTCTAATAAACCACAAAATAATTCTTTAAAAATCTTAGTTAACATTTTTTTTTTTCTAAATTGATATTCAAAAACAAAGCACAAAATCTTTTAAAATCCCTTAGGATATTTAACCATCAAGAAGTTACAAAGTCTTGCAGTAACTGCAACATGCTATAATTATTTGAAGTACTGCAATTCACAGTGAAGGAGGAAAAAGTGTGACAGGAAATGTAGATGCTGTTAATTCACTATTGTTACAGAACTTTTTTTTTCTTTAAAAAAAAGTTACACCCCCTTCTTTAACAGTACAGAGCAAATTTGCAGCGGAAATTCAGTCCCCGAACACCTTTTCTTTAAACTACCTTGTAATTATATCCAAGAAGGGCCATCATTTTTGCCTGGGTACATAAAGGCACGTCGGGGGAATATGTAGGACCTAATTTGTTCTCTCGTTTGTAATTGTTTGCTTTTCGCACACAGCGCGAATACACAATTTTGTGCCTCCAGGACGCTTCACCGACCACCTGTTGCTGTTCGAAACATCTCATTCACAAATTGCTTCTCTCACCCCCCTCCCCGATGTAAATATTCAGAGTACCCTTTTATTGCATTCATTCCTTCTGAATATATTTCAGACTTACGCAACTACGAGACGTGCCGAATTTTTAAAAGCTTTTTATCATGTTAGAACATGATGTTGTTTTTGGATGAGATTTTTGGACTCAACAGTAATCCATGGGCGAAAAATAATATTTTTTTTTTTTTACTTGCACGAGCATCTTCAAAAAAATCAGCTTTTAATAACGCGTTGCCATTGCATTTATAAAACTCTGATTATAAAAAAATAAGTTAATGACTACGGCAAATAAAACCTAGAAAAATGTCCTTTTGTGCACGTGATTATATGAAATGAAATAAATAGGAAATGCGATATTTTTGTAAACAATAAACACGAGACAAAGTTTTTCGGATCGTTTGCTACACTAAAGTGACTCATTCGATGAAGCAATGAAAATGAATAAAAATATGATTCAACTTGCACGAGCACGTGGTGCTTGGCCGTTCAAGATATTATATTCTGACATGATACACTGAAATATGCATAGCTGCTTTTAAGCTGCGCCTTAAATAGCGTTCTATTAAAATTGACAGGGCAACCTCGGAAATGGTGTGCTAGTTTCTGATAACTGTGGAACTTTCTCCAATATTCTATAAGAACAGATCTTTATTTCTCAGCTTCTATTTCACATTTTAAAATATATTAAAAACCGTTATTAAAACTGCAACGCATATTAAAAACCGTTAGCTACCTCATTACGTCATCAACAAACTTACATTGCCAAATTAATCAAATATGGGAATCTTCTATTGTAAATTCCTTTAGAATGGTCTTTTCTCGCTGACACGTGATTCCATTTCAATTAATTTTCTGGAATTAAACTATTTACAAATATTTACAATATTTACACAACAATTCATGAATTTTTAGAATATTTGCATCTAATTTACACAGAATTCATAACAATATGCATAGAAAAACAATTTATTTTGAAGACTGAATTTATCAAATGCAGCCAATTGCTATCATCATTATCTTGCCCAAGTCTACCTTATATAAAACGAATTGTTATGTTAAAATCTATCTCTTGACCTTCGGAAATCGCAAACAAATTCTTATATTATGTTAATAAAGCTAAGCATTATTAATTTCAAAAAAAGTTTCAACACAATTTTTATGATACATTTTTGAGCTTTTTTTAAAAAATACCAACAGAATTCTTCGATTTATTTAAATACAAATTTTTATTAAATTATCAACTTGCTACTTGGTAATTTACTTTTTTTTTTTAATTTCTTAAAAATATTTTAATGCAATCACAATTTTGAAAGCGAGGAATATAATTAATTCTTTATGGTTGTACAAAATCAAATGCTTTTTGTTTGGACAGAACTTCACACTCAAAGTTTATTCAAACTAATTTTTAAAACTAAATAATTTGTACAATGTTTACTTTCGATGAAAACATTGCTTAACGGTAATCTTTCGAAATAAGGTGAATTCTGATTTCACTGATTTTATAAGAAGGTCGAAACAAGGTTACAGTTATTATTTCCAGCAACTTTTTCCATGCTTCTGAATTTAAAAAAAAATGTGGTTAAAAAAATTATACGACTAGATTCATGACAGCGTCACTCATTTTCTCGTTTAACTTCCTGTTTGAATTATTCATAAAATCATAGCCATTTGTTTCTTTATTGAGCCCACAAGCATGCGAAATTAATTTATATAAATGACAATTTATGCCTACTATATGCAATTGAAATAACCAAATCTATACGCGATTGAAATAGTTAATTGCTAAATAATTTCATTTCTTAAGATTGATTTTATTATTATCCATTAAAAATCGAAATATTGAGTACTTTTAGGTTTATTAATGAAATATAAGCGTTAAGAGCATTGTAAATAGTTTCCCAATATTATGAATAACAAAGGATTAGATTTACTTTCTACTTACAAATATGATCTCATGAAAATTTTGATAGAAAAATAAGAGTTATGTTTTAAAAATATTTTAAAAGTCAATAGAAGGTTTTAGTTTAGAATAAACAAATAAATTTAGGTTATTTTTTTTATCAAGTAGACATGAAAAAAATGAGAAACAAACTGAGCTAAATACTGAAAAAATATAAACGTGACAAAATGCACATTATGGATAAATCAAATGTAGATGTATCAAATGTATTCCATAAATAAATGATGTATTTTTTCAAAATTTTCTATAGGGTTAGTTGTTTTTAATTTCAAAATTATTCCTTTGCCAAATAATTTATTTATTTTATGTCAAATATTTCTGCTTATTATATAAAACGTTAAAAGAAAATATTTTTAATTATGGTTCCAATTTTAATTTTTTCAACTTGATTTAAAAACAATAATTTGAACTTCCATTGAGCCAAAATTTGAAATAAACCATCAATTTTTTCATTGAATTCAATTGCAGAAAATTTAATATTATACACAATTGAGGAAAACTAGTTGCGCTCAACAAGTTTTATTTTTTAGTTTCTTTAAGGGAAAAGGGGTATGCTGTCATGTAAGTCGAAGTAGTTTTTGATAATAATTATTATCATGTCAGAACATGATGTTGTTTTTGAGATGAGGTTTTTGGCGTCAACAAAAATCCGTAGACGAAAAATTAAAAAAGAAACCAGTGGTGAAAAAAAAAATTATCTGCACGACCATCTTAAAAAATCAGCTTTTAATAACGCGTTGCCATCCCATTTACAAAAGCTTTGATTTAAAAAAATAAATTAATGACTACCTCAAATAAACCCTAGAAAAATGTAATTTTGAGCACGTGATTATATGAAATGAAATAAATAGGAAACGTGATATTTTTTTAAACAATAAATGCGAGACAAAGTTTTTTGGTCGTTTGCTATACTAAAGTGACTCATTCAATGAAACAACTGAAATGAATAAAATTATGATTTAACTTGCACGAGCACGTGGTGCTTGGCCGTTCAAGAAATGATGTTCTGACATGATACATTGAAATATATCAGATTTCATTTTAATCTTTTTTTTTTAATTTCATATGGATATTATTACTGAGTTAGGATTTTATTTATTATTATTCCTACTTAATGTTCTCATACTAATATATGGTCTTATTTATTTAAAAATTTGACTTTTAAAAATTTAAATCATCGGCATTGGATATTGTTTGGCATCTGTTTAAGTATATATTGCAGAATGATATGTTATATTTTTCAAAAAAGTCGAGTATTTTTCGAAAAGTCGAGTTGAAAAATGTGTTGTGGAGTAGAGGATACCTGTTATCTCTTTAGTTCAGAAGATCTGTTAACTAGTTAAGTAAATACTTGTTTTAGACTGTTTCTTATCTCATTTTTATAGCTCTATTTGTAAATTTCTACTTAACAGACTATCCTCATAAATTTTGAAGGTGAAATAAGAATTCCATTGCACGCCAGTATTCTTTGAATGGATACTTCAAAAAAAAAAAATTGGTTTTAAATATTTACGATTCTGTGATTAATAGTGGGATAAAATTCAACAGACAAATTATTGCGAGTAAAAAAAAATGATACGAAAATTTTAACCACCTGATATTTAAAAGTTGAGAAACCATTATTGGTGCCGTACCTTTTCATATATCGAAAATCCTCACGCAAAACCATTTAGCTGATAATACATTCTCACCTAATACTTCACGTAACTCTGACACTAAATCAATGGAATCAGCTTAAACAGACAATTTCGGACGATCTGCACGACACACCAATTTACACCCGCCAAAAAAGAAACCGTACCAGAAGAGAGAAAAAAATCGCCAAGGAATCAATTAATTATCTCCTAAGTTGACGCCAAAAAGGAATATTGACACAATAATTTAGCTTTCTTTTTCAGCAAACGATTCTACTGACACTAATTCTGTAGCCTAATAAGTACAGGGTGGGTAAATAAGAGTCATATTTAAACGGTGTAGCACGTCATACAACTTCAGCCAACTCGTTCATTAAAGCGGAGATATTCAATCAACCCGTTCATCGGACTATAATGATTTATAATTAGTAGTTTTAAGCGACCGCTCGGGGTGAAGGATGGTGTCTGTCAGTCAATTAGGCAAGTTGTGGTGGAATTCTGGTTCAGAGCTCGCCGCTGTTTTGATTGGTAATTATATCGCAGCGAGTGGGGGGGGGAAAGAGAATTTTAAATATTTTCTTGAATACTAACACAAACGCACCCATTAATTAATAAGTAAAATCAAAATAGGAATGTTTTTTATTATATGATATTTATTTATTCCCATTTTTTAAATAGATTTCGTCATCGTATAAACCCTTTATGGGTTCGTGTAACTTACATGTCACATTTTAATTTATCAACATTTTACAAAAATAATTATGGCTTTTTTCCTGAGATGGCACATAAATCTTAACTCTATGACGTTGCAAACACAACCAATACTAGTATGTTGTGTGTGTTGTGACTAACGGCACTTGCCGTGGACAAGCCTCCGCTGATGCGATCAGCAGATTTTAAGCCTAAGAAATGCGTCTCTTTGTTTTACAAGTAGCGCCATCTAGGGCCAAGAGCTACTCACATGTCACAACCCTTTTTAGGGAGCAAACTTCATTCATGCAAATTCATTCATACATCTCAGATAGTAATTTATGCCTGGAACAGAGAACGATCACCTCTGACTCAGTACCCCCAGTGATATTACTTTCGGCATGGAGGACTTTGCCGCCACGAACAGATTTAACAAGCGCCAGTCGCCACACACTCGGGGAATCTTTTGGCCGGTGAGTTTCGAACTCGTAACCTAAGGAGTTCGAGTTCAACGCTCTACCAACAAGGCCATCCCGGCCCAATACTAGTATTCATGACCATTGCTAGACTCATCAATCCGAAATAGCAAAATAATTGCTTTGCAAACTATTGGCAGTAAAACTACGCGAAACCATTTGACCCAACTAAAATTATATGCGCTTTTTTTCAGTGATTACCAAAGTATGTTTATGAATGCATGTACATTTATACCTTACATCAAATTCAAATTGTTTTATGGACTTTCACATATGTGCTATTATGATAGGGCTGGAATTAGTTTTAAGTGAAGAAAATGTCTTTAAAAAAAGGGGTATAATTTACTCGAATTTATCGTCCATAGCCAGATAAGCATGGAAATAATTGCTTATTTATAATTTTCAATTGAGTTCAAACTAATTGGAATATTATCGTAAAAAGAATGGGAAGCATTTTATTAATGATAGAAGTAAGGAAATAGTACGTATCCCCACAGCAAAATAAAAACAAACATAAAAAGAATATATGAAATTGAAATATTAAAATGATTTAATATTGAAAAAATTAATGAAACCGAGGTTGAATAAGAAATAATACAAAAAGTCTAATTTAAAATAACATTAATGAGACATAAATAAAACTTTTCAAATTAAAAAAATATATATAAAAATATGACAAAATACAAAAATATTAAAATAATATTTTAAAGGAATCACAAAATTCTAAAAATAGGAAAAACAGTAGTAATGGAAATATATATACTATTTTCCTCCAAAAGGGTAAATAATGAATGCGTTTTTTAAGAATTATAAATGAAAATATTATCGATGTTATAGTTTGTATTCTAAATATTTAGATTTAGAATACAAATTATAATATTAACTTTATTTAGTAGAATATAATTGAACATATTATAGATGTTATAATTAGAATTATAAATGAACTTATTATAGATGTTATAATTTGCATTCTAAATCTTTTTATTTAGAATACAAATTATAATATTATTATGATTGTTAACGAAATGTAAAAAATTATACAAAAATAATAGTAGTACAATAATATGTTTACAATATGTATTTTCAAAAAGAGAGCAAAATAATTTTTACATCATAAAACTTCAATCTTTATATTCAGTTTTATTAGTGTAAAAACGATATATATAATTAATGATATACAATCAAATAATAAATAATCATATTGCAATCATATGATAAAAATAAATGAAATTGTATATTTACCGATTGTCTTTGAAACTAATATCGCACAATCTTGGTATAATTGTAATATCGTCTTGATAATGCATTCGCATTTATTTTGGAATCATAATTTTCCATGCCCAAAAAATTCAGATTTTTGAAAGTCTAGTCATTTATAGAAACTTTATTTAGGAATTTCTTATTTTCAGTCCCTGAAACATCGAATGAATTCTTCACTTATCCTTTTTGAGATTTGGTCTGAAATAAAAGCATTACTTTATACATATATTGATAAAAATTTCAATAATGAAGCATAAGAAAAAGAATTTATTGCTAGTTTTGAAATGAAATAATTATAAACCCCCAAAAAATTATTTCAAATTCATTTTTCTGGCTTAGATTTGATAAAAAATTTTGGCATACCACTATAAGCTAAGATTTTTCGTATTTTTTAAATTTCAACGTCCCCTGTAAAAAGTAACAACTTTCTTTTTTTTTTTATAAATTATTCTGATGATGATTAGGTCTGTGCCAAAAGTGGCGTTACACCAATAAAAAGCTCACAATGAATATTTAAAAAAATATAAAGAATTTAAATAGCTGTCAAAGGACTAGGTGTTAAATAAAAACTGTTGTATGCTTAAGTATTAGAAGCTAAAACAGCCAAAGGAAAAAGAGGAAGGAGAAAAGGGGAGCAGGCATAAAAATAAAAAGTGGAGAAGAAAAGAAGAGCCTGATTAATTTACAGAAACTATAAATTATTACACAGATACTGTAATGAATAATTATTACACAGATATTTGCAGATACTGCAATAACTTTATGATAACACTATTTGGATTTCTCTGTCAGTAGCTAATAGAACCCCCTCTCCCCGAAAAAATTATCAGATGCTTTAACCAGCTACTGTTGGAAATATAAAAATGCTGTCATACATTTTTAAAAACTGTACAGAAACTTACAGAACTTGACTGTACTGAAATGCAAATACTGTTC
>JAOUZG010038069.1:3383746-3434832 GCA_026289955.1 Argiope argentata | reverse complement strand
TATATATATATATATATATATATATATATATATATATATATATATATGACAGAATTAAAATATTAAGTGACAATTTTTGAAGTGAGCATGTGGGAATTTGCAACGCCAATTGGGGTAACGCAAGACAAATTAGAAACTTTTAATTTGATTTATTCTGCTTTATTTTGATTCAAAAGTACTTTAAAAGGAATCCGAAAAATCAGTTAATTAACAAAGTTTAATTTTTAGACAAAGACTAAGAAAATAAACAGAATCGTTTGATATAATCGATCGGAAACATGCTAAGTCTAACCTCATTAACGTGAGAAAAAAAAACTAAAGTCTTACTCATTTGGCGGTGGGGAAATTAAGATTCTGGCGAGAAAGTTAGTTTTTAATTAATTAAAAAATTAAAGAATGAATATTTAAAAAAAACTATATTGGCAACAAGTGTCATCCACTACAAGTTTTAAAAAGTATTTGAACTTGAGTGGATGAATAAAAAGTATTTTATTAATGATTGAAAATTTGAGCAAGATATATATATTTGCATATATAGGGAGAGTATGAACTAATAGTAGGAATTGAAAGGGAATAAAACTTCTAGCGAATGCCAAAGCGAACCCAGCTCTTGATATTTTAAAACGCGGCATACCGTACCAACCGTTTAACAAATTAAAAAAATGATAAAAACTGCAAAAAAACGAAAAATATATACATTTCTTCATGGTTGTTGATAAACGACAATTAATTAATTCTTTAATTATTATTTTTTTAATTAAATTATAGAAAGACCTACAGTCTCTTTATTCTTTTCCTTTACGTGATAAAAATAGAATTGATTCCTCCCCATTCGGTTGATGTTATAAAAGTTATTACACTCTGAAGCGATCAAAGAAAGCGATAGCTACTGCTCATATAATTCTGAGACATTCCAGTGCGGTCTTACATATAAAAATATTTACTCAGTCCCTTTTGGAGGGGGATTGAGCCTTTCATGACCTAAGGGTAGGTTGAATAGCTAAAGCCACACAACGGACATAGCAATAACACCGAGTACCTGGCCAGACTATCAATTACGATGCAAGTTAATTACCGACTTCACACATTCATCAAAGGATGGCCAACATCTTACCTCAGTCCAGCAAAAGGAAGAAAAGGGACCTCAGGAACCAGTGACATCCCTCGGACTGCAGATGTTCGACTCTGGGTTGTCAATAGTTTTATTTCTTTGGCCCGTGTTTACTGGCTTTTCTTTTCTCCCTTTATTTTATTTTTTATGTTTTTTTTTAGTTCTCCTTTTATTTTGAGAGTTCTAACAGTAGGGATGTATTTCCTCATTTTGTACTGGGAACCAGGTGTGAAAGCCCATTTATTATTCTTCATGTTACTACGAGTGAGTTTCTCTGCACCTATAAAAAGAAGTGTTTGTGAGTGTGTGACTGGATAGTTATTTAATATATCATATGGATTTGGATAATTTTTGGTACATATTTATCCGTGATATCGTTTTTAACGGTTATAGGGGATGAGAAAAACAGTGTAGTATCGAAGAGAATTTACGATTGATGTTTTAAAGGCGCTTTGATGTCTATTGTAATTTATTGAATTTTGAGAAAAAAAAATTCAAAAACTATCCCTTTTCTAGAAAAAAAAATTAAGATTTTTTTTTCTCCTCTAAGATAAAAGTAGTTCAAATATGATCTTCAGTATTTTTATTTATTTATTTAGTATTGAAAATTCGTTAATGTTTTTATTGATGTTCTGAAAGAAAACAAGAAACTTTTCTTCCTTAATCAGGCTTTACTTGGAAAAGAGTTACTAACTTTATGAACACGAAGCCAAGAATGGGTTTATATTATAGAAGGAAATACAAGAATTATTAAATACTGACAGATTTTCCCTTTATCATTGTCGAGTATAATGACATAAAAAAGCAATGCCTTTAATTGTAAAGTACAAATTACCTAACCCACTTAACAAGTATGAATGAAATGAAACTAGTTACCACTTAGGAAACCTAAATATATATTTTCATATACATATTTTATATTGAAATCAACGAAACATATTGAAAAATAAATTTGTATAATACTATATTTTACCTGCGACTTCATACGCTAGAATTTTTGATATTTATGTGTTAGAATTAACAGTCTGACGCCAATTGGGGCAACGTAAATAAGTGGATTATCTACGCCAATCGGGGTAACGCAATGCAAATAGAAATTTTTGATTTCCTTTATTCTGTTTTATTTTTTATTCAAAAGAATTTCAAAATGAAGTACTTTTAGTTAGGAGGTTAGTTTTTAATTAATAAAAAATTAACAACTCATTTAACCGGAATAAATAGTAGCCTATGTTCTGTTCTAGACTATAATCTGTCTCTGTGCTAAATTTTATCCAATTTTGTTCGGCTGTTGTGGCGTGATTGATTAACATCATCCATCCATTCAAACTTTCACATTTATAATAGTAGTATTGATAATGTGGATTAAAAATTTAAAAGATTACTTTAAAACATTAAATTTTTTTGTCGGATTGATAATGGATACTTAAAATTTGCATAGAAATTATATACGAGTTCGTCTTTCGAAGCATATTCATATACTTAAAATCGCTAAACATTTCATTCGGCTATCATTCTTCAATACTTAATATTAATAATATGAAATTTTTTATTTAGTAAACAGATGTCATCCGTAATTTTACCATAAAAACAATAGCTTACTATTACACTTGCTCCAATTCAATTTGTTAAATGATTTTAATTTAAAATAATTAATATTACATGACGTATTATTCACTTCGAATAATGCTCAAGGATGATATCTTTTCTCAACTATAGAGAGCGAATCTACGGGATGTTCAAGTAATCAGTAAAAATGGATTTTTTTACAGAATTTAAAACTTTAGATGCGTTATTGGTTACAGAAATTAAAGTTTCATTTCCTCCCTTCAATTTAAAATATCTTTATTTCAGTTATGAGTTTTTATTTTTTTTTCTGTGTATGGTATCATAGAGACGAAGAAAAATAAATGGAAGTAAATTGTAAAAATAATGTAACATAGATTTCAGTGACGCTCATCATGACACGGGATAGAGTGGCTTTTGCACATTTATAATTACGGTTTTTGATAGGACAGAAATAACTAATGGTTCGATCTATAAAGGGTTTTTTACATTAATTTGTGACTTATTCTATTGACTTTAATTTTTTTCTTATAGTTACTCTTTCCAAATTTGAAAATTAATTTAACCCTTTATCTACTGAATTATGTTGCCATAAATTTTCCAACTTCATTTTTGCACCAGTAATTAAGTTTCTTGGCAGAATAATCCAAGAGAAAATTTTAATTAATAGAGATATTTTAATTAATTAAATTATTAATTAAATATTTTTCATTCCTGCTTTTAGCTTCGATTAACTTCTTGATATTTGGGTTACGTTTTCCGTGTTTTTTTAGAACACAATCGGCAAAAACAGTCACATTACGAAAATATTGTAAGAAAATGAAAGATATTACGAAACATTGTAAGAAAACGAAGATATTACGAAATATTGTAAGAATATTTTAAGATATTACAAAAATATTGTAAGAAAATATTGAAAATATTATAAGTACCATCAGAAGGTAAAGGGTTAAATATGAAGTATTTAAAATAAAATATGACAAAAACTGTTAATAAGTTATAATTTTTTTTTGTAAAATTATTTCATAAGCATTATTTTATTAATAAAATTAAAAATAATCGAGAAAAATCGTTTTTTTTTTTGTAGATAAATATAGTCTCTATTTCTATGAATACATTAATTTTTATTTTAAACTGGGAATTGTTTGACATTGTGTCAGAAACCCTGTTTTAAGTGTTTGAATGAATAATAGCTTTTTACAATTGTTGACTAATATGAAGGGGGTAAAGATAACAAAAGGTTTAAATATTGAACAAACTATTTCCTTGAGGTCCGACCAGGTGTCTGAGTGTAAACACTGGCGTGGCTTTCCAAGTACTGAAGATCAACAAAGCTGAACATATTTTTATTTCAAGCACCTTGTTTAGTGGTGGCTGCATTTGGCTACTGTAGTACTTCAGATAGTTGGTACATAAAAGTTTCAAGGTGCCATTTTTTAATATTTATCGCCTTTTAATGTTCTTTCTCTTATTTAAAGTTACGCGATTTTTTATTTATACTTTGAATACAGTAAAAAATATTGCGAGATGTATTTTATATTTAAAGCATTATTTTACTCAAAAAATGTTTATTAAGAATTATAAATTATTTAATGAATATTTTTAGAAGAAATGATAAAACATATTCAAGGTGTTTTTTTTATAATTGGTGCTGGGAGCCATAATTGTGATGCGAATTCAGTTTTAATTGGATTTAAATTAAGTTAATTATTTTACTTAATAGTACAAATAAAGTAATTGTACGATATACTAAATTAATTTTTTTTAAATTCAAATATTTTTTTATTTTACATATTGTGTGTCGATTGTTTTCAAATTTGCTTATTCTTTTATTATCACACGAGTAGAATAACTTTGAGCATGCATGATGCGATTTTATCGAATCTGTTTGACTGGTGGTACTCAAATGTGTTGGAACAAAATGAAAGTCTTATTATCTACTATACGATTTAATTATAAAGATTAACTACATAAAACTACAGTAGTATATTTTGTCATTTCCAAAGTAAAAATCCAAGATTTACAAAAACGTGCCTTATGTAACTATATCTATATCTCATTGTTTTACATTTTCGTGTTTGTATATATATTCAAAAATAATTAAAAAAATAATTTGCATCAGTTATTAAAAAAGATATATATGATGCACTGGTGGTTAGTATAAAATATAGAATACTAATAGTTCATTCAAGGTTTTAGTCTATTGCATCTGAGAAAATATTAATGAATTTCCACTTTTTAATTACTAGTCAACATTAGTGTCGTAGTAAAAGTCCTGATATGATCTTCTTTCATTTTTTGAGAATGCAGAAAGAAATTTAATTTAATGATTCTTAAATAACAGTTTTTATCAATATCATTTTTTATTATTGGTAAGGAATAATGCAAAAAAACTGATTCGTTTTGAAATTTTAAACAGCTCTTCTGTTTTTGATTTTTAAAATAAAAAAATAATAATAAGCAGTAAATAATTTTTAACTGAAAGAATAAATGTCGCAAAGTATCAATAAATAAGTAAATTTTAAATTTTTATGAATTTTTAACGATATTTAACATTGAAGTAATATTCACGGAGATTTTAGATTAAAATTTATTTACCATCTTTGAAATGAATTTCCAGTTAACAAAAGTTTAAAATAAATTCTTCAGCACTAAATTGTGCAAAGTATAATTTAATAAAAGCCAAATGACAATCTTCTGAGCTCGAGATTTATTCATTAAAAGTAAGAAATCATAAATAAACTAGAAGATGACGTCATTTCATAGAAAAGACAAACGAAAAGCAATTGGTAGTAAATTTAATTAAATATTTCAAACAATACTGGCCAAACAAACCTCAAATGTCATGGGTCATGGGACTCACTATCTACCAAGGAAAAAACGTATATTTTTTGGCTAAGTTTTTATTGATACACCACAAAAACCTATAACTAAACAACATCATGTTCTCATATGATAAAATTAAAAGAAGCCATACTTTCTTTTGCATTATTTAGAAGTGCGATATTTCACTGAGATAAATAAAATATTTATATTAATATCTTTGCGAAGTTTTATCACAACTTTGTATAAATTTTATTCAGTATAGGCTTCACATTTAGATTGAATGGTAATTCTCAATTATAAAATAAATACCATGATAAATATCACGCATTTACCTCGATAAATGATTGCTGGATATTCCAAGATAATGTATACATTCTCCCCTCAGTAAATATATATTTGATTTTTTTTGTTTGATATAATTTTTTTTTTCATTTCCAGCGACTGAAATAGCTTAATAGTGTTAATATTCCAGTTTTTCTAATATACTGTTTACAAAATATATAATGGAAGGCATACGCTAAAAACTCGTTCAATCTTCATTAGCATATTCACACATAAATGTTAATATAGTTTATACATTGATGGCCAAAAGTGCATATAAAGCAAATTTGATTTATTTTTGTCCAAGCAATTATTCAGTGTATTTTTCATGTCCGAAAGAGATAATCGAAAATTCATCCTGATATAGCACACGATAGCCAATGTTTGAGTTGCTATAATCGCATGTTGGCGACAAATTGCACGTATCGCTTCTCATAGATTTGGCGATTATGAAAGGGAATGAAAAAACGGGGGAGTGTTTTACTTGTCAAACACAAACATTTCTTTGTCGATTTCATCCTCCCCTCCCCCTCCTCCTCTTCCCCACTGATGTTCATCTGTGTACTTTGGGTAAAAATGGCAGGAAACAGCTTCTTGTTGACTTAAGATTTTGGCGAGTTTGTCTGAAACACTTCTTTGGCGTCCATTATTTATTTTTGTTGACATCTTATTTGTGTAGCGAGGTTGAGTTTCGATAATAAGGAAGGGCAAGCTAATGTGTATTTCAAAAGAAAAAAAAATAAAATCTGACTACTATTTTCTTGACATACAGATTTTGAAGTTGTTCCGAAAAGTTGTACAACTAAAAGAGGAATTTCCTAATCTGAAAAGGCAACAAATCTGAACTTGCGTGTTTTCCTGTATGGTACGTGTTAGTTTTTGGAGTCACATAGGTTAAAATGTGTTTACTTATTCAAATCGAAGCTTTTGATGAAAGAAGAAGAAAAAATACCTCTGCCTTTTGAAATTACAAATGTTTTTTACAAAAATATGTAAAAAAAATTATATGATTTTAAAGATCTTATCGTAAAAGGAGAAATTCAAAATGTATATCATTTCTCAAGTAACAATATATTTATTTATTCAGTTATTAGGTTCCTAAAAAAAAGAAAGCAATTTTGCGTTAGACAATCAATTTACTTACATTAAGAAGGAATGTAATCCAAAACATCTGTAATTGAATTTTAGATTAATAAAATTTGGTACAGGATTTAAAATAAAAATTGTAGATATGAAATTAGAAATCAAATTTGTAAAGGGATTGACCATCCATTGATTTGCATTTTCAAGAGCAGGTGAATGCGATAACTGACACATACAATAACTTAAATATAAGCAATTTGGAATACGATTTTACGCTTATATCTGTAATACTGCGATAATTTTTTTTCATTCTTTAAAAAGGCACCCAAAATAAGCATTCAGTATTCTGGTACTTGTGTATTAATTACATTTCAGTAATTAATAAAGAAAGAAATTTCCAAAGGTTGAACACGTAGCATCTTCCATGGTATTGTTTCCCAATGACATACAGTTAGTTATGCATAGATATATTTATTAAAGGGTATAAGAGAAAGTTTAGATCTTACCTGTTGGCTTTTATGATTCTCAATAAAAATCATGTAATCACTTTCATACATTTCTTTCTGTAGTGGAAATTCATAGTTCTAAAGCTCTTCCTCTTGGCTTCTCTACCATACATTTCATATTTCTCTCCAGCTTTCATAGATCGGCGAGGAAAATTCTTCAACTCTTCCAAAGATAAATTAATTGAAAATGAAATAAAGATATTTGAGGCCTTCTTCGTGATAATTATTAGCAAAAAAATTGTGATTGATTTTCACAATTTGAAAAATATAAAAGCATCGAAAAGACATTTAAAAGAATCTTAGATTTAACTCGTTAGTTTGTTCGAAAAAAATCAATCTCTATATGTTTTTTTTAAAAAAAATTCTCAAAATTTATTAAATTGTTAATAGAAAACTAATTATTATTTATTCCAAGTTCACTATGTTAATTAGAAAATAAATTCCATATAATAGAAATTGTTTATTCTCATGTATGTTGTACTACTTTTTCCATGTAATCCTTAAAAATATTGTAGACAAATGGGTGCAAGAAATACTGTACAGTAACATAAAGCAAAATATGTAAATTTTCAGTAAAAAATATTAAATTTCAAGTCACGAGGTGTATTATACTTCATTACGTGGGAAACATGAAGAATAAAAATTTTATCGATATGCCTTAATCACACGCACACGTTCACAAATAAGCAAAATAAATAAATAAACAAATAAATTCTTTTATGTATAAGATGTTAAATATACATGCATTTTAGCCTTATTTTAACTTGAAATTGTTTTTTGTTATTGCAATCTTCTGAACTTTATATATTCAATCAGTAAACAAGAATCCTTTATTATAGTAACTATTATATATATATATATATAATTGATGAAAGCTGATAGCAGAGTGGTGGCCGAAATCATGGAGAAGACAGGAAGACAGGTTGAATTTTCAAGTTCGCTTTTTTCCACCGCGAGAAACAGGCATTATGAACAAGAAAAAGCGACGAACACAACACAGAACGACACAAAACGGAATGACGAAAAATCTGTTTAAATTTTTATCCCTCTTAATTTATACTTTCAGCTTTTAAGAGGGATCTTTGACGCATGTCAATCACATGTACAGCTCGTATAGTAGGGAATCGTAGGGATCTTTCAATGGAATTTGCTAATCTGGGTAATTTCTGTCCCTCACTTGGAGTATGGGAAAGTAGCCGGCTTTTAACTAATTCAACAATTTTACAAAGCTTCTGTTGAATTAATTAACTAGAACAAGTGGAATGGATCAGGAAATAAGAGAATATTTTAGAATGGTATTACTATGGACTAAATTAAGATAAAGCTTTGGAAATTACTAAGAATTTTAATTATTTAAAAAATATCACATAATAAAAATTCAATGCTAAAAGATTCTACTGTAAAATTATGTTTTGTATGATCATACTTTCGACACAAAATGCAAATTACTAGGTAAAGTGGAATTTTTACCCCCTTATAATTTCAGACGATATAAGTTACAGAGATTAATAATACAGTAAGCAACATGGTATAATTTTTGAGGAAATATAACATGTTTAACAAAATTTGAAATAAGAAGAATATTGCGCAAAGAAGGATAAGTAAGAACAAATGTTCCTTGTGGTTAGCATAAGGTTTAAAATTAATAATTGAAGTTGTGAAATTGCTAGCTAATTTTAAAAGGAGCAGTTATATTTTGATATTTAATGACACCTTTTGTAATTAATGCAAATAATAAGGATAAAGGCCAAAATTTACTTAAAGACAGAAGGTATAAGCATAATGGTTATTAAAATATTACATTATAAAATATTTTAAGAAGATAGTTTTGATTTTAGTTGCCATATTAAGAGGCTATGCTTTTTCATGCTTCTACAAACTATGTACAAATCTTCAGCTAAAAATAATGATGAAATAGTATCCCTCAAACTTAACAATGAAGGAAAAAAAAAAACCCTGGTATAAATCCAAATCCATTTATTTTTGAAATTATTCCCTCAAGACCATTAATTGCAACTTCGCGCGCAAGGTTATTATCAACATCGAATCATTTTTCCTTCAATACCAACTCCACAGAATTAAACAATCTGTTTTTGAAATTCCCGTTGAATTAGCCAAGGAAATAATAATAATAATAAGTAGATTTATCTTGCTTATTCTATTCTAATGCACACAAGCAAATAAAAAAGGAATCGGCACGTTTTTGATCTCTAACAGGAAGAGAATTTGTAAACAAGCGCCAACCTGCATGTTTTCGGAGATTGCAATCATAAGCTTTTTTCTATTCATTGTACAAGCACTCACTTAATATTTGCCCTATCAGAGATCTGAATCGAAGATAAGGTTCCCCCCTCAGAATTTGGTTTTAACTCGAAGGGATTGAGAGAAACTTGATAATGAGCAGAATATTTCGCGTTCTCTGACCGGTTCTTCTCTTTATTGAAGTTTATGCGCAGATATCTCTATATCTGTAAAGGAGAGAAACCGGTGGTGATTTTTTAGGTTACCTTTATTTATTTATTGTTATTAGGTTTGGAGGCGTTAATGCTTTTCTGACAGACGTATATGCTTATAATCGCGTTGTTGAGTTGTTCTCGGTGCTGAATCCAATCAGAACTAGAAAAGAAAAGTGTTCGAGATTAAAAAAATTGCTCTGTTTTCGTTTCTTTTGACTTATTGAATAAATAAAAGATAAGAATGATGGGGCTTTTATCATTAAGTTAAAGTATTTTCAACACAAGGCATTTTTCATTATTTAAATATGAAAAGGGTATCTTTCACAGAAATTATTACCTTATTTCGTTCAAATAAACAAATAAAAAATGAACTGCTGGAAATCAAATGTTCATTTAAACAAGTAATATAAAAAAACAATTTTTTAAGATCAATACCTACTTAAGTTATAAGGAAAAATTTAGAAAAATGTTATTTTAGATACTTTTTATTAAATAATAACAATTGTTGTTGTTGTGTTCCGATTTACTATGGAAGGAGAGATACAGTAGCTTCTGAGGTTATGGACCCCTGAGCACCCGAGGGCAGAAGTCTGACTTCTAGCTCACATACGTCACAAACCCTTTTTAAGAGAAACTTCATTCATGCATTTCATTAGTTCATCCATAGATCGTAATTTAGATCTGAAATAGAGAACGATAAACTCTGACCCAGTACCCCCAGTGATATTATTCTCAACATGGAGAACTTTGTGACCGCGACAAATTTAACGTCCACCACACACGGACAGTCTTCGGCTGGCAGGTTCGAACTCACAGCTCAAGGGATGCAAATCCCACGCTATACCAAACACACTATCCCGGTCTAACAATTACAATTACTATAAATATTTGATCAAAAAATTATACTAGCATTGAATTTCCACAGGCAACTGAGGATTCAAAGCCAATTGTGGCAACGCAAAAGGCGTGAATTTTCTACATTAGTTGAGGTAATGCAATACCTATTAAAAATTTCTAGTTTTCTTAATTCTGCATTATTTTAATTAGAAAGTACTTCAAAAGGAATCGGAAAAATCGATTAATTAACAATGCTTAATTTTAAATGCATCAGACATTAAGAAAATAAACTGCATCGTTTGAAATAATCGGCCGAAAACATGTTTAGCCTAACCTCATTGACGTGGGGAAGACACAAACTGAATTCGTTACTTATTTGGGGCGGGGAAATGAAGATTTTTGGTGAAAAAGTTAGTTTTTAATCAATTAATAAAAAATTAATGAGTTAATATTTGAAAAGAAGTGTATTAACATCAAAGGTCGTCCACTACAAGTTTTTAAAAATTTACTTGAACTTGATTGGATGAATAGAAATTATTTTATTAACGATTGAAAATGTGAACAAGATATTTATATATAGAGAGAGAGAGTGTGTGAGCTAATAGTAGGAGATGAAAAAGATTAGTTTCTAACTCTGCATTTTTTTTGTAATACTTTCCATAAATTTACTGTTGCTAACTTCATTAAAAAATTAATATAAAATATCACAAACATATTTTATTTTATCGTTTGCTTTTGCTCCGAAAAATAATAGCATAAATATCTTTCCATATAACATATAACTATTTGAGGCTTTTTTCAATAAAGATTTTGGGACGATTTTGATTATTTCGGAAGTATGATATAAAGTCATAATGTTGTCTTAATTTAAATTACTAAACTGGTAATTAACTTATCATTATATGAAAATTAATGAAACTTAAATCGCTTGATATGCTAGAATGAATAGAAAGATAAAATAGCAGCTATGAAACAGGGAAAATTAGCGTTTAATTCTTAATTCCATAAAAATCTGTTTGGGAATTTGTTTGGGTAGTTAATTTTTTAAAAATTACTGTAATAGTATGTTAAATTTTACCAAGCCAGAACAATTCTTTATATATATTACTGAAATGTTACATTCATATTTCTATTATGGCTTGCTTTTCTCTCAGAAATAGATAAAAGTGAAGATATTTGATAAGTAATTTTTTTAAAATCAAATGTTGAAAGTAATTTTAAAAATATTTCATTTATATAAACTTTTAAATATTTTTTGCATAATTCCTTAAAATTGTCGAAAATGAATAATATGGAAAACTTCAGCTGAAATTTGAAAATAGAATCAAGAAACTTATCAAAAATATATCCTGATTGGACAAGATCAATTCTATTTTTTTTAAATCAATTTATGATAATTCTTTTGTTGAAAAGAACCTGGATATTCATTTGTTGATAATCCATACTTCAAATGACAGCAATTAATATACAGGAAATGACAATGCAATATTTTTACTACTTGACAAGAATTTACCTTACATTTTGATGTACATTTTAACGACAGAATTAATTAATAATGACATTTGAAATAAATGTCATCATTATTGATAGGTCTTATTTTTATATTGATGCTGCAAGTGTTCCATTAAACCGTTATTTTCATAAAATCGAACGAAGGTTTATAAAGGTTACTTAAAAATTCTACTCAAACTTAAAAAAAGGTCAAGAGTAACCAGTTTAGACAGAAATTTACTAAGCGATAACTCTTAATGCTTTAATTAATTCAGAATAATTAATTGATTCCGAAGAACAATTCTTCACCATTTTTAGGGATTTAATAGTGTGATGCCGATTATCAATTATCAAGTGTTCTAAGAATACGAAAATGAAAGAAAAAAATCTTTACAAATTAAAATATCTAAAACATTATTAAAATATGACTGGAACTCTAAGAGAGTCAAGCCTATTATTAAATATTTTCAAATTCAAAACTTTAAGAATAAGCTTTACAATTTTAATTAAGGATGGTTAGCTTTGGAATTCAAAACGCATTTTATTGGAGAAAACAAATGTTTCTTTTTTAAAGATACAAGATAGGATATCAAATGCTGTTAATTCACGTACTCAGAATAGCATTTGTTATATGACTGTGATTGTATTTATCATTAAAAATAATTCTAGTCGTATCAGATTACCAGAAAATATACTTTATTCATCACTGGTATTTAAATTACTTTATCAAAACTCTATCAAAAAGGGTCAGTTAAATTTTATTCAATCAACACTTTGATATTTTGAGTAGGTTGAGTACTTACCATTCCCCGTTTCATCTCTTCTGACCCTTGATTGGTTAGAGGTGACTCCAATAATGCAGAATAGTCCACGCCGGCGTCTTGTCCGAAAAGTATCGCGTCCTCCTCGTATTCTGGGGATCCCGGCTAGAGCATAGTTGTGATCTGTGTGACTGTGCCCCCTGAAAAAAAGAGACTGTGCAAGTGAATGTGATGAATGCGTAGTCGTACTCTTGGTCCTAGATGGCGCTACTTCAAAAACAAAAGTGACTCATTCGGCTCAAAATCACGTGCTTGCCCGTGGCCCGTGGCAATCTGCGTGCTTGCCCATGGCAAGAACCCTTAGTAACAAAAACAACGACTACAGAATAGTTCTCCAATAATGCTTAGTCCTCCAATAAGAAAAAAATGACGACAAAAATATTGGAATAATTATTCCAATTTTTCTTCTTCTTTTTTTTTTTTTAGAATACTCCACCTATTCGAAAATCTTGATGGAATAAATATGCGTACCTATAATTTTACTTATTTATGATGAGTTTTATGTGTACAGAGATGAAAAGGTTTTAATCGTGTATGAAGTGTACAATATATTATAATAGACAAAAATCCGAACTCGATAGTGAAGTTCACGTTTCAGAACTAAACACACAGGGCCAGATTTAATCAATAGGGACCCGCTAAAGAATTGCTTTGGGGAGGGCCTTCGATGCTTTATTACTTCAGCAATACAGAACCAAACTTTATGGTGGTATTAAATTTTTTTACCTTATTATGGATATATAGCAATAAAATTGACTGGAACCTAAAATAAACATTTGGGGGGGGGTTCTAATATGGGGGTCCGAGTCAACTGCCCCGTATGCCTCTGTCTTAGGTGTTATATACACACCTTTCTAATTATATATATTTCCGTATCTCTATTACTTTATCTGTAGATAACGCGACAGTTCAAATATTATGAGCTAGGTGGGAGAAATTTATATGATTTTCAAATCAAATCTTATAGATATTTATCAAATATTAAACAAATTCTTTCACAGAAAGAGTATTTGGCTGCATAGAAACATGTGAACACAATTATAAAATATAAAAAGGTAGGCAATTTAAATTTAGCATCGGAAGTGAATAATTGTGACAGATTTTTAATAAATCCACATTGAGGTTGACTATCAATTAATTTGCAATTTTCTTTGCAGCTAATTGCAATAAGTTATATTTGAAACTACATAAATAATTTAAATTTGTTATTATCAAGTCAGAACATGATGTTGTTTATGGGATGAGGTTTTTGGCATCAAAAAAAATCAAGTCAAGGTGAAAAAAAATCTTATTATCTGCACGAGCATTGCAAAAAATTAGCTTTTAATAACGTGTTGCCATTGCATTTACAAAAGCCCTGATTATAAAAATAAGTTAATTCAAATAAAACCTTAAAAACTGTAATTTTTAGCATGTGATTATAAAAATTGAAATAAATAGGAAATGTGATATTTTTTAAACAATAAAAGCGAGACAAAGTTTTTTTGGATCGTTTGCAATACTAAAGTGACTCATTCAATGAAGCAATTAAAATGAATAGAGATATAATTTAACTAGCACGAGCACGTGGTGCTTGGCCGTTCAAGAAATTATTTTCTGATATGATACATTGAAATATGCATAGGAGATTACATTTTAATCCTGTTACTAAATATAATCTAATAATAATATAATAAGTTACTTTATATAATCTTGTTACTAAAATTTTAGTTCTTTGTCAAATTTTTATTTCAATCCTTCAAAAAAAGTTTCAAAAATGTATATTTTGTTCTCTTTGCCGGAACGGATCAAAACCTCTCATATGTGAAACTCTGAAATAAAAATCTGAGCTCTTCTAACAATTTAGAATGGCAATTTTATAATAAATAAGAATATTAAACATTCTTATAAAAAGTAGCATTTGTATACAAGGTTGCTTAGATTCAATTAAAAAATATTTCCAAATGAGATTTCAGCATTTAAAAATTAAATTCGACTTATCGTTATTTTGGATAAAAAAATGTGTTTGTTACTAAATTTAAAAAATAATAATGTTTACACACATAATACAAATTTTCAGTTAGATAAATTTATTTTTTAAAATAAGATACCTCTTCGAGTTAGATTACATATGAAAGATAATAAAGGTTTTTAGGGCCAATTCCATGTCAATATCATATATGAAAGATAATTGGAGACCAATGAATTACCAATTTACGTATTGACAATTTTCTATAGTATTAGTTTTTTTAATTTATTAAGTAAAGTTATAATAATCTTGATTTGTAAAGGTGAAAAGATTATTCAGCATTTATGTATCGTTTTATCAAAGAAATGCAAAACAAAATATCACTATTCAACCTTATCTTTTTACTTAATAGAAAATCACGCACCTCTAATTTCATTAATACAACCTTTGAGCAAATCGGACGTACGATTTCTTGTTAAAAGAAAAGCCTAAATCAAGTTATCAAACTACAGAAAGAGAAGACAACTAAGAACTTGTGATTCATCATTATTTATTTTTCTCATTATCTTCAGTAAAGATATGTTGTTTCACGGTCTTTTATGCAGAGACTTGGATATTATACAATGGGCGGTCTCTTTGATGCCGACAAAGATCGTAAAATAGACGAGTGGCTGTTTTTATTCGCCTACTAAGACAGATTAGATTTGTTAATCAGGAAGATTTCACGCTATTCCTCGAACAGTCGTCTTCTATTTAACCACTTAAACAGAGAACGCATATAATGAATTGATTTTAATACATAATGCGTATTACAATCGAGACTTTATTTTATATTTTAGGCAAATTAAGGACTTAAAACTAATGATTTTGTCATGTTCAATTAATCTGGTTGTTAATAATTACTATGCCACATAAAATTAATACAGTGTTTTGTTCTGTAGGTTATGAATTTTAATAATATATTTAATTGGAAATAAAAATAATTTTACGGAGTATTTTTTATTATATTATAAGAGATTATCCCCTGAATATTAATTTTTTATTCTTTAGGGTTGTAATAATTTTTTTAGAATTCTTAACTACAAACAATATAGTTCTTTGATAAGGTCCCAATTAATATTAGCTATTAGAAAAATTATTTTTAAGGGGAGATTGTTTTATATCCAAAAAATATGAATTCTTAAAATACAAGGCTTCTAAAACATATTGCACGATGAAAACAATTTTAAGTTAACAAAAATAATAGTTGAGGAAGAATAAACTATATGAGATTATTTTTGTTATCTGCCAATAATTTTGTTTTAAGTTCGTTAACAAAATAATAGCGAATTTTCATATTTTTCAACTTCTTAACATGCATAATAATAAGAAAGGAATATTAGAAGGTGATAATGATTGAAAGATATTTTCCTATAATTAAAAAACCACATTTTTGCAATGTATAGAAGGCATTGTTCCACTTACTTATGTTGCTGCTTCCGGAAGTTCCTTCGGGATTAATCCAAAAATTTTTACTAAAATTTTAAATTTTTAATCTCAGTATTTCTGAATATTATTGTAACTCTTCTAAACGAATACAGTTATTCTTTTAATATTTCGTTTGTTGGACGAGGAAAAAATAAAATAATGTCATGGAGTTTTTTTAGAGCATTCGAGACCACGACAGGAATTGTGAAAATATCTATATTAATCCATTCATTTTTGGGGTATGAAATAAATTCTAAAGGCTATAGTTAGTCTTGTCTCCAAAAATGTGTCTTGAGTTACGTTAGTGTTAATTATTTTTGATATCATTGGAAGTAAAATTTTTTACAAAAAAATATCTTATTCTTATTCTATATGATTGAAAGGCGCTTTTGTGAATTAAATAAATAACTTATGAATAAAGATTAAAATTGAATCTACTATGCATATTTCAATGTATCATGACAAAACATAATTTCTTGAACGGCCAAGCACCACGTGCTCGTGCCAGTTAAATTATATTTTTATTCATTTTAATTGTTTCGTTGAATGAGTCACTTTAGTATTGCAAACGATAAAAAAAACTTTATCTCACATTTATTGTTTACAAAAATACCAAATTTCCTATTTATTTCATTTCATATAATCACGTGTTGAAAAGGACATTTTTCTAGATTTTATTGGCTGTAGACATTAGATTATTTTTTTTAAAATCAGACCTTTAGTAAATGCAATGACAACGCTTTACTAAAAGCTGATTTTTTGAGATGCTCGTTCAGATAGTAAAATTTTTATTTTTCGCCAACGGATTTTTGTTGACGTCAAAAACCACATAACCCCCCCAAAAAAAGCATCATGTTCTGACATGATAAAAAGTAGTCATTTTTTTCATATTATCTTCCTTTTACCTTCGTATATAAGAAGTTTGATTTCTCACTGCTGTTAAATTCAGTTTTTTTAAGTTGATAAGACCTCGGAAATAAGCATTAAATATGAACACTGATAAGTCAGTTCAGTTGATTTATTATCTCTGATCACATATTCATCCTTTTTTAGATTCTAGATTCACTACCTAAAATCGCATATATGATTTTATTTGGCGATTAGTATCATTAGTATCAGTATCATTTTCGAAATTCTTTACCATTAACTGTGTTTAATTCCTTCGAAGTCAGAAATTTTTGTAACACAACTGGTGTGTAATTCGATGAAAATAATTTAATCAATATAACGTAATCTCGCTAACACAAGGTTATTTGCTGCGTCTAATTTTCTGAAAGCAAATGTTTTGTGAGTATTTGTAAATTTTATACCAGCTATTATAACAAAGAGAAAAATATTTTACAAGTATACATTGTTTTTCAGGTATTTCTTTCACAGTTTCTATTTATAATTAAAAATATTAATTTAAAAATATTGAATAATTATTTTTTTATTCTCTTAATATTTTATCCACCTTTTTTTAAGCCATTTATACTTTTAATCAAGGGATATAATTGTAGATAGCATAGAATAGGAGAATTTTGATTAAGAATACCTTATATTTTTAGATGCAGATGCATCTTCATATCCACCAAGATTCTAATATTAATATATATATTCAAAATAAATTATTACTTAATGAAAAAATGGTATTAAAATTTTTTAGCAAATTTTATCTCATTCGGAAATGCCTATGTACATAAATATGAATGCAAGAATAATAATTTTCTTCAGATTGTATAATATTGTCCCCTTTTGTATTCCACTTGAAAAGTTTAATTCATCCTTAATCACCACTAAACTTATTGATGAAACTTATTAATTTATACATTTAAACTTATTGATTTATATATTTTACCGTAAGGTAATATATCAAATAAATTTATTCATTTGAAGGATTTTATATATTCTGTATATTTGAGCCCCCCCCTCGCTCTATACCAGCAAATAATAAGTGCTCATAGAAAATCAGAAAAAAATTTCCGCGATATCTCTTATCTTTATTTTATGGGTCCCATTAAAACGTATTTTTAACAATTACTCTACAGATTTTTTTAAACTGTGGTTCACTATCATAATTTTGTTATTACATTTTCAAATTTATCACAAGTTTACCATTGCTATTTCTGTATCATTTTAATAGAAATGGTTTTGGTTAAACTTTGAATTAGAAATAAATTTCTTCAGCGCAGTAACCTTCATATTGGTTCTTAAGCCATAAAACCTCAAGCAAAACCACATTTTAAAACAATAGAGCCGATCCGAACTAACTGAAAAAGAGGAGTAAATACTTATGGACCAATTTTCCTTCAATTTCGTCAATATCTGAAAGCAAAAATTATTAAGAGAAGATTGCATCAAAATTTATTTAATAGTTATTTTGTACTTTTAGTTACATTTGATTAGTTCATATCATGGATCGGGATGGCCTGGTTGGTAGAGCGTTGGACTCGTACTCCTTAGGTTACGCGTTCGAAGCTCACCGGCCTAAAGATTCTCCGAGTGTAAAGCGATTGGCGCTCGTTAAATCTGTTCGTGGTCGCAAAGTCCTCCATACCACTGGGGGTACTGGGTCAGAGGTGATCGTTCTCTGCTCCAGGTCTAAATTACGATCTGAGATGTATGAATGAATTTGCATGAATGTAGTCCACCCCCTAAAAAAAGGGTTGTGATGATTGTGTAGCTAAATCCTTCTCTTGGCCCTAGTTGGTGCTACTTGAAGCAAGAGACGTATATCTTCGGCTTAAAATCTGCTGATGTATCAGAGGGGCTTGTCCATGGCAAGTGCCATAAGTAACAACAATAACAACAGTTTATATCATATATTTTCATCCTTTTGTTCATCAACAAAATTTTATGCTATCAACAAGGGAGATATATTTTTCCCAGACCCATAAGGTATCACCAATATAAAAAGGCCTTCTGTAAAGCATTATTTTCATTACTGCTCTTAAACTTGATCCACATTTTATTTCCGAACAAAGCTGGAATATGAAATACTTTCCAACAAAGAACCCTCTCTTCACGAGTTTCACATTTTCCAGTTATTGTCATTTGAATTTGCTTCTGCGCTTCGCAAAGCTCTTGTATTAAGAAGCACGAAGTATACAAAGCATTTCTCACTTACTCTTAATGTAAACTATCATTATACGCTTAATTTAGTTTCTTTTAGTCGTAAACCGCGCGGTATTACGACCCCATTTTCATGCATTCTTTGCAAGAGCTTCACGAGTTTCTTTCTCGACCAAGCACGCATTTTACTTTGAGTGCTTCTCTGGAAAGTTGATTCAAAACAAGAAAACGAAGCGAACGTTAGAATTCGTGTAGATCTGCTTGCGATAACGTTGCAACTGTTTCACTTGCAGACATAAAGCTAGAATTGAACAGGAAGCGTAACTGAGAACTTAAAAGGGAAGCAGTAGAAACTATGCGACGCATTTCCCATCCCGTTTTATGACTACTTGAAATAAGGTAATATTCTTCGGCGGTTACTTCCTTTAATTTGGTCATGAAAAGAATGAATATTTTTAGAACAGATCCTATATATGGTTTTTTTAAAAAAATATTCCAACTTAATTTTACCGTAGTGTAATGCCATATGAATAAAAAGCCAACTAATGGAAATGTTAAACTGAAAAGCATGGTAACATAATTGAATGTTAGCTCTTATTCATGTTCCTACATGCAGAAAGAACTCTATCTGGCCCTTTGTTCCTGATTATGGACTCTACCTTAGACTGAGCCACTGTATATATTTATTTTTCATTTATTTACTTATATTTTCTTTCGCTTCTTATTATGCCAGAACACGATGTTGTTTTGGGGATGAGGTTTTCGGTGTCAACAAAAATGCGCAGACAATGAATTAAAATTTTATTATCTGCACTAGCATCTCAAAAAATCAGCTTTTGATAACATGTTGCCTTGTATTTACAAAAGCTTTGATTAAAAAATAAGTTAACGACTACAGCAAAGGAAACCTAGAAAAAATGTCATTTTGAGCGCATGAATATATGATATGAAATAAATAGGAAATGGGATATCTTTTTTAACAATCAATGCAAGACAAAGTTTTTTGGATAGTTTGCAATACTAAAGTGACTCATTCACCGAAACAATTAAAATGAACAAAAATATAATTTAACTTGCATGAACACGTGTTGTTTCAATCAGGGTTCAATGGGACGTTTTTGGCATCAACAAAATTGCGCGGGCAAGGAATTGAAATTTTAAATTTCAAATTCCTCAAAAACTGGCTTTAGAAGACTCAAAATTACTATTAAATGATTGGAATTTCGAAATAAAAACCTTTTTAATCTCTAATTTGCCACTTTTTGTTGAGACGATTATTTCAGCTTTTGTAACTTTATGAAAGCTTTCTTCAAACTGGATTAAAATCTATTTAAAAAATAGTTTAAATTGTTTGATTAATCCATGCGTTTGTAAAATCTGCCACTTTTTGTTGAGTTGTTTTCTTCAAACATCAATAAAATTCTTTTTAAAAGTAGATTAGATTGTTTAATTAAGTAAAACGTTTTTCAATGATTGGCCGTCCAAGAAATGATATTCTGACATGATATATTGAAATATGCATAGCAGATTTCCATTTTTAGTATTTATTTGCTTGTTGTTTTTTTTTTAATTTTCCTTTTATTTTTCTGCTTTTAAATTTAAATTGCCTCTTTAGTAAATTTTATTATTTACTAATTATAATCTAATGTTACTGTTGTGGATATTATGTAGGCTCTTCTCTTCTCTTCTCCGATTTTTCTTTTCATGCCTGCTCAATTTTTTTATTTATATTTTATTATTATTATTATTATTATTTGCTTTTATCCGTGCTTCCCCCTCTTTTCTTTGGTTGTTTTAGCTTCTAGTACACAAGCATATATAAGATTTTTTTGAATCGTTAGTCCTTTGAATAGCTAATTAATTTTTTTTTAATTTTAATTTTGGGGTTTTTACCTGTGTAACGCCACTTTTGGCACAGACATAATCATCGGCAGGATACATGTTACTTAAGCATCTAAGAAAATATAAATATGAAAAATCGTCGAATATTTTATTTCACTGTATTAAAATAGAATGGGATCATCTCATCGTTTTAATCACATAGTTTCTAGTTAATCCAATGGTATTCATTCTTTTTGAATTCTTAAGGCATTGAATGACTTCCTATTGGTAGCTATAGTAATTTGATTTATTAACTTTAAATTATAGATTTTAATCTCACAAACTTATCACAAATTTTAGAAGTATATTTCAGAAACATAGTAATAATATTAATAAATAATTAAATGTATCTAAATAGCGTTTACAAGCTAAATTCAAGCTACAATTGAGTGAATACTATTTTTGATACATTTATTTAGAATCTATGGACATCTACATAATTTGGAGTAAAAGTACCTTCATGTCTCTTATTAATAAACTAATACAAATTTTTATAATACAAATACAAATTTTTAATTGTCACGAAATTTTTATTAAAAATTCTATTATACTTCAGCATTAGATAGAGAAATTTTAAATACTTATGTCTTAGTATATTTATAAAAAGACAAAAGTTAGTTATTTCATACTGCAAATATATTGTATACATTTTATATGTAGTAAGGTAAAAATAAGGTTTAAAAGTAGTATACACGTAAATAAACACATTTTTCATTTATGCATTTGATACTTTTAAATATTTACTATCTTTTGTATTTTTATATTCATTTGCATTGAGAATATAAATTGCAGAAAACGATTTTACAAAACGTCAAATGTTAACGTTATAATTTGTGAAAAAAATATTTTTAAAGAATAATACAAATAAATCTTTTAGAATGGCAATTTTCAGAAGTAAATAATATTTGCGAAATTTTTTATGTATGTTTATTTAATTGGAGAAAAAGGAAGACAAAGGTTAAAAAAAATATTTTCTAAGCATGAAAATGTAGTTTTTTGAAAAATATTTTTAAAAAATCGCAATTTTAATTTTTACACTTCAAAAATCTCCTTCGTTTTTCATGGAAAAAATATCTATGAAGTTTGCTGAGGCTCTATAACGTACATGTTATATATGAATTACACATTTTATGTTAGATTAAGATGGATAATAATTTGCTCAGTTAATATCACAAATAATTCTTTATTACTTAATGATATAAAAATGCATAATAAATTGCTCCGTTAATATCACAAATTATTGTTTACTATTTAATGGTATAAACTGATTAATGTTTGATATAAAATTTTAGAAAAAACAAACCTTTTAAAATTTAATATAATATGAGAACAAATTCCGAAAATAATCTCAAAGAACTTACCTTAATGTCCAGGGATTTGCTGTTATTCTTCAAATATTTTTTAAAAACTTTTCTTTTCAGTTAAAAATCTTTCTGATAAATTTCTTCATTTCAAGTAATATGTTTAACAAGACTCAAAGACTACAACTTTCTCGCTTGATAAAACACATTGCCAGTGCAAAGGAGGTGATTCTCTGTCGAAGTCGCGTCATGTTCTGACATGTTTCGTAAAGATACTAGAAAAAAAAAAGACCAATGAACATCAAGAGAGCTCTGATTGGTTGAATTGGGAGAACTATACTTTAAAAGTAAAAGAAATTTGCAAATTGCCCAAACCTCTTAATCTAAATTGACATTTCTTGAAACTTCCTTATTTATTGCTTCTTAGAATTTTCGATAACAGTACAAAAGAATTTCTTAATCTTTTTCTTGATGACAGGTGTTGAATGGATTGAAGCGGCTGACTTTCGTTAACAATGCCTTTTGTTAACAATGCATTTTGTTAAACTCCATGGGGGTCCCCGAAGCGCGGAAATAGTTTCTTATCACAGAAGCAGGGAAATGTGAAGAATGTTTACCTTTTTATGTTCATATATGTGCTTTCTAAAAATAAAAACTTTAAATGAAGTTAACCCTTTTTTGCATGATTTTTTTAAAAATCAGGGTGATGTAATTAATGCTCTAGATTAAAGGAAAAATATTTTAAAAAATCTTGGTGTAAATAAAAATATGTATTATGTAAAAAACAATATGATGGAAATTTCCATCATCATGCAAAGAAGGGTTAAAACAAAATTTTTGTGTTAATTGGAAAATTAAACGTAAAAAACGATTAAAAATAAAAAAAAAAAAAAAAAAAAAAAAAAAAAAAAAAAACTTCACAAAAAACATCAAAATAACGAAATAAAAATAGAATTACAATAGAAATAGGCATTTGTAGATGTTGTATAGATATTTTTAACAGCGTATAATAACAATATTGCCATGTTTTGAGGAACTGATTCCGCCTAAATTTTTAAGAATGATTTTAAATATATTTAAGTTAAAGCCTTGGGAAAATATGTGATAATCATCGCCTAAGCAGTTTTTCTAAATAAATTATTTAAAAAAAATTTCAAAATCTATTTCTTAGTTAAATTTAAACTACATTGTTATTGTAGTTCTATCAAAAGTGCCATTGTTCGTTTTTGGGACAGCATTTTTCAGCAAACGTGCTATAATCATGAACACATTCTATGTCCCAAAATAATTTTTGCTTTACTGCAAACTATGAGTAGAAAAAAATTGTTTTACTTAACAGAAATGGAATATAGAAAAGTTTGATTTTTTTTCCACTTAATTAGATAATCTTACATTTTCATATAATATCCTAATCCACTATGTTTTTATTTTTCACGCTTGCAAGAATGAGAATAAAATTTTTAAAAATCTTTTTCAGGTATCATTAAGGAAAATATATTTCATTTAATTTCTTCCTGTTGTCGACCACGCTTGAAAATGAAGAGGCTGAGTTCCTTAAAAACACGATTTTACCATTTTGCCACATAAAACATAACCCACTTTTTGGTGTATTTATGAAAGATAAAATAAAATTTTTCACAAACAAAAAAGAAACCCGGTGGGGGCTTGTATTGTCAACTCACTCGCTTCTCGCGAAATCCATCTCTACATTCCGAATAAAAAAAATTGAACAACTGAACCAACGAAGGTTTACCAAACAATCGCCAATCTTATGCAAACAATCGCCAATCTTATGCATGAGATTAATAAAAACTAACTAATAACTTAAAAATATCTAACACTTTCAACATTGTAACGGTCATTGATTAATTCAGCTCAAAATTGATTTGTTCATTGTGGACATTCATAGAAATTGGGCTGTAGTTATTTAGTAATAAAAATGCTCGGACTTGAATTAAATCTGACACTTTAAAAGTTTATAGGAATCCATTTTACATAGAAATCAATGATAATGTAATTTGAAAATTATTTTTCTTTCACTTAATGAAAATGTACGAGTCCAAATTCTGGTGGATCTCTTGGAATTGTCTTTTTTATTCAAGAGAAAACAGCGACAAAAAATGTGTTCTGTAATCTAAAAATACTCTAATCTGTTAAATGAATCATTAAGTAACTATCAAAATTAAAGGAATTTGCATCAAATGAGAATTTTTTGTTCCCCTTTATGCCAAATTTTTGTTTTACTACATGACTTAATTTTAGCTATTTTGCTGATTGCTAAATATTATTGCTATAAAGTCTTATGATATATTTTCCTGAAGAAGATGCATTTTATGTATCCAAAATTTGCGAAAAACTTGAATTTAATTCGGAAATTTTTAATTCACTATTTCAAATCAAAGCTACTTTTTTAATGTTATTTATTCACTAATATCTAAGAATTCCATAAAAAAATTATTGTGGTGTTTTGAGGAGCTCAAATGCTCGATCTTATTTATAGTAAAAAAATTTCTAGGAGTAAAAAAATAATTATTTAATTATTATATAAATTAAATATTCCAAATACAGTAACATTAGATTTAGATAAATTTATTTTTTATAGATAGTATGTAAAATACTTAGGAAGAATATAAATTACAATGATATAAATTTAATATAATCCAATACTTTTACTCTCTCTCTCTCTTCTTCTTCTGTATAGCCGACCACCCCGCCACCACTGAACGTAGCAGGATTGTTGTGGCCGATGTGTGTGTGGGTGTTCTACAGCTAGACCGTTCGACCTACAGCTACCAAATTTGGCACGTGTATACCTTTGGGATCGGAAATGTGCACCTCTAAACCCATTTTTAAAATTCTTTAATTAAAATTTTTATTAATTAAAAAATAAGCGTAATTATGATATTTTTTCGCCATAACTTCCAAAAATTTTACACCTCAAAATTGATTTTTAAATTAAGTTGCAATTCAAAAAATTATCTTTTCAATAATACTGATGTTTTGTCCTATAATTTAAATTTCTATTTTTAACGAATTTTTAAATTTTTAATTTAAACGTATTTTCCAACAATTCGTATAAAATAAAAATAAAATTTTATCTTCACGAGGATCTAAAAAAAAATTATCAGCTTTTAATAATGTGTAGTCATCACATTTACAAAAGTTCTTATTTTTTTAAAAAAAGTTTATTACTACCACAAATAAAAAAAACCTAGAAAAATGTAATTTTCATTTAGAATAATTTTAACAAACAAAGTTATACCAGTAGTCTTTGGTGTGTTAAGAATCTTCTATATCCATTACGCTTGGAAATCTGGAATGCAGTTCTAGAACTCGGAAACTAACGTCGAGCCCCAATTAAATTTGTCGAAATTTTTATTCAATTTTTATTAACATAAAGACCGCTACTATTTCATTTTTCATTTCTTTTTTCAACAGAATAAATCCAGATGAAATAATATTTGATCTTCTCTAAGCCACTCCAACAGTTCCATGTTTATTCAGTGGTGCCGAAACTTATCATTTATCAACCAGAATCCCCCCTAGGAAGTGATTTTCTGTAATTTACCTCAAAGCGTCCCAGAATACATCTTTCTCATTTCAAGAATTCGTTGCCGAACGTAGTATTGACCCTCGGCGTATATAAAACCAATACGTGTTCCACCAAAGCAATATAATTACGCAAGGTACGCGACGGACACCAAATCTTCATCCCCGGGGCTGTATAATCAGGGAATCGTTAGCATTCGATTTCCTATCGTTTAAATAAGCCTACCAACTCTGTTATTATCACACGCCGGGTGTGCAAACTGCTCAATCAGCCGTACTTAGAATCACTGAAAAGCGGTCTGCCTTCTCATCTGGGTGCTCGCCGGTCTTTGTAGTCACCTATGTTATTCCCGTTAGATTGTGATATTTCTTAATGTGTCGCTTGAAATTAGCGGTGGCATCCACGGGTGGAGGGGGGATGGGGTATGGTATCTGTGGATTGATGGTGGTTCTGCATATTTATTCAGGAGGATGTTAGTTTTTCTTTTTCTTTGTATCGAATGTAATTTTTTCCTTGTTATTATTGAAAATTACTATCGGATTTTTTAATATATAAATGAGGATTTATTTCGTGAAATTCCAATGGAAACAAGTTATATATATATATATATATATATATATATATAAATGTATATGTCTGTTAAAGTGTAAAACTCTCTTATATTTCATGATTTAACTAGTTATTTCACAGAATAACGATCTGCAGCCCGTTAAAGTGTTAAATAATTTATATCATATATCTCGCACGACAAATACATTTACCTTCCACCCCTACTACATTTATGAGCTATTCCAAATCATTGGGAGATTAAATTAATAACATTAAGTTAATGTCGGATAAATCTCATTCTGAAGCCTTTGTGGGGTTTACCGTCAGTATCCCAGCGCCTGAAGTTGACAGAGGAAAAGGTGATGGCAAATCTATTTTAGCTATCATCATAAAAATAACTGAAGGATTTTTCCAATTGGGTGCAAGAAACAGCCACATAAAACAATTCACGATTCCAGATCAGTGTCTGCTGAACAAAAATTTATTAAAATCGAGGAATTACCGGTTGTAGAAATCGGTCGGTTGCTACAACTCAAAGTTTGCATACTGTTCAGGGATTTAAAAAAGGTTCGAGTAAAACCCAGTGTGTCAACAACAACAAAAAAATGTTTTTGTTTTAGAAATAATGTTCTTTGTAATTGCAAGTGTCATTTTAGTAATCCTTGTTGTAACAAATAATTTTATATTTATTGTTACCATAAATACCCTTTATAAGCTGCATAAATTAGATAAATTGCTTTTTTTCATTTTAATTCTCTATCATTAGTTTATTTATAGAATACCTAGTTATTTCATAGAATAACTAGTTAAAGTATCAAATTAATAACATATTACACACTTTAACGTACACAATCAATTATTTCATGGAATAACTAGGTATTCTATAAAACAACTACATTATATACTTTAACGGTAACATATATATATATATATATATATATAATGTATGTGTGTGTGTAATGATATTTTAAACTCTCAATTTAAATTCAAGTTAATCTCCATAGTAACTTCATTCTAAAATATTCTCTTATCTCCTGATCCATTCCACTTGTCCTAGCTAATTAATTCAACAGAAACATTGTAAAATTGCTGAAACAGCTAAACTCCGGTTAATTTCCCACACTCCAATTGTAGGGAGATTAATTAGCCAGCTTAGCAAATTCCTTTAAAAGATCCCTACGACTCCCTTGCATGAGCTGTTCATGTGATTGACATGCGTTAAATATTCCTATTATAATCCAAAGGTATATATTCAAAGGAATAAAAAAATCAATTAGCCTTTTTATAAATCTATTTTGTGTTGTTCTGTGTTGTGTTCGTCGCTTTTGCTTGCACATAATGCCTGCTTCCCGTGATGGAATAAAACAAACTTAAACATTCAACTTGTCTTCGCCATGATTTCAGCCACGAAAATGTTATATACTTTCAAACAATAATTTAAATTATATATATATATATATATATATATATATATATATATATTTGTGTGTATATTACAACGCTCCCAACAGTGAATTATTGGAATTATTGTACTATTTTTGAGCAATAAATGTAAAGCGTTCTATATCAATAATCTGTAGTTCAAATTTTTTCTCATTTGAATCAATAAAACGCATTTTAGAGCCATCTGAAGTCGATAACTTATTTCTTACTAACCCTGTATTTAAATTTTTTTATTGAGATTATTACCATATTTTATAAAATATAAATAATATTAAAAAATGCATCATTAATGTATTTTTTTATGTAATTTATAATAAAAGGGAGAGCAAAATATTCTGTATATACTATATAAGTCAATAAAATAATTCGGATAAAAACGATTGATTCTGAAATAAATAGAAATTGATATAAACTAAACTAAACAAGACAAAGCAGAATAAATAATAAAAAGTTCTAAAAGCTTTATAATGTTTTTATTATATCAAAGAAAATAGGACCAAAATATAAGCAATTAAAAATTTAAATTGCAAAATAAATGTTAATATTTTAGCAGTAATTGCCCGATGTGCATAAAAAGCATAAAAAGGCCACACTGCGGGGAAAAAACTATCGGGGTTAATCGAAATTAGTTTTTAGAATAATATATTTACTGCACGTTATCTTAAATATAATTAAAAATTTGTTTTCAAATCTCTATTTGAAATTTTATAGCCAAGAAATATCACTTAAATATTAGTCTTAATCTAAAAATAGTCTTATCAGAAGAAATGTCAGAATGTTTCTTCTAATTCCCTTTCCTTTACAACTATTATTTAAAAAAATCTTATGCTTTTCTAACACATTTTATGAGCAAGTGTACATATAAATTATTCATCTCAGAAGTTAACAGTTATTTCCATTGTTTTCATATTGCTAAGTACAGTTACAGTTTCATATTGAAGGTATATTGAGCGGGATTGTGTCACTTGCGCTCAATCCCATTAGAGCTAACTCATTAGAGGGTGTCATTTGCGCTCACATGGTAGGTTTACTGCAATTTAATCACTTTTGGCAGGAAAACTTGGCGTGCATCTAGAGGGGCTAAAGAGAATGCAAGTCTCTCGCATTGATAAGATTAAGTGACATAATTAAGGGCCCTTATCTTCGAAATATTCTTTTTTTTTCTCACGATAAAACTGTAAAATTTTCTTTAAGAACGCTAAATACATTTTTAATAGTTTATTTTAGATTAGGGGTTAGATTAAATTTAGATGAAAAAGGGAGAGCGAAATAATATATAAATCTAGCTTAGGGATGCACAACCTTTTCAGGATGAGGGACGAAAATATGAATAGAGATCATGGCGAAGACCAAAAAAGCACATGAATGCTAAAAAATATTAAAAACGCGAAAACATTGGAGTTTTTTTTATGGCAATACGCATGAATTACAATTATTACTTTACTTATTTTATTCATGCACACATTATGCAATAAATAAATGAATAAAACACAAACATTATAGCTACGATTACCTAAACCTAAAAAAAAAAGAGATTCCTGCTAAAAGGAGAGCAAACTTGAAATAGAATAACAGAGGAAAACTTTTTGGTAATTATACAGAGAACGCAATTTAAATTTTGAGAAAAAATTAATAATCGAAATTAGTAAACAAAAATGAATTTATTTAAAGTTATTTATTTTATGTTGGGCTTAATATTAGTTGTAGCAATGCGTAGAACAGCAGAAAGGTTCTCATCTCATTCTTAATTTTGATTTGTTTAAATTCATTAGTGAGAAAATTTGCTCACAAATGTAAGTGCTTTTAAGAAAGTTGCACATGCAGCTGCATTTTTCTTTAAGCATAAAAATTCCTATAGCAAATCTTTATAAAATTCTAATATCGGTTTACCTTTGAACTGATTTTTGAAAAAAAATCAGACTTCTGTAAATCAATTTAGGCTAACTGCATACTCTCATCCACTAGATTAATATCAACAGAAAATGGAGAAGAAAAGTCATCAAATTTCGTTTGGCACTTTTCAAAATCTGAAAACCGATCATCAAATGCTTTATGAAAGATTTGAATTGGATCCTCATACTGCATTTTCATGTGTGGGAATTTTTCACGTTCGCGAGCTTCTCCTATACGAAAATCGTACTCGCCGTTAGCCATGAAGGGAACAAACTGAAAAGCTTCGTAATAAAAAGTAAATAAACTTAATGAACAACTGTTAATTATTTATCCTGATGTAGAATCGTTTTCTTTTCAGATTTTTATCCTTTTTCATTTGAAAAAAGTCTCATTTCATTTTAAATTAGTCATATTTTATTAGCAACATTCGCGGGCCAACTTCGAAGGCTATGCGGGCCAAATTTGGCCCGCGGTGCATAGGTTGTGCATCCGTGATCTATATGATAGAATAAGCCGAACAGTAGAAAAATATTCTTTTGACAAGGACTTAAAGAGCTGCCTCGTAACTCTTGCTAATATAACAAAATTGTTATAAAATTATTTTAAAGCAATGATTAATAAAATTTTATTTGAAATTTTTTTAAATAATACTGGTAATAATTGAAAAATAATTCAATAATAATTGAAAAATAATTTTTAGTAATAAAATAGAATTGAAAAAACTAAGCAAGTGTAAACTTGAAGAAATAAAATGCTTTTATGTAAGATGAATATTTTTTCATGCATTGGTTACTCTTTCTTACTTTTTTTGCATATATTAATCTTTCTACTTACCATCAATGGTTAAAATTGTATTTAAGTTGCATTGTGAAAGAGAATATTTTTGTATTTTAAAAACTGTTGAATTGAAATAATTTATTTGATTTGTGTTATATATTTGAATAATAGCATTTTCTTAATAAGCTATTTATATATACTTACAAGTTTTTTTTTTGTTGATACATTGAATAACCACTTTACAAGGAAGTATTTCAAAGAAATTTTTAAAACGCACATGTCTACTGCTAAATAATTTTATCTAATTATCTTAAAGATGATGATGAAACTAAAAGAAAACGCATTTCCTTAATACTTATTACTAACACTTATTTGCTATCACATTTGATAAGATATTATGCTTCAAAGATTCTAAATTATTCAGCATGAAATTATAATATTTATTTCCTTGTAAATTATAAATTTAAACAGCAGTCATGCTTTTAAAAAATCCTTCTTAAAATAGTCGAATATTTCAGTTGGGGAAAAGACTCCTTATATAGAGAACATCAAATAAATTGAATAATTATATAACAATTTATGTAATTTGAAAAATATTGTCTTCAACGGAAAATGAAACAAAGTTTGTTTTCCCTCATATAAATGTAAGGCAAGCAAATGTCCAAATTACCGTCAATATTTGAAATTTTTAAAAATGAAATTAAAATAATTATTACATTTTTAGCCTTTCCTTAGAACTACTCAATTTGTTTGAAGATTATACTATGCCAAACTATAATTTATACTAAATATGGAAAAATCTTAATATCCACCCTTATTGTGATATAGTCAAAATTAATTAAATAATCTTTTAAAAATTGTCACTAAAAACTATAATATTAAATTTTAGAATAACAAACCTATAACATAATTGTTAATTTGTCAAATATTTGCAATATAGCTGGAAGGAAATTGAAATAATGTTTGAAAACTTGTCGTTTAAAACTATAGGTGTATAAAATTTTTATTATAACACTTGTAGATATAAAAGTGTTAAATTTTTTAAATCTCCATAGCTGTCATGTCATTTTATGTTTTTAAACTCGCTAGTACTCAAGTTTTATGTCATTTTAGTAGAAATAAAATAATATTATTTATTTAAATCAGATTCATTAAATCAGTTCAATAGTACAAAATGGGTTTTGATTTTCTAGTTCCTATCAACATATAAAATCTAAACTCAAGTTTGATATTTTATGAACTGTAGCATTTCTTTTTTTATTCATTTATTCCTCAGGATATAAAAGCACACATATTGTTTGGTGTCTTTTTATATTAATTATAATTTTTTTCTTTAGTTTTTTTCCAACTCCAGTTAATGATAATGATAACAAATGCTTTCTGAGATAGACCTCTTGATCTGAACATCAAATTAAGAAAATAATTTAAATTCTAATTTAAGCCCCTTTGGGGGAGCCTCCTTCCACCCTTCAAAAAAGAATAATTTAACATTATTAATTTCAAGCTGTTTAAATTCCATTTCTGCTTCGCTAAAGCCTATAACATATTTATAACCTTTTCAATAAATTATTTCAAAAAATATCCTGGGATTGTATTGATTAAAGGGCATAAAAATTTGTTCCAAGTTAATACCTTCGACACCTATTCAGAATTGCATTATAACACTTATTAATAAAACTTGGGCATATGTGATAGGTTTCATGTGATATAAGGACTGACTTTTTGAATTAATCAGCAAAGATTTATCAAATATCCACTGATAAAGTTAATTCATTTCTTAGTTTAGATATGTCTTGGTATTTAAGACCAGGGATAATGATTTCCCGCCCTCTTTTGTACACTTAGCTTTCGTGCATTCCGTTGTGTCGTTCTGTGTTGTGCACGTCGCCTTCGCTTGTAAATAATGCCTACCTTTTTTAATGAAATTTTGTAATTGGAAGTATGTCTGAAAGCAGGATTTAAAAAAGAAAAACTTATTCCTAAGTGAAACGATGTAATGCTTTTTAGAAAAAAAAAGTGACTTCAGAAACCTTTCTGTCATAGCTATGAAATTAGTCTTATCTTACGCCTTAATATTCAAACATTTGCTAATGTAATTTCACTTTCGGTTACAATAAAGGTTAAATTTACATGAATCTATACTTTTGGCAAGAAATTCAGAGATGAAAAAAGAAGGATAAAAAAGGAAGGAATAAAATATAAAGTAACGTATTTAATTTCTAGCTTTTTTTTCATGCTTAGTTCTAGGATAGATTTAAAATTGGTATTAAATCCCTGCTGCTACCGCTTTAAAAAAAATTAGACAGAAATTTACTAGTTTATTACCTGCGAATAGAACTTTAGCACATGATGCTGTATCTGAGAATCAAGCGCTTTAATGTAGTACGTGTAGATGCTGCATTTAGATATCGTTTGTGGTACATTAGATTATGTATAGTTAAATCTGACAGTAAGTGAGCTAGGAAATGAAGTAATGTATTTCAGATTTGAAGGAATTTCAGTAATTATCAACACTTTCGATTTGAAAATATGCTTTTCTCCCCTTGAGAACTAACCAGCAGCTGTTGTTTTTTTTAAATTTTAAATATAATTCTTATAATTTATTATAGCCGAAGTGCTTATTATTTTGCAAAAAATATAACTTATTTGAACAACTTTAACGTAAAAAAGTACATTAGCTCATTTCAAGTATCCGTTTGTAGAATATATATACATAAAAGTATACATACATATTGAAAGAACTAAACATTATTGATATCCATTTAAATTTGAATAAAAAACAATTTTTATGTTTTTTTTTTCATTTTGTTAAATAAAATTAAACTTTAAGACATAAAAAGATAAAATCCTCCTAAAACTAAAAAAATATATTTCACTTTGATTGATTAAATTTGTATTACGTGCATCAAAACTATAATTTTTATAAATGTCTTCAGTGTAGGAAAATTATGAACATGTTCCTTTATAGTAAATTTTTAAAGCAAATTTCGCTCACTCTACTTATTACTTTTATCAATCGTTGGAACGCGGTAACGGTCATTAGCATTTTTTCCACTGCAGCCTTTTAACGTTATCAGAGATATGGAGTGTCATTCTCACTGTGACGATGGTTGATTATCATATGGCGCACATTGTAAAATCGACAAATTTTACATACAAAGATAAAAGTTATAATGTGGTACCCTTTTTAAGGCTTGAGCGCAAATGACACCCTCTAATGAGTTAGCTCTAATGGGAGTGAGCGCAAATGACACAGAACCTATTGAGCTGTGTCACAATCCCGTTGTAGTAGACGTGGCTTAAACTCTTTCGTTGCATGTGTTACTTGGAAATATCATCAATTTTCATTCAATACAATAACCAGACAGTTTTATTCAATTCACCCTGGGAATTTCTGAGAAATTTTCTTCTGAACTTTTGTTGCGTATTGTCATAACTATTTCCTCTTGTTAAAATGACTTATTATTAAAAGTTAACTATTCTATCCCATCTTGACATATAAATTATAGGTGAAGCTTTCCAAACCAATAATTTTCGATTTGAAACGGGGATTAGGGTCTTCAAAGGGGAAGAAATAACGTAGATTACCACAATGGTGCAAGTTTCGAAGGGATTGTTTAAACACGTGTACTGTGCGACTTACAAACTGGGGCTTTTAAATAAAGAGCCCTTCATTTGTTATTTGACCTACAAATAGAAATGCGTTTTCTAAGTCGAGAAGGATTTCACGATATAAGGGATATCTCAAGATAACAAATTGGGGAAAAAAGGCAATCACTTTTCCACCAAATGGCATTATAGGAAGGGAACGATTTTCGCTAACCTATAAATTAAAGCAAGCTTAAATTCCAATTAATGAATAATTCCTATAAATAAATTATTATGATTCAGGACTTTTCATTTAGATATGCAACTTTCTCAATAATAACATTGAGTTCCTACTGGCTATATAGTTATAGATATTAATTGTTTTTATCACGTATAAATAACATTTTTCAAATAAACTGGTTATATTATTTGCCGTCCATGTTTCGCCAAATTGTCAAATAGTAAATCCAAATTGTTTTAATGAAATTCTGTTTATAAGGCCTTTGAATGAAGAGCAATCCCACAAAAAAGTTAATCCCATGTTTATCTGTTTTTTTTTTTTTTCTCCTTAGAATATTTTCAACCTCACATTTATTATTCATTTTGTAAGCTACGTAGATACTAAACAAAATCCTTCATCTTTAACTTCTGAAACAATAAAAACAATTTTTTTTTGGGGGGGGGAGAAGGAGAAGTAGCTTGTTGGAAATTGGGCAGAAAAATCAGCAAAAATTCACACAATTAAAAATTAATACAAATTTAATAGTCTAAATAGGATGATTTAACACGGTATAATTTTGAATAGGCAACATTTTAAATTTTGTAACGTTGTAAAATTCCTTTTTCTGCAATTATATATTCGAAAGTTATCAAGGAAATAAGAAGAAATTCAGTAAATTTTTAATTAAAAAAATCACACAAAAATTCGCACGGTTTGGAAATTAATATAGATTTAATAGTTTATAATTTAATAGTATGATTTAACACGATAAAATATTCAATAGACAACATTTTAAATTTTGGAACGTTGTAAAAATTCATTTTTCTGCAATAATATATTCGAAAGTTATCCCGGAAAAGAGTCCAAATTCAGTTATATTTTTAATTTATTAATTAAAATCTAACTACGAGTTCTACATTAACACATCTCCAAGATATTTAATGTACGTCACATTTCGTAACTGTAGGACAAAAGGTGTAACCTGTATAGGGACAAGATAAACGCATAATTCTTTATTATTATTAAAGATTAATCTGAAAATGTGAATTTAATTTTTGATTCTATAAGCTAGACTGTATTTGTAATGACAAAAAATATCACATGATAAATGCTAAAAAGAAAAAAAATATTAAAATGAAATCTTCAATGCATATTTCAATGTATCATATCAGGACATAATTTATTGAATGGTCAGGCACCACGTGCTCGCGAGAATTAAATTATATTTTTATTCCTTTTAATCGTTTCATTGAATGAGTCCCTTTAGTATTGCAAACGGTCCAAAATAACTTTGTCTCACATTTATTATTCTTTAAAAAATCACATTTCTCATTTATTTCATTTCATATAATCATTTCAAAATGACATTTTTCTAGGTTTTATTTGCTGTAGACATTAACTTATTTTTTTAATCAGAGCTTTTGTAAATGCAGTGGCAAGACGTTATTAAAAGCCGACTTTTTGAGATGCAAGTGCAGATAATAAAATTTTTATTTTTTGCCTACGGATTTTTGTTGACTGCAAAACCTCATCGCAAAAACAACATCATGTTCTGACATGATAAAAAATTAGTGTTTGCATTGGAAAATAATCATTATGCATAATTTATCTCGAATGACCCCGATAATAGTAATTCTATTTTTTATAAGTGAGATATCCTCTGAGTAATATTCCTGATTCGTCGCAGTTAAAATATTTTTCTCGTTTAATGACAACATCCTATGTAAAGGACTATTCATTAACGAAAAGAAAAAAAATATTAATTCTTGCACTTAATATTTTTGAATATATTTCACTTCCGTTGATTGGCATCGGTGATATTGATTTTATTTTGTTTGATACTTGTGCAATTAACTTGAATGACATATGCCTTTTGTCTTCTATCAATTAAAAAATATTAAATCATAGAAACGTACATTAAAATTTGTTCTGTGAATTCCAAACATTTCAAAATAAGTGTCAATAATTGTACTAAATCTATAGCCTTCGTGAAAATCAAGTAATAAATTGGCAAAGTTTTATCCTAATCAGACGAATGATATTGCAGAGCATAAAATATGAGCAAACAAAAATTCATTTTATGTATTAAATTATAATATTCAATAATTATTATTATTGAATAAAAAAATAAGGAAGTATAAATTTGAGGGCCTTCCATGCAAAGCTTGATATCATTATCAAAATTATAAGTGAAATAATAAAATCGCTGTTGTTTATCTATATGTTGATATATTTTTAAAGTAATACTGTTAAATTCACTTAAAGAACGATATAAAATCCGTTATGCGATCGTGGATTCTCTTTGTGGATGAATCAAAAAATATTAAAAGTATTATTTCTTAATTTAAATTTATGGTGTCATACTTATGAAAAAGTTGAAATTGGTTGAAATCGTTGGCTATTGCAGTATATTTTAAATTCTTTTGGTACTTATGTACTAGGTCGTACAACTTTATCGCCAAATTTGAAGTCGTCGCCAATGAGTTACTAAACCGTTGGCGACCGTTAGCGAAGACGTCTAATACCTACCATTCTTTTACACCTTTTACAACCCTTACATTACAGTCCCAACTGGAAGGGAGGTCGTAAAAGAATTGGATTTCCGTTTCAAAAGCATGGAAGAATATTTTAAACCCCTAACAAAGGTAAAGAAATGTCAAGGGATTCAGTATTGTAATCAATTGTAGTTTTCAAAAAACCCTGATTACCCTCTAAAGAAAAATACATATTGTATCTAAATTTCAGACAATCAGATTGACAGTGTATTCAAGAGATTCACTAAGAAAAGGTGGATTTTTCAAGGGTCTTTCCACGTAAAATCTTTTGTTAAAAATGGCAAGTGTCTGTAGTGTGATATCCTCTTATTTTGTAAATTTCAAATTCTCTTATTCATTCTTGACATCTATGTCTCTTAATTTAGATAATATGCTATTGCTATTATGTCTCTTAATTTAGATAAATATTAGGATTTCAATAATGCCAACTACGATGAATAGATTATTTCATCATATTTACATTCTTCTTGTCATTGATATATCTAATATAATAAAACTAAATAACTGATAAACTAAAATAATAAAAACTTTTCATATTATTATAGATTAATTTAAAAAGGCATTTCTTTATCAATTATAAAAAAAATGGGAATATTGATAGGCTATTCAAAAAGAACTGTAACAAACTATTTGAGTCAATATATATATATAATGTGTGTGTGTGTGAGAGAGAGAGAGAGAGAAAGAGAGTCAAAAAGTACTTACGTTTTACTCTGTTATCGTTTTTTAAAAATGAATTCTAGAACTTTAATTCTGCGTTTTCAAGCACTAGCACAAAAGTGAAATTATTTTGAAATGGCATAAAATCATAGATTTTTTTTTCATTTTTTATTGCTAAATATATATTTGACGGATTAAAACTTTGAATTGTTTTATAATGCTTAATTTGGAAAAAATTGAATCATATCTGCAATACCATATATGGGCCCTTATGCAGTAAAGGGTTAAGGAACCTTTACATTGAACTACTTATAGGTTTATTTTTCATTTATTCCATTAAAAAAAGCTAATATTTTAATATTCTGGCATATTAATAGAGAAGTAAAAAATTCGACTTAAAACAGTGATTTAAATTTTTAAAAATATTTATTAAAAGTAATTAAAAATTGTCATCAAAATGTAATGAAGAATTTAATAATAAATATTCTGACTTTCAGCATTAAATGGCACTTTATATATTCGATCAAAATTTAATCAAAAATTGATCGATTAACTAATATGCAGAGAAAGGAATCTCCGCTGATATTAAGGAAATTAATTTCCGAGAAGTAAAATATCTTATAAAAATAATTACTTATTTAAATCTTTTTCATTTTTTTTCTTCTGTCTATGGTATTTCTTCCAAAACTTTTTTCCCTAATGGTTTTATTATTAGTCGTTTTAGATGAACAACAGGAAAATTTGCTATAGTTAATTTCCCTTAAATTATTTAGATATGGCTTCATGTCCATATTTCACTGAATTGTCAGACCTCAAAGGTTTATAATTTTAATTGTTTTTACAAAGTTCTGTTTATTTTGTATATGAACAATTCTTTTTAATGTGTATTTTAAAGGTAATTAGTCCCGTAAAATCATAGTGATATTAAAAACAGAAATATGCAGTTCATACTAACAAAGCAAAAAAAATTCAGGGCAATATGGTAAAATATTGCTGAAAATTGGACTACAAATTTTTTTAAAAAAATTGTTAAAATCCAGAAAAATATTATATAGCTAAAAAATTAATATCATTAAACAAGCATTTTTTTAAAAAAAAATCTTGAAATGAGGCAAAATTAATTTTTGTACAAAGATAGTTTTGAATACAGCCGGAAATGAAACTTCAAAATTCAACTTAATTCATAAATAATCAAAATTCTAATTAAAAATTTTAAAAAACCCCATCTGAGTGATACATTTATATTCTCTAATGTATATATTTACCAAATTTGATAGTTGAGTTTAAACTACCTGGAATTTTAAGTCCTAATACACGGCTAATCATTTTCATTATTAATAGAGATATATAATCTTTTAATGAGCACATAAAAAATACGCATCATAACTGGTAGTTTCTTTTTCCCCAAGTAAGATTTCTTGTTCAAAAAAATCCATTTACGATTAAGTCTCTTGCTGAAGCATGTAATAAAATCTTTTAATTTAATTCGTACATCTAATCATTCGAAAATTCTTTATTAGATGGTCACAAAAACCTTCTGTGAAAAAAGAAGAACAAAATATTTCCCTTATTGCATATATGCGAATATTTTTGGTTCCTTTCACCTTTAATTTGATGGAATTTCGTTTAAATAATTTTCTTTAATTATTATTTTTCCTTGTTATTCAAAATTCGGCCATTTTTGGATTACAATTATTATTTAATATTGAAAAAAAAAACGGTTAGTAATTATGTAATGTCAACTGTAGTTACATATGAATTTAAGTAATAAGAAGAAATATTTAGAGTAAAACGTATTGGTGACTCGATAAGTTATATTTAGAAGTATTTCTAAATGAACGTTTTGTAATGACATATTTAGGTACTTTTATTTATTTCATGTCTATAAATTTCACATTTATACGAAAGGAATTTCCGAATTCCTTTTCCACATATTTCATGACGTGTTTGGGAAATTTATTTACATCTATGTTGCTGATGAGAATTTATTCACATCTATGTTTCTAGTTTAACTTTATTCATATCTATGTTTCTGGTGAAAATTTGTTCACACCTATGATTCTAGTGAAAATTTATTCCCATCTATGTTTCTAGTTTAAATTTATTCACATATATGTTTCTGGGGAAAATTCATTCATATCTATGCCTCTGGTTTAAATTTATTCACATATATGTTTCTGGTTTAAATTTATTCATATCTGTGTTTTTGGTTTAAATTTATTCACATCTGTGTTTTTGCTGAAAATTTATTCACATCTATGCTTCAACTTTAAATTTAATCACATCCATGTTTCCGATTATAATTTATTGTTATGATGTAACTACTGTTTAATATGACCACTTCAGGATTTAAAAATTTCAATAACATTAATCTATTTATAACAATAACCGAATTAAAAAACATCAGTTACATTATCTTACAAAATAATATCAATTTCAAACCTAATTGCAATTTTTTTCAGAACTACTAATTAATTATGGTTTATTGACAAATATTTCTTACCGATTCACTTATAAATTGAGGGTGCTTGTAATATCCTTTTGGAATTTGCTGAACGATGATTTCAAAAATCTTTCTTTTTAAAATACTCATTTCGACTTGACTCATTTTGCCATTTGTTGAAATACTCATTACTGCACTCGCTCCTTTTGGAACCATTACACATAAAGCTGGGCTCATTTCTGTGTGCCTGAGCAACACTCACAATTTGCAAATGACCTTGAGATATACGCAGTAAATTTTTGCTTAGGATGCCATCTAGTGACAACTTTGGAACTAAGTAAAAAAATAAACAAATTAAAATATATGCATATTTATTTAAATAATAATCATCTACTGATAAGAAATAAGAACTTGTTTATTGGAAGGCTCCAAAGCAGACTATTTAATTTAAATATATGTCATGCTAACAATATTTATTTCTAGACGAATATAAATTTTTTTTAAAAAAATTCATTTTAATTTTAATTTAGTATCATGTCAGAACATGATGTTACTTTGGGAATGAGGTAGACAAAAATACGTACGGGAAAAATAAAAAAACTGTAGGTGGAAAATTGAAATTTTATTATCTGCACGAGCATCTCAAAAAATCAGCTTTTAATAACGCATTGCCATTGCATTTACAAAAGCTCCGATTTTTTTTAAAAAAATAGTTAATGACTACAACAAATAAAACCTAGAGAAATGTCATTTTGAGCACGTGATTATATGAAATGAAATAAATAGGTGATATTTCTTTAAACAATAAATGCGAGACAAAGTTTCTTGGATCGTTTGCAATACTAAAGTGACCCATTCAATGAAACTATTAAAATGAATAAAAATAAAATTTAACTTGCACGAGGGTGTGGTGCTTGGCCATTCAAGAAATGACGTTCTGACATGATACAGTGGAATATGCATAGCAGATTTCATTTTAATTTTTATTATAAAATTGATAACATTTTTACATTTTTCGCTGATAAATTTAGAAGTTTTACCATACGCACAAATACACACAAAAATATTAATATTACCTTTTCATGATATTGATTCAATTACCGAATAAATATTTTTTAATTAAAAAAATTTTTAAGTATTTTTTATGCACTATTTTGGTGAACATTTTCCTTTTTCTAATATAATTTTAATCCTTTTGAATTGTTTCAACATTTAATCGCACACTTGTCTTCCATTGTTGAAAGTTAAGAATGAAGATATTCTTTTTTTCGCAATATTACTATAAATTCATAATTTCATGACAAACATATTTTATTAAATATTTTTATGTTATCTGTATGTATAATTTTGCTTTATTTTATGGAATAGTTTTATGTTCTTTAATTTCTTTTCTAACAATTATAAATCCATCTGACATTCTCTTTTATATAAAAGTAAAAGGCGTGGAATCCTTTTAATATTAAAATCAACTGACTGTTTAGTACTTGTACGTATTCACAGCTCCCGAGTTTTATCGCCAAAACTTAGAAATGTTGCCAAAATTATTGCATCTGTATAATAGAGCTTGGCGATTTTAGCACATTCTAAAAATCGTCAAGTAAATCAACGACCATAAATATCCACAACTTTCGAACTTTATATATGAGAAACAAGAAAATTAGCACACAACCATGTTCTATCAGATTTCTAGATGATGTGGTCAGATATGCTACTCAGGAGACTAGGTCGTCAAGTGACTTGACTCCATCGAGGGGATTCATGCACAGTATACACAGTGAAAATGTAAGTCATTAAAATAACACAACTTAAATTTCTATCAAAGAAAAATTTGAGACATTCATATTAGAATGATTTGTCGAGAAAACTATGTGTAGCAAGTATTTTTTTTAAAAAAAAGATTAAAATGAAATCTGCTATGCATATTTCAATGTATCATGTTGGAACATAATTTCTTGAACGGCCAAGCACCGCGTGATCGTGCAAGTTAAATTATATTTTTATCCATTTTAATGGTTCCATTAAATGAGCCACTTTAGTATTGCAAACGATCCAAAAAAACTTTTTTCTGGCATTGATTGTCTTAAAAAATAACATATTTCATATTTATTTCATTTCATAAAATCATGTGCGCGAAATGACATTTTTCTTGGTTTTATTTGCTGCCTTCATTAATTTATTTTTTTAATCGGAGCTTTTGTAAATGTGATGGCAATGCGTTATTAAAAGTTGATTTTTTTATATGATCGTGCCGTTAATAAAATGTTTTTTTCGCCTACAGATTTTTGTTGACGCCCGAAAACCTCATTCTCCAAACAATAGTATGTTCTGACATGATAAAAAAAATTGTCACTGGAATAACTAAAGCTTTATAATTTGAAATTCCAATTGATACTGCCAAGAGCATTTACTGTTGCAGGTCTATATATGCGAGAACTACATTAAACTTTCGGAAACTACACCCTTTTATTTGTCATTAACTGATGTAAAACTTCATCTGACGTGCCATTTTCCCTTATTTAACTAATTAATAAAGGAAACTTTTATTTTTTAAATAACTAACCAAGGAAACTACGGCACTTACTAGCCATATTGCGTTGTAAAACTGATTTGTTTCCTTATGCTTGACTTACCTTTAAAATCAGCAGATTAAAAATTGAAGATATCCTGTATATTGTTAATTTGTTATATGGCTCACATTTATAGTAAGTTAACAGGTAAGGAAAATACTTTCACAGATATAGTAGTGGGCCGTGAATGGTTTCTGAGTCAGTGATCCTTAGCCTTCGTGATAAATATGCCAGTTGTTTGACATACTAACCAACAATTTGGTGACAAAGATGAAGGGACCAATATAATCAAATATCTTCTTAATAACCCAATTAAATTTGAGTTTAGAACATTTGGTATCAGTTAAGAGATCGACAGGATTAGTTCCAGTTCCTAACCTCAGACTGCAACACATTCCCTTATTTTTGAAAGTTACACTCACACACACACACAAAAAAAAATTCTTGGTTTTTTTTTTGGAAGTCAAAAAAAGTAGACGTTCACGTTAGTGTGAGCGATGAATAGATTACGAGGAAAAGCAGAACAAATTTATTTCTATGTTTATGCGGAAACCTAACTAGTTTCTTATGAAATTAATAGTCGATGAAGAAAATAATTTTTATTGTCTTGAAGAAATAATCGTTACCTTGATATAGAATTGCTTATCGAAAATTATATAAAAATAAGGTGTGGTTTGATGTGAATAAATGGATTGCTAACCAAGAAAATTGTTTCCTGATTTTTCTTGAATAGAATTTTTTTATATTTTGAAAACAAGGGCACAGGAACAAAGTATATGTTTACGAACAGTGCAGAGATACTTCGTTAGGGAAATATCTCCTGTATTTGACAAAGATATTCTCAAAACCCTAGAGAAAGAATAAATATAGATTCATTGAATTCATGATGTGAGTAGTTGAGTTAAGTTTTTCAATGGGATATTTCTATCCTACGAGTTCCCGGAAGGCTTTGTGATATTAAAGTTTTTTATTACCGATTTCTTGCTTGTGTTCTGCTATTTGTTGAAAATGATGTTTTGTATAAACCTTGTCTTTTTTTTCTTATCTAAGTATTGTGTTATCTAACAGAATAAAACTCCAGTATATAATATTGAACCTACTGAATTTTTAACCTTACAACCCAAGAAAGGAATCCAGATTTTTCCGTAACACTATTTTAAACTGTGTTGTCATCTGGTGAACACATTAGAATAAACAAAATAAAATATATATCGAATAATACTGGAATAATATTGAACAAAATACCAAATAATATTAAATAAGTTAATGAATATGAACTCTTAAATATCTATATTATCGCCTATTCCATTAATTCTTTTTATAGTAATCAGTTAAGTGAGTAATTTGAATTCAATTTTTGTTCCTGTAAAAGACGCTATTTAGTAATGGTTTTGAGAAAAAAAGCATGCTACAAAATTCCATGATATTTACAATATTTAATCAAATTATTTTTACGACTAGAAAGATTAAAATTACAATAAAGAGGTTTTTAAAAAATACACTTTCTATATAACAAATTAAAATGCACGGAAATACATTTTTTGATGAAGAATATAGTGATTAATTCAAAATCGTAAAAGACCCTGAGGGCGAAACTAAGCCACAATAAAAATCCACATTCCTTTATTTAAATTATCTTTTGAAATGATTCAATTTCCAGTTTACTTAAGATATTTCTATCAATGCTCCGTAAACTTGTAATTTTACTTTTGACATCCACACTTTTTGAAAGAGAATTTATTTTTGATAATTTAATGTTTCATACTTTATAAACGCAAAGATGTATTTTTTAATAAAAAAGTCCTCTCATTTTTAAATTTAGGAAGGTTAAGAAAATAAATTTTAAAAAATTATTGCCAACATACCAAAATCGTGTTCGCTGAAGGTTGTGACATCCATTTTTTTTTTAAAGAAAACATATTTTTGATAGTTTCATGCTTCGAACTTTATAAATATAACGCACATTTTTTTAAGTCCTCTCATTTGTAAATTTAGGAAGGTAAAGAAAATAAATTTTCAAAAACTAACGTTCTCCGAAAATTTCTTGAAAATTGTCTTGACATACCGAAATCATGTTCGCTGAGGATCGTGAAATCCTTACTTTTTCAAAGAAAAAATATTTTTGATAGTTTCATGCTTAATACTTTATAAATACAATACTATATTTCTTTTTAAAAAATCCTCTCGTTTGTGAATTTAGGAAGGTAAAGAAGATGATTTTTAAAAAATTAACGTTCGTTGAAAAATTCTTGAAAATTGTCGTGACATATCGAAATTGTGTTCGATGAGGATCATGGCATCCATACTTTTTGAAACAAAATATATTTTTGATAGTCTAATGCTTCGTACTTTATAAATACAATACTATTTTTTTTCTTTTTTTTTAAAATCCCACTTTTTTATATATAAATTTAGGAAGGTAAAGAAAATGAATTTTAAAAAATTAACGTTCGCCGAAAATTTCTTGAAAATTGTCGTGACATACCGAAATCGTGTTCGCTGAGGATCGCGAGCGCCATGTGACCAGCTGTCTCGAATATCGCCGCATATTAACTTGGAAATAGATGACTGAGGAGATAACTGCTCTGAACATTAATTCCTTACTAATTCTTCTTTGAACAAGATTGCTTCCCTTGAATAAATGATGGCGGGCGTTCAGCTGTTCAAACCGAAGAGCCCCGCAATTTCGCGAACGCAACATTCCAGAAATGCTTATTAAAGGATTATAAATAGAGAGAGTGATTTGCTCGTCTGAACGGGCAGACACGGGTGTTGACTAATGCTCGCTAAGTATCGAGCTTTTAAAAGCTGAGGTGTGAGCTCTGGAGGATTTAACTTCTCGTGCAGGGGTAAATAATAGGTTGCTTAAAATTGATTGGGAAGCACCGCACGCAATTTTCTGATTGAGCCGCGCTACCATTCGCTGATTTTGGAAGAGTTAAAGAAAGATTTAAGGCAGGAAAGTCTAGTAATGTTAAACATTATAGATTATTTCCAGGTCTTCTACTAGTTATTTTTTATCAATTGTTCTGCAAAGAATCATCATTTAGGTTTAAGTTACTCAAGATTAAAAGAATTGTTTCTCTTTTTTAGTGACTTCTAGTAGTTGAAATGAAAGGTTTTTGAAAAAAACATCTGAACATTGAAAAAGTTCACCACTCCGCATCATTTTTCTTCTGATTCTCGTCAAAAATTTTTTGGAGGATCCCGAAGGATAATGGTACAGTTTGTAACATCAGTTTCGAAATATCCTTCTATTAATGTGGTTTAGGCATTTGTAGAGGGGATGCTAGAGTTGATGCAGTTTTCAATTTTCGTCACGATTTTAATTATATGATCCATCCCAAAATAGCTATCGGAAACTTCAAACTGAGGTGTTAATATAACGAAAATTTTCCATTGCTTTGGGTTGAATTTTGCTGCTCCTGAAATAATTAAAAATATAAATAATTAAATTAAAATTAATATAAATAATTAAAAACAAATTGCTTGTATAACATGAAAATATATTTACTTAAATGTAAATTAATTATTTTTTAACAACTACTTTCTTTTATTTCGGTTTTTGTAATTAATTCGTATAAATCAATGCAGATGGTTTTTCGTCCAACCTTAAGAAGGATACTTTTCAAATGTTGAAAATTCCATCCATATTTAGTGATGAGTTTATAGATAATGTATGGGTTCTTTATTTGTGTCGGCGGATAATTTAAAATTTATTGCTGTAAAGAAATACATTCTAGCCACCTTAAATTACGCTAAGATTAACAATACAAATATTTTTTAATCACCGAGTTGTATAAATTCATTTCTGACGAATAAGATGCCAGCCATTAGTATAAGATAGTGTAGTCGTAATTATCAGAATAAGAATCAAAAGAACACTTGAGGTATTAATAAATTAAAAATAATTTTCACTTCCAATTATAATGTTCCTTACTGATTTCTTTTCCAATTTAAAAATGTATAATTCTATGCACGAATGTAGCTTGGACATCAAGCGAAGGATTTAATGCACTAAATGTACATAACATCGTGTGCAGGATCTGCGTCTGTTGAAAAAGGGCGTAAAAAAATCACCTGTTATTTTCTTTGAAATTTTTCATTTAAAGAATAGAATCTAAATTTTAAAATTATTCGGCTTGAGTTTCCTCCCCCCCGGAGGCACCTTGAAATGAGGAGGGGATGTCTCCTGCATGGTGGTTGAATCTCGCCACCTGGGAGGAGACACTAATAGGGGAGGGGGGTTAGGCTCCTCCCAGAAATGCCGGGACGTACTTTCTATGGAGAGGTTGTATGGGGACACAGCTGAGCCAGTGTTGCTGTTATGGGGGTTCAGTCATTCAGTTTTATTGTTTAAATCCACGTGCCTTCGTGGTGGGTCTTAGAGAATATGGTATGACTTATTCGGTTTAAATCTAATAGAATCCAGCTGATTGTTCCTTTAGGCAACATTTTTCAGTTCAAAATAATTATGATTGGAATGTTGTTATTTCAGTTCCAAAATGCTTAAATTTTTTTTTCACATTTTTCTTAGATTTGATGACAAAAATACGATTATTTTAAATACACAAAAGACAAAAAAAAATATTTTCTTTTTAACAACCCCCCCCCTTAACGAGTATTTCTACATTTAGAAGCCTGTTCTCGCGAAACCAAAATAGTATTAAACAATTGACATACGAATTTATTTAACTTTCTAATTAAATAACTCATCCTATTTTGGTAATTTATTGTTAATTTGATTTTTAAAAATAATACATGGAGCATTTGGGATATCAAAGCGTTTCACATTGATTTTTTTTTGTATTTAATTAAATTCTGTGCTTTGTTGCAGACTTGAAAATAAAAATTCAGTAATTCGATGCGCTTCTCTGACACGTCATTGTATACGAAGTGGTTAATATAACACAAAGTTTAGTTTTAGATGTAACTTTCGCTTCAAAACTTTTTTACCTACCTTTACTTAATAACTATTTAAATCTTTGTAAAGGTTCCATGCTCTGTTCCTACTAAAGAAGGTAATTTTGAAAAGAAGCTTAAAACTAAAATAAAGCTTGTTGAAGTAAGCTAACTGTACTTAGTAACGAAGCTATAGTTGGTAAGGTACTTCATAATGACTTTAAACATAATCTTTGGAATGGAAAATTTTCAAATTTAAAATTTCCAATCCGTTCCCACCAGCAAATTGTATTTTTAGCAATTAAAGATAGACAAAAAGAAATAAATATAATTTATATATTTATTTCTGTTTTATTTATATATTTATTTGTTATTTTGTTAGTTAATAATTTCTCAATTTTTTTTTTTTTTTGCTTCAGAAAAGCCTGATTTTGTAGACGTGTTCTTCAAAAATATGAATTATGCTTAATAATTTGATTTTGGTGAAGAAAATTGAGAATAAGACAATATATTGTGAAATTTTATTGTCTGATTCGTTATGGCGAATAGATTAAGTAGTACGCACTAGAATTATTACACGCACTCAAAATTTATTACAGGCATTAGAATACGCACTCAGAATTTATTACACGCACAATAAATTCTGAGGTAAATTTTGCAAATCATAAGTTTTAAATACTTTCCAATTCATCTTCAAATTTAAGTTGAAAAAAAAATCCAACTCTTATGTTTTAGGTGAAAGATAAACTAAATTGATTTACTGGGATTACCCTTCTTGATTTTTCAGGAAAGAAGATCCAATAAAAACATCAAAAATCATATCGAAAACCCTAAAATTTCATAAAATTTTAGTCACAGAATATTTTTTCAGTTGCGTTGTTTGAACGCACCTTGATCTCATTAGTCGATCTGTAACATGAACAGAAAGGCTAAATCTTTGCATAGACAAAGATTTTGGTTTCTCCTGTCAACTTTTTGGATTAGCAAAGTCAAACAGGGGTGATTCGAAGGAAAAGAAGGAAGTGACTGAGATCTTTACAAAAAAGGAAGGAAAGAATGAAATACATAGTCGTGTTTAAGCATAAAGATAGAAAAGAATATGTGAAAGAAGTTGGACTTCTATATAACACTGCCATATTGCATATTGAAAGGAATTGCATATTATTTAGGTAAAATTGACAACTTCCCAAACAATTTAGGAGAATTTTTCTTAGTTATTTACTAAAAAAGTTGTGAAATAGGTGCAAAAAAATGAATAGAGTGACGAAGTTCTTAGACTAATCCATGCTCATCTAGGTGGAGCAGTGAATCTTAATTGAAAATTTTTTTCCTCGAGACGAATAAAATGACTTAAAGTAACTGAAACTCAAGCATATTTTTAGTCGGTTAAATTTGGTCGAAAACGAGGGAAACTTATATGTTCAATATATCAGAACTATTTAACTAAATATGTTTAATAAAAACTGGAGCTTGAATATTCTATAATTTTTTTTCACGGGAGTATATTTACTGACTCAAATAATAAAACTCTTAATTCCTTACTCAATTTTAATCATGTTTCTAAATAGAAATAAAAATCCAAAAATTTGCTTTTGGTACGCAATAAAAGTGAATAGATGTTTAATGCTGTATTTTTTAACTTAGTAGACGTTTAATATTACCATACAGATCTTTTAAAAATCAATTTATTTCTAACGATAGTTGAATTATTGAAATATTTTTTAAAAATGAGAAGTTTTAATCGATGATATTTTGAGAACATTTAATTAGATTTTCAAGCCGCATTTTTATTATAAATATGAATAATCAGAATTCTGTTATTGATAAAGAATAGGTATGTTAACTGAATTTTATACGTGAATGCAGCATTAAATACCTCTGAATATATACTTTTAGATTTTAATAGGGATCTTTGACGCATGTTAACCACATACACAGCTCGTACAAGGGAATCATAGGGATCTTATAATGAAATTTTCTAAGCTGGGCCTTTTCTATCCCTACACTCGGATTGTGGGAAAATAGCCGAAGTTTAGCCTATTCAACAATTTTACAAAAACTTCTGTTGAATTAATTAATTACAAAAAAGTGAATGGATCAGGAAATAAGAGAATATTTTAGAAGGATGTTACTATGGACTAAATTAAGATAAAACTTTGGAAACTAATCAGGGTTTAATTTAATTTTAAAAATATCATTACATATATACCTGTATTTGCGCATTCATGCAAATGTAAAAACTCAGAAAAATAAAGATTTAGAAAAATCAAATTTAGTAAGATATCTTGTGACATTTCCTACTATTTCGAGTCAAACTTTACCAATCGACAGGCAAAAATAAGACAAAAACATGTCCATGGGATTTATATAGAATTCAATAAAAAATACTAGATTCATATTAAAGGTTTGTATTTCATTATTATAGTTCTCCAATCCCACACAAGATATTCTTAGCTATTTAATTATTAATACTAATTGATATGATCCACACTTTTATGTGGAGGTATAGAAATATGGCGTTTATTGGAGAGTATGCAAAGAAATTTTCGATTAAAACATTTCAGTGGTTTTATTATAGTGTTTAAATTATGTGCATTATATAATTGATAACTCCCAAATAAGATTTTTGTCTCTTATCTTTTCTTTTTGATATTAATTTAAATCATTTAAAAAAGTAGCCAATAAATTATGAATTTAAATGACTTTTGTTTACAAACATAATTACTTAAAATTGCAAATTAGAGTATTTTATAAAAAGATTTAAAATGAAACTTTTCATATTTTTATTAATAATACTTTATATCCTCATATATATTTTTCTAGTTCAAATTCTAACAATGTTCTGGGCGAAAAGCTGATCGCAGGTGCACCCCTTCTGAAGTCGAAAATGAAAATCGTTTTGCAATAAATCATTCCTAATAATTTCCTTTGTAACATATTTCTGACTCTAAGTCAACATTTGAACATTTGCGATCCTTCCTTTTCCTGGAAAGGGGTTAAAAGGAAGTTTTAACAATACCTGTCCCTATCCCTCTTTATAAGTAAACAAGGGGGTGTAACGTCTCCATAGAAACTCTAATGACCTTATCCTTAGAAGACACATAAAGGTTCGTGAAGTTGTAGCTTGTACAAAAGCTGGAAAAGTCTTGGAATTTCTCCTAAGAAAATTTTCTACATTCATGGGGATATTATGATTAATAGCTCAATAAGCTACATTGAGAAGAGCAGATATTACAATTCATTCTATTACATATATATATATATATATATATATAT